>CM068374.1:398578917-399178917 GCA_034769895.1 Magicicada septendecula | reverse complement strand
TGTACGAGCATTGAAAACGTGGTCGCACTGGACGCCTAAAAAATGCAACAACTCCAGAAGCGGCAGCCATCTTGCACAACGCTTTTTCACACCAAGCTCTTGAGTTAAAGTATGATGCACACGCTCATATGAGATACCTATTATTTCAGCAACGTCGTCCAGTCATCAATCTTCGGTCTTCCAACACCCTATAAAATGTTTTCAATAATGTCATTTTCTGTTGGATTTTTTGGACGTCCACTGCTGGGATCGTCTGCAGTGCTTGTACGACAACGTTTCTTAAACTCGAGAGTGCCCCACTTACCGTTGTTTCTGAAGGCGCAGCATCTCCTAACACATTTACAATTTCGTTTTCATTTTTCATTGGCGCTAAAACGTTTTTAACAGAGAATTCATCACAACACGATGTTTGATTTTGTGCATTTTAAAAACACGCGTGACAGGAAAATTTCAAATAGCTGGTCAAAAGTGAATAAATTGACAGATATATCTGGAAATTAACATGCGTTCACGCGAAATATACGTCTTGCAGCACACGAAAGATTTTAGTTGTAACATTGAGCTATAGATGTCGCTCTGCGAACTTTTCAACTGACCCTCGTATATCGGTCCACAGAAACCATTTGCAGGATGGGTGAAACTTTCAACCGTAAGACGATGAATGTTTTATTACACTTTTACACATCCTTTCCGATAGCTTAATATCACAGTGTAAATCTTCAATCAGAGAATCCCGTTCTGATTATTTGAGAAATTTAATTTCACTATTATAAAATGAAAAAAAAGTTATTGCAGCGGTTACACGTTTAGACTTGCGTTTGTATCAGTTATTTTACAGTTTCACTTCGTTGTCGGTAGTTGTCAGTTTCAACTCTCAGCTTGTGAGGGTGTGCATATGGTTTTCCGGATTCGTGAAGTTTCTGTCTCTTCAAATAAATAATTTCCAATTTTATGTAGTTCTTCATGCCACTGGTGCTGTGGTTGTGGTCGTATATTGTTACGACGGTCTCATTGATCCTCGTATGGTACAGTGGAATGGTACAGTGGAAAACAAAATACAAGACACCAACGAAGTCGCTAATCATCAGCTTTAATTAATCACAAATACAGTTTATAATCAACTTGTACAATAATCCGAGCAAAATTTGTCCACAGCTAATAGAGTCCCGCACAATTATAACACTTCGCCACAATACTTCGAACCTCACTTGAATAATCGCCACTTAAACCGAACTAAGCGCCAGCTGT
This sequence comes from Magicicada septendecula, assembly GCA_034769895.1. NCBI lineage: Eukaryota > Metazoa > Arthropoda > Insecta > Hemiptera > Cicadidae > Magicicada > Magicicada septendecula. The sequence goes on along the minus strand of CM068374.1, from coordinate 399,177,669 downwards.
CGTTGTTTAAAGAGATAGTACAAGTATTCCAGAATAATCCATAACACGCGTCAACACTACTCGAAAACACTGGAGCGTAATTGACTGCAGCCTTGACCACAATGCGTGACCGGTGAAGTCTGTAACAGCCTCGATTGTTGACGCGTGTTAAGTGTCATGTAATTGCTTAATTCTTAAAGCGCGCGCGCGCGCACACACACACACACACACAGCCGAGAAACATGTATAACGTTCTGTAATGGCGCAACAGTACATTCGTTTTTGTTCATTTATTTTCAGCCTTATTTGACAACCTTCTGTCTCCAGATTATGAAACTTGAAACACACTTGCGAATTCGTTAATATTCTGTTGATAATCAGATATTATCAGTATAAGGTTGAACCTGTGAACACACATTTGTGTAAATGGGTAAAATTAATGAGGAAGAATGTTATTATAATATCGTCGACGTCATCATGTTCAACAGAAAAGCGGTTCTCCATAATTACTAAGAACTACCAGATCAGTATACAGTGTTACAGTCCATTATGTTTGTATTTGTATTAATCTCACTTTTTGTGTTTTTGTTGGTATAAGTCGCGCGGCGTTTTACAATTGCCTGGAACACGTGCACGTTGCAATGTGCCTGCCAATTAACGAGAAGGAACCATGTACAAGGATTTGTTTTTGTTAGCATAAACCTTTCGTTTAACTAGTTGCATTTTGAATTAGACGGACGTAAAACGTATGTTTAATGTAAATACTAGATAAGTAATTATGTAATCAGGATACGGTCATTTTAGTTATTTATGTGAACTAACGCGTTTGTTAATAGATCGTTTTTTTTTCAAAGTACTGTACATAAGTTTTTGTTTGTACAGTCCCGCGTTAGTTAAATGACAGAATACAAGCAGAAACTCAATGTAATAATGACGAACACATTGTGTATTTCTGTCTCTAATTGATTATCAACTATGTTGTACTTGACTAGATCTCAAACCCAAGTTCCAGCTGTAGACGGGACAGCTGGTCTCAGGGCACGCACGATCTAGTCATCTGTTTTGCTGTGTTTTATTCCAATTATAACCGCGATCTTTCATCACAGTTTATTTACTTTCAACTAGCAGCGGATCGAACGCGCGGTTTTTTATCATCGCCGTGATGTCGCATTAATAAATCAACAGATTGCAATAAATATTTCGCATTAATCGATGTTAACATACGTAGGAACGGAACAAAAAGTTAGGAACGGAATAACGACTGCCTGCACATGCGCTGTACAACCTTCGTTATTATTATTTTTTTCCATACATTAAGAAATCTCTATAGAAACAGTGATGTATCTCTGCGTTAATTTGAACGCGTGTGTGTATAGTTTTACGTTTATAGTGTAAAAGAAATAATTAGATAATCTGAGAAAAGTGCTGAAACTGGTTCACCGTTTTAATTTGTGTCACACATGAATTAATAATCATGCGTCAAGAACAATGCTGTATTAACCGAACGCATATGGTTAGGCCGAATGTAGAAGGTTTGAAAGAAAGATTGTAAAACGTGTTTATGGCCCGGTTAAAGAAGATCATGAATGGTGAATACGAAATAATCTGGAGACAGATGAGCTATTGAAGCATGAGAACATTGTGAGATTCGTAATGTCTCAACGAATACAATTAATTGTTAGGTCACCTAGAGCGGACGGATGTTCAGCGTATGCCAAACAAAATCTTGAGGGCCCACGTCTATAAAATCAGAAAGAGGGGCCGACCTCGGTTAAGATGGTTGGACGATATACTGGAAGATATAAAAAATGTGTGTGAGGGGTTACACTGAGAAGGCAATGGATAGGGGACTTTGCTGAAAATTGGTGTTGAAAGTCAGGGCTCACGTTGGGCTGTAGCGCTAAATAAGAAAAAGATGGTTGACCATTTGGTTAACTGAGATGTTGAAAATTTACATCAAGACATGTGTAGAGACTAGGGAACTGGTTTAACAACATAAATATGTATTTGTGAGGGGGCGTAAACTTTACATTTGTGGTTGTAAAAAGCGGTTAATAACTTCGGAGCCGGTTTAGCAACAGACGCAAGGTTTTCTAGAAACATCTGAAACATCGCTGGTCAGCTTTTAACAAGTGGATAACAGCTATTAAATTGGGAGACAAGAAAACTTGTAGAGGCCACGATGAAATCGCTTACATGTCGGAGAGATGATCTAGTTAGTTAATTCTATGGTAGAGTGAACCGAGCAAGAATCGGTATTGAGAGAAACCAATGGAAAATGATTTGAGGAGCATTCTCTGTTGTAGTGCTGCTGACGACAATGTTGTCTACGTTATACCATGGTTTAATGTATAATCCATGAGAATAGGCTTTCAATTTTATTACTTAAATTGACATCTAATTAAGAAAGTTGTGTTAGTGGTTATAATCACAAACAGAATTATCACTGTTGCACATCACTATAGAAAAATTATTCCGATTAGCGCCTTCAAGCTTCACAGCTCATCGTCAGATCGGAAATAACAACAATAGGACAAACAGCTTCTTCATACCCCCACTTGTCCTACCGCCCGTACACATTTTCGTAGATAAGCTGTAAGTTAAATGTCATTTCCGGCTATTATTAACTAGCGAGTTCGGTCACCCATGTTTGTACTGTTACATCTCTTTCTAGTACAGTCTGTGTGTGTGTGTGTGTGTGTGTGTGTGTGTGTGTGTGTGTGTGTGTGTGTGTGTGTGTGTACTTTCTTTTCAATACCTAACATTGTAAAACCTTTCTCATTCACACTTTTAACTGCAAGTTCTTTTTCGGAACAGTTTTAGAATGCGTTATATTGCCAAAACCTTGTCTTTTTCTTTCTATATTCGAAGCAAACAAAACTTAGGTAAACACCCTTTTCGTCCCTTCCTATCATCGTCTATGGGTGCGGTCACTCCCCTAATTTCAAAAACATGCATATATGCAATTTAATTTCTTTCTTATGTTATCTATCCGCCCTCTACCTTTTACTTCTTGGTTATATTATAAAATATTTCTTCATTTTCAAATTTAGTTTTAGTATTCATTAAATTACCTAACCCTTTCTCTCTTTCTTTCAATATTTCTAACTCCTCTCTAAGCATTCTTTCGACTGTGATATTCAGTACTTTTAAAATTTCATAGTCTTCTAAAGGATTAACAAACTTATGGTTCTCTTCTATGAAATGTCTTGCACATAACGAATTTGTTTTATTACCTTCTCCACGTTTGTGGTCAGACAACCTTCATACGAATTTTCGTTCTGTCTCACCTAAGTACACTTTGTTGCAGTCTTTACATTTTAATTTATAAACTCCGCTTCTCTGCAATATTGGGATTTTTTGTCTATATTTTTATTCCTTATCTTATCAAATACCGTGTCACGTTTTTTTAATGCTATATCGACTCCGTATTTTTTAAAACATTTTATAATTTTTCCGGTATGTGATCCGACGTATGTCAATGACCCTACATAATTCTTTTGTTTTGGTTCTTTTTTAGCTTTTTACATGTTAATACTTTTCATAACCTTATTTCCATAACCTTATTGACATCACAAACCATTATAGATCCTTCTAAGGCTTTCGCGGCTTGTTATGGGCCCGGGTTCTATCGTTTGTGTTTACAGACGTTTCGGCCCCACCATCGGAGGCCACCTTCAGTGTCGGAAGCAAATGGCGCGGTGTCCGCCAATGATGACCATTCCAGTGATGAGGTAGAGAATCAGTTCTCTGAAGGCATCCGATGGTGGCGCCGAAACGTCTATAAACACAAAAGACAGACCACGGTCTAACACCTCGCCAACATTATAGATGTTGGAAATTCTTACACTACATTAATTTTTATAGTCGTAGCCGTAATGAATGAAAGTGCTTTCAAGTCTCGTACAAGGAACTGAATATATTAAAGTTGCACACCACACATTTTCAAGCATGGTAAGCGACTTACTAGTTCGGGAAGTGTGGCTACCTAGTGTCTAAAATATGAGGCATAAGGAAACTACTCAGGATTGGGATAGTAAACGAAATTTAGACGCATCTGTGGAACGATTCATAGGTACCTGAAAAATAAAACACAAACGGATACGCGAAAGAAATTTTACAAAACTGTGGCTGTCTCTACATTAATGTATGCTAGTGAGACATGCAGTCTTTGTAAAAGGGACGTACAGAGGATTCGGGCAGCTGAAATAAAATTTCTAAGAGGGACGCAAGGTTGTTTTCTCCTGGATCGGATAAGGAGAAAGGATATCGGACGCGAATTAAACATTGTATCTTTGGACCAGAAGATTAAAAACCACAGAAGAAGATGGTGTGAACACTTGAACCACATGCCTGATATCCGTCTACCCGTGGCCGCATTGGGTTACCACCCTACTGGGAAGAGAGATATCGGTAGACCGAGGAGAAGATGGGTTCCGGAACAGGTCTAGGGCCTAATCCTTGGAGTGGTTATGATGTTGAAGTACCTCCTCTGGCAGATGATCGGACAATGTGCATAGTATCGTAAAGGTCGGAAGTACCAAAAGAATGTTTTCTAATCGTAATACAAACAGTACATAAAGGTGTGATAGTATGAAGGCGGGGAAATGAATTATAAAATGTGTGATCTAACGGTAGAACTCTGTGCAAAGAATTTAAAAAACAAAACAAAACAAAAGTAAAGACAAAATGTGCATAATAGAAAACACAAAGGAGTGGATACAAAGGAAATGCGCCAACAGGAAACACAAAAGTGTAGGTAGCCTATACTTTTTTTAAATCGTAACCTCATAGTGTGAGTTTGTGTTAGAAAGTTCAATATTGCAGCCATTCAGAGGCGCAAGTCAGTACAAAATGTTAAGAATACTTTTTAGCGTTCAAGGTGTGTACCAAATTAAGACGATCTACGTATTTCAGCTGTAAAAGACGATATCCACAATAATATAATCAAACAGCATAAGAAAATAGAATTTCATTCAATCCATTAATGCAATCGTTTTTACAAGGCGACTTATTAAACAAATAATTAAGGCCGTTGCCAATCGACTCTTGATATGAGAAATGAGACGTCCCCGTTGGAATGAATCTTAACTAAATTATAATTTACAGGATAGTTCAACCATAGGTACTACTTTTTTTTTAGAAAGAAATAAGCGATCGCTTTGAAATCACAGTTGCAGAGGCGCAGGAAACTCCGCGATGATGTCATATCTATTGGTCGCCGATGATAATAAAGGAGAAAGCACGCCGTTGCGTAAGGAACTGTACGAGTCGCATACTAATTGGTTACTTTATAGACAATTTGCTGCTGGCACGAAACTCTAGTGTCTGTTAGTTAATAGCTCAGAATATATATACCTACCAAATAAACTGTTTAGGCACACGAGCTCGGTGATTTGAACGCGCGGTTAACAATTGTGATCAAATTTTTTTCATAACCGAAACTAACGCTGGTGATTTTAACGCGTGGTAACAACTATGACGCTGGTATAACACCCGAAACGAATCTTTATTTGGAACGTAAAACTTCCGCTGGTGATTTTAACGCTCGGTTAATATATGTGAATCTTTTTTTTAGAATCGAAACCATCGCTTGTGATTTTAACGCATGGTAATGACTATGGCGCTGGTTTGACGCCAGAAACGAATCTTCATTTGGAACGTAGCTGGTGATTTTAACGCTCGGTAAACATTTGTGGAACTGGTTTAAGAACAGAATCAGCTGTTTCTTAAGAACTTCGAAGAAACCCGTATTGGCGACTTTTTACGAAAAGTTAGTAACAACTGAAGGAACTGTTTTTAAGGGAAAGACAATGTTTGTTAGATGCCTATAACTCTCGGTGGTGATTTTAGCAAGCGGTTCACAAATTTTTTGGAGTTGGTTTAATTATCACGAAAGTGATTGTTTATGAACCTTATACAGTTTTGCTGATTATAACTAGTTAACGACTGTGCAACTGTTTTTACAGTAAAAGTAACTTTTATGGAACAAGTTACAGGCCTACTGCAAAATAATTACAGGATAGGACTGCCGTGAAGTAAGTTTTCTGCAGTCATTACGCTTTCCTTGTTGGAAAAGAGACTTAAACGTGGTGGGCAGTTGTTAAACCGACTGTTTTAACAGTTTTATAAATATTCTGATTTTAGTATTTTTAAAACTTAGCCTATGTGCTTTGTTTCAAATCTTACCATAGTATGTAAATATAATATAGACTACAGGACTACAGACTGGAGTGGCAGAATGCCCACGTGTTGAATATGTGTGTGCAGATTCATATAAGTTATGTATAATACAGAGAGATTTTGTGTCAGGTTGAGTAGCTGGTCGTTAGCACCTAATCGTTGTTAGTCCTTTAACATAGCAGGAGAGGCGTTAATATACAAGGTGAGCGCGGTGGTTGAATGAATTTGAAGGGACAGTTTACAACTTTCAAAAGGTCTATACAAGCTGCGCCAGAGGCAACATTTTATTTAAGTAATATATTACCTTATTTTAGTTCCGTCTTGTGATTTCTTCTAGTACCTTTGTGACGCGTTTCGGAACGATAGTTCCACCTTCAGACCTAGGCTATGTATCCCTTATACGAAATCGTCAAAAATTAAAATTTAAATTAAAGTGAAACACATATCAACAATAAACATTGATTCACGTACACGCTACTTAACGGTGTAGCCTACACGTAGACCTATGCCTTTTGGCATCTAAATACTTTTTATCTTATTCGTTGAATTATATTCACTAAAAAACGTGAACTGTCCACTAACATACATAAAAATTCACGTCTGAGATTACCGTGTGTAAACAACCGTTTGCCACTGAAGGTAACAGTGCCTGTCCCCCCCCAAAACGTCTAGTGTTTACGTTAGTATGTCAGCATTATAAATTCAACGAGATTTGTCGCTGAGCGAGCGGACCGTGTCAGTCCACCAGGTCGGAAGTAATTTTAATCACATTATAGATATGTTACATAAAACAGTAAAGAACACTCATTGTACTTGATTCATAAATTTGTCTACCTATTTCGCCCTAAGCGCAGTTTATGGAACAAATATAAAAGTATTGTAACAAAAGTGTATGTTATAATATCTTCTGTTATTCCATGTTAGCATTTCCAATGGCAAATTGGTTATTTTTGAATTTAACCACAACGTATATACACTAATTTCTGAGCTTCATTAGTTTATATGCAACCAAGAAAATAACAACATAACAAATTATAAAACAGCGGTCGTCTTTTTTTTTTTGACATCTGGGTTAGAGCGAGCAGAACTGACCGACGCGCGCACCTTGTAAAACCTCGAATTTTACTGTGAGTTGCGTAACACTGTACCTGAGGGACCAAATAATTTGTTATCTTAGTAGTTCGGAATGCACTAGGTATGTACGAAGAATGAAACACTGCGGGAACATCTTTAATATACGGGAAATTTCAATATACGAAATCAACGTTGAAAGGCTATGAGGAAACTCCAGAAGAAAGTAACTGTCAAGTATGTGTAATTGAAACCCAAACACATGTGCTAGTAGGCCTACACTTAATCTGCCAAAGTTCGGAAAGTAACATTAGTAGAGGAAAATAAAGAAAAAACTGGAATCTTCCATCAGCAAGTACAGAACTTCTCGTGGGAACCTACATGTTCACAACTTTTGTTTCACACGTGTGGAAGTCTTGGACCCAAAATACCTATCCCGTCTTACTTTCGTAACTACCAGTCAACAAATAAAATGACAAGTGCACGGAACGGAGCTGATACATAAGAGTGACATAAGGATGGAAGAGGTGAATTTGAACGCGAAAGAAGAAGACAGTATGTGTTTAAAGTTCAGAGCAACAGCAGCATGGACAGCACAACAAAGTGTAAGAAAGACTAATTTATATATTTAAAATTTTTTAAAGAGGGTTACTCTCTGTAAAAATAATAATGAATAAAGTATAACGCAAATATCGTACAAATCGTATAACATATGTGATAGAGATACAAGTGTCTCTGGTAGACACAGGGTTTATAAAAGGTAATAAAAATATAAATAAGAAAAGTATGTTCTAAAAACAGCATCATTCAAAACTATTTTTGTGTAGGTCTAATTGTAAAATTATGCACTAAATTACATACAAATAAAAACTGATAAGCAGGCTATACTAAAAGGAATAATAGAAATATGTTTAAGTATTTTTTAAATAATAAATACGTATTATTACGTTTAAGTATAAAATACATTCAAGTATTAGGCTGTTAAAATATTTTTTGAAATTTCACTTATTTATAATTATTCATAATATTTTTTTATTTCTCTCCTTAATAAAAAAATTATTATTTTACACTACTAAGTTTAGATCAAATTAATAATTAAAATGAATTGTCTCATAAGCCAAGGGGAAAAGAGATTTACGTAAACTTAGCTTAATAATAAACGGTATCTCCTAATCGAGGAGGAAGTAACGTCGACTAACTGGGAAGTGTAATCGACAGTAAGTCGCTTGTTCGATTACAACAAGACTTTTCGTAACTTGAACCTCACCATAACTTGACAGATTTAAACTGAAGTTAAGAAAGCTGTGAGAGGATGGAAATTACATTCTGGGCGTCACGTTGAATATGTCAAAAGATGTTTTAAAGATAAAATAAAGTAGAACTTCATTTATTGTCTGTGTATTTCAAGCTTCATATATATTAAACTCTTCCCACTGGCCGTAATTTTTACCCATAAATACTTGTATTCCCCTGTATACGATATCTTCCCCATTTCTTCCTCCAATATTAAGTCTTGAAGAAGGCCACCTATTGCCATGTATTTTGTTTTATTTATATTTACCTTTAGTCCCCATTTCTGATACTCCTGTATCAATTTCTAGTCATGTACTGTATGTCTTTAAAGTCTTGAGCCAAAAGTAATTGGTAATCAGCAAACTGTAATGAATAAACTGTATCACCATTAAATGGACGTCCCATATTCCTACACATTTTTTTCCAAGTCTCTATTGCTTTCTCCGTATAAATTTTGAAAAGCGTGGGTGACAGACAACATCCCTGGCGTAAACCTTTGGTCACTTGATACCCTGGTGGCAAATTCTTTCCTATTGTTTACTCTCTATATTGAATTGTTATAGAAATTATGTAGGCCTATAGCTTTTATGATAATGGGGTTGATACTAGTTGCTCTTAAAGCTGTCCACAGATTGGCTGTCGGTACATTGTCATAGGCTTTTTCAATGTCAATAAAATCTAAATGAAGAGGTTGTGATCGAACTGTTTTGTTTTCATTTATCTGCTGTAAGGAGAAAATATGATCTATAGTTGATCTACCAACTCTGAAACTTGCTTGTTCTTCAGCCTCCATTTCGTTATACTCGGACTATACTGAGGGAACGAGAAATTGAAGAAGATCTTTGGATGGACAAGCAGCAGTGGAAGATAAGAATTCAATCACTTGTGTAATCTTTGGTTCCGGAAAATGTGTAAACATTGTACAGCCAGAATTAATATATATATATATATATATATATATATATATATTTAACGTATTGCAGCAGACTACACGAAATCTGAAGAAGTGTCTAGCCTAATCCGACAAGACTGAGTGCTACTATGTTGGATGGAGTCAGAGTCAGCTAGACGTCGTGACAAACGATTCGCCATCAGGCGTATTTGAAGCCATGGCATTCGGCTTGTTGCAAAAATACAGAAATCATTAAAAAAAATTGAGCCAGGTTGTCCATTGTAATGTACATCAAAACCCCGGATACGTCTTGACCGTAGTTACGGGTCGCCGCAACCTAAACACAGGAGGTCGTTCACATGACGTGTCGTGCATTCGGTACTTTAGGCAAACAAAATAATATATATAAATTAAAGTTTCCAATTAACTCTTACCCTGTAATAATAAAAATAACAGCGACGACGACTTGGAGCACCATTATTTTTTATTTTAATTGTTGTGAACCGTGTGCCGTGTAAGGCGACTGACAGACAGTGAATGCAGTGTAGAAAGTAGATAAGGTAATAAAAACGTTTATTTTATTGCAACATTAAAGATTTCAACGGAACCTTCACGTACAGTGAACACGCGATGTGAGTGCTGCCGCTCCTTACTCCCTCGCCACTCAGTAGATAAACTTGTTTTAACTGAGTAATTAAGTGGATTGTTTGTTAATGGCAGAACTGTTTCCGTGGAAATGTGCCGTGACTCGTTTAGCGCGATGTGTTCTAGTCCCATGATGTTTTACTTTACAAACTGTTGTGTTGCCCAATACTCAGTTGGCAGAACTCGCTTGGTCCGATTAACGATATAATCACACGTTATATATAGCGGTATCGTACAGTGGATTATTGGATTTAAATTTCAGTTGGCCGTTCAGTACGAGCCCACGGCTGCTTATGTTTGCGTATGCTCTGTGTGCCGCCTTCAACCTGCTTTATCTAAATATAATTAAATCACTACCGACTCGGAACACAAAGTTTTTTTATGTGTAAAAACGTAAAAGTTTTACCTTTTGTAGCCTGTACCAGTTTTCGCTTATTATAAGCTTCGTCAGAGGCTGCCACTGGGAGCGCTGTCCGTCTTGTTTTTGGCGACTGTGTCGACGTTTGAAGGATCGATGTTGTGTATGTGGGGTGTGATATGTTCGAATAATGCGTGTGATTTGAATTGTGTCTGTTCGTTTAGGACGTCGTTTTTATGTGTTATTGTGTGTTTGTATATTTCCAGTTGTTCAAGAATGTCAATTTTTCGGCCTTTTGTGTGTACGTGTAGAATATCCATGTTTTTGTATGTGTGGTTTGCTTCAATGAAGTGGTTTGCAAAGGTGGATTCGGTAGTGGAGTGTACTGCCTTTGTGTGTTCAATGTATCTCTGTTTGAAGCTACGTCCTGTCTGGCCTATGTAGAATTTGTTGAAATCTGTGCAATTTAGTTTGTAAACACCATGTAGATCGAATTTGTTTTGTGCTTTGTGTGTGTATTTTGGTAATGTGTGTTCTGTTTTGTTTGTAGATTTGTATGCGATTCTGTATCCTGCTTTTTTGAATTTGTGGGCTATTTTTTTAAGTGTGGTTATTGATGTATGTTAGTGTTATGAATTTGTTGTTTGTTGTTGTCTTTGTCTGTTGTTTTTTTTTGTGTTTTGTGTAGGAGTTTATTGAGTATTGTTCTGTTGTGTCCGTTGGATACGGCTAGATATTTTACGTGTTTAGTTCGTCTTTGTAGTCTTTTTCATCTAGTGTGCTAGATATTTTATCGTGTTTAGTTCGTCTTTGTAGACTGCTTTATATGACAGAGACAGAGACGAACATCACGTGAATAGGTGACGCGTATACAGTGCAAACCGATGGCGACCTCTGATGACGAAGCATGTTTCGAAACGCGTCATCAATATATAACAAAGAAGTCACAAGGCGGATTGAAAAAGAATATTTAATTAACAAAGTTGTGTTAGTGGTTATAATCACAAACCTCCACACCGCTATAGAAAAATTATTCCTATTAGCGCTTTCAAGCTTCACAGTTCGTCATCAGATCGGAAATATCCGATATACGTATTTCCGATGTGATGATGAGCTGTGAAGCTTGAAAGCGCTAATCGGAATAATTTTTCTATAGCGGTGTGCAACAGTGTTATTTCTGGTTGAATGAAACTGAAAAAGATTAGTTTCTCTATTCATACAAGTGATTTGGTTACCACTGTATACATGCTATCTTTATCAGTTGTTTCTATACGAAAATTTCAAGACATATGGAAGAGAAAAATATAAGTCTTATGTGTGAGAAAAAGTCACAAAATAAAGAAGAAAGATTCGACAACAAATACTATGAATGAAACTTTGCTGTTTGGTAAATTTCAAAAGTAAATAGCAGGGTCCACAGTATAGGCTACAGTTTGTCTTTTTACTCAACTGCGCACAAATAGACTAAGGATAGTTTTTTGATCTGATGTTTTTTTTTCAACCTCTATGTCTGTAGTAGCATTAGTTAATCGATTTTAATAAAACAGAGGTCAAATGTTTTTATATTTTTTTTACAAAATGTTTTGGAGTACATATTTTTTAAAAAGAAAATGGCAAACGTAGAACGTTACTTTTATACGACGCTAACCATAAGTATTGAATCACCCTACATATTTAAAAAAGAGTGTACCTGTTTACTATATTAGCGTTCACAGCTGAAAAAACTAACAAAACAGCCTAAAAGTTCAGAGAGAAACAAAATTCGTCAACTCTTTGCGACGCTCTGTGGCGGGGGGGTCCGGTCCCGTTCGTCCCCTCCGTAGATAAGGCCCTGAAACTATTAGACAAGAGAGACACAATACTGCTATTCAGAAGCAGAAGACCCTTCGAACTACAGTAGAACCTCGCTAATCAGTCACATGTGGGACTGGGGGTATGATCGGAACGCAAAAAGGTCGGATTATCAGATGTTTATTATTTCATTAAATGAGACAGTCTAAAATAAAATAAAACTTATACAGTAGGCTACCAGGCTATATGATTGGTTATGTACCATAAATGATAATATCTACAGTCCAGCAATAGTGTAATAAAAAACAAGAAACACATTTTATTGGTGAAAACAATCGTAATGTTCTTTTGTTTGGCAGACGACTGTCTAGACTATGCAGAGATGTAGACATAACAACAGCTGAAAACTCTTCATACCCAACACAGTTTAGCCACCAAGTGTAGTACCCTACTTTTATTTTCATGTTTATCACGGCGATTTGACATTATTATGCCCGGCTAGACATTACAGTATGTTTATTCAGGTGCAGTCATGTAGTTCGATTCTGTCAGCTTGAGACTAAACTATAACGATTACTCACTCTTATTTGAATAGCAGTGTAGCGGTCTGAGTTGGTCACCAGTCTGAGTTGATCAAATGACGTCACTGGCTTATGACATCAGAGATAAAGGAGGCCCTGGTAGCTGGTTTCCGCTGTCTCTGTGCCTGTCCAAGGTAGTGTGCGTTGTTTGTTTAATCATTCCTTGTGTTCGTTTAGACTACACATTCATACTTGAGTAATCTGTTTGCAGCAATGTAACAATTCAACAAACACTTAAAGAGGCGCGCTTTGGGTGCAGTCGCAGAAGGACCTGCCGTGCTAACCTTTTCAAATTCATAATCGTTAATGCGCAGGGACAGGGCACGAGTGTTGGCACCTACAACCATATATTTGGTTTTGCTTTGGTTTATAACCAAGCCCATAGCCTTAGCGGACAACTCCAGTTCCCGAAAGGCTTCCTTTAAGCCAGATTCAGACCTACTTATGACGTCAATGTCATCGGCATAGGCCAGAAGCTGTACCTCCTTGTGAAATATGTGTCCGCTAGTTTGAATTCCTGAATCCCTGATGACCTTTTCTAGAGCTATGTTGAACAACAGACACGCTAAGGCATCTCCTTGTTTCAACCCATTCAAAGTTTTTAAGGAGTTAGATAGATTTGATTGTATTCTTATTTGGCACTTAGAATTGGACATAACTACTCCAACCATACGCACCAACTTAGATGGTATATTCAACTCCTTCATTCCTTCATAGCTCTATATAGCATTTTCCGGTAGATTGAATCATATGCCGACTGGAAATCCACAAAGAGATGGTGAGTGGCCACTCCATATTCCAACGTTTTTTCTAGGATTTGCCTTAGTGTAAATATTTGGTCTGTTGTTGACCTATTCCTAGTGAATCCACATTGATATTCTTTTATGTTTTCCTCAGCGTAGGGAAGCAGCCTAGAAAATATGATGTTGGACAATACCTTATACGCTGCATTAAGTAGAGAGATGCCCCTATAATTTTTACATATGAGCGGATCACCCTTTTTATGTATTAAACACACCACCCCATTGTTCCACTCATCAGGCATTACCTCCTCCAGCCATATTCGCTCTATGAGATGGGCAAATTCCTTTATGAAATCTCCTCCTGCGCTCTTTAATAGTTCCCCTGGTAAACCATCGGAACCTGCTGCCTTGTTATTTTTAAGCTTTTCTAGAGCTTCATACACCTCGTCATTGGATGGCACCAACTCCTCTCTATCATCCTCGAATTCTCCTGCTTCCTCCTGCTTCATTCTCAAATGCCTCCATCGAAGCCTCCCCAACTGAGCCTAGCAACTCTTCGAAGATGCAGGTATCGTTTGCCATAGAAAAAAATCTACACACAGATAGACACACACACACACACACACACACACACACACACACACACACACACACACACACACACACACACACACACACACACACACACACACACTTTTCGAAAAACGACTTTTTTTCATGTTTTGAGTGTAGTACAATCAAAATCTGCAATAATCTCGAACACGATTTTTTTTGCCATCACCATACTTCCATTTCCTTAAGGAATATGGAAGTAATAAGCGCTATTGCAACATTGTTTATAAGATACTTATTGACTTACTTGAATTTCCTATATTTCATATTTCAAACGTACACGCATATTCTGTGTAATAAATTTGTTTTTAGACCTCTATTTAAAAAAAGGGGTACTACTGTATTAGCGTATACAGCTGTGAAATTAATAAAACAGCTTAAAAATTAGGAGATTAACAAAATTTCTTGTCAACTGTCGACCTTGTGGGGTGGGGGTCCGGTTCCATTCCCCCCCCCCTGTATATGCGCCCCTTCACGCTCTTAATTATTTCAGAGTAAATGTTACAGGTTTCTTACCAATTTCGCCGAACTGTGCGAGCTGATGTTTTCGTGGTTGGTAGCTCCAAATTCCAGAAGCTCATCTTTAAACACGGCGAATGAAGCATTCAAAATTGGATGGTCATATCGTCGCTTACTTTTATTGTCACTTCCTTCGGTCTTGTAGAATTAAACGACTATAGGATTAAAAGTATTCGAATTTAACGTAAACTCGCTTGAATGAAAAAATAACTTAGTTTGTGTGTTAACCATTATTCCTTAAAGTAAATTATATGCAATCAGAAAGACAAGACTAATAGCAAAAATATTTTTGCAGTATGCAATAAACGTTATGTTTCGGCTTGCACAGAGTGGAGTATTTCGGGGATTCTCAGTACAAAATTAGTTTCTATCTGTTTCATGAAACTAAATTTATGTAATTATTTTCTAAAACTTCCGGGCTGAAAGGCCGTGGTCGAGTGCTTGATGTACTGCTAAACGTTTCGGCCGCACCACCGGTGGCCATCTTCAGTAGCGAAAAATTGTGTTCGAATAGATGACACGCCGAACACGTCTCCCAATGAACTGGGAACCAGCAACAGTGAGTTACGGCTACGATGCCTCTATTTATAACTTTTTGGCCGCTTAAGTTGTATCACGCGGACCAATGAGAAGCCAGCTCGTCATTCTCGATTCAGATTCAGACGGAATCGAGAATGACGAGCTGGCTTCTCATTGGTCCGCGTGATACACCTTAAGCGGCCAAAAAGTTATAAATAGAGGCATCGTAGCCGTAACTCACTGTTGCTGGTTCCCAGTTCATTGGGAGACGTGTTCGGCGTGTCATCTATTCGAACACAATGTTTCGCTACTGAAGATGGCCACCGGTGGTGCGGCCGAAACGTTTAGCAGTACATCAAGCACTCGACCACGGCCTTTCAGCCCGGAAGTTTTAGAAAATAATCATAATGACACCGGCCGTGAAAGCCTACGTACTAAGATTAAATTTATGTAACTTTCTAAGTTGCCATAATAATTAATCTTTTTAAAATTCGTTTTAACGAATTGTTTAAAGCTGTATCAATTAATTAATTTTAAACAATAAAAACAAAATTATTAATTATTTACACTATAAAAAGATGTCTTTAGTTTTCATTACACTTTATATACAGTAAGAGATAAAATAATAGTATAGTAGCCTACTTACTTTTCTGTAGACACGTAGGTATTGCTTAAACTACACCCATTCCATGAACTGAAATAACAACTTCATAATGACAACCACTTTCATTTGTAATGTATGTATTTTTTTGGCTTGGAATTTCACTTTTTTTAAAATTTGCTGAAGCACCTGCTGTAAATAACTGCCAGTCCCACTTCTCTCCATTTTTTGAGTTTATCTTTGTGTACACAAAAATGTTTGTATTCAAAAGTGATGCAGTTCCAAATATCTCACTTTCAGTTGCCCATGTGCCTTCTTTTATCATATTTTTTAGTGACGTCCTACCTTTAAATAAATCATTGGCTTGGTTGTTGTTCAATTCATTGTCCATATAATTGACAACTATGTTTCTAACGTCCATGTGATAACACCTTCACTGCCAGTAATTACGTAGGAAACTGCCCTAAACCAACAATTTCCGTCACCCACAATTTTCTTCACACCGTGTGGTTTTGGAAGTGCTAATTTATGACCGATTCTAATACATGTGCATTGTCCTTCAAAGGACAGACCCAACACTTTACACTTTTCCATTTGCCACTCTACGTCAACCGGATCATAAAAAAAAATCACTTCACACCACTCACCAGAAACCTCCACATCAGATTTATCATCATTTAGATTGTAGAAAATTTCAAGTTTTTCACATGTTCTTTCTTTTTCCTCACTTTGCCACTTTCATCTTGTAATATACACTACTCGTTTCTTAAAACTTTGTTAACTGTAAATGGTCCACTCCATGGAAGTTCAGCAAACATTAATTTATTTTTGAATTTTGTCACATTTTTTACCAAAACTCTACTCCCAGGTTTTATTTCCATTTTCTTTGTTATTGTATGTCTTTCGTCAAATTGCTTTTTCTGTTTAATCTGAGCTCTTCTGATATTTTTTAATGCTGCTTCATCAATTACTTTTTTCACTTCTAATATTTTTTGTAATTTTCTTTCCATTTCTTTATTTTCTTCGACAATATCTTCCTCTACTTCTTGAACATCCGTTGTTTTTTCAGCTACCTGAAGAGACTCCTCGTCTTCATCGGTCAAATTATCTTCATCAACAAGGTCTAATGGTAAAACTGGTTCTCTGTTGTACAACATAAAAAAAGGTGAAAATCCTGTTGTTTTGTGTCTAGATGTTCTGTACGCAAATAATACACTCTCGAGAACGTCAGGCCAGTTATTAATGTTTTCCATTAAAGTTCTTTTTAGTTTATCTTTTATTGTCCTATTTTGACGTTCTACTAATCCATTAGCCTGTGGATGGTAGGGTGATGTTAATCTTTGTTTTGTCCCCGTCAGTCTATGCTATTCTTTAGAAACTTTATTTACAAACTCGCGACCATTATCGTTAATTTGTATTTTAGGGCAAACATGTCTACATATAATTTCATAAATAAATTTAGCCACTTCAATGCCAGTCTTATTTTTAAGGGCTTTCGCCTCAGCCCACTTTGAAAAGTAGTCTACTGCCACCACTATGTATTTTTTGCCCTGCACTTCTGGTAACTGCATAACATCTATTCCAATTTGTTCCATGACTCTCTTAGGAACAGGAATTGGCTTCATTTCGGGTACACAAGACACCCATGGAGGTGTAACTTTCTGACACACTTCACAATTTTTTACAAAATCTGTCACCTTTATTTTATATTTTTAAAGTAGTACCGTTGTGAAAGTATGTCCACGGTGCTATTAATTCCTCTATGTGCAGACATACCAATCGCTTGTTTGCTAGTATCAGCACCTTTGTGGGCTACGCCCATCAATTTTTGTATTTTATTATCGTCGTGAACAATTTCTATTAATTTTTCTGTACCTCTTAGCCTGTCACATTTACGATAAAACAGTTTATTGTCACGAATAACATAAAGTTTACATTGTCTCTTAAAGTTTCTACTTTGATACGATTTTGTACACTTTTCAGGAATTGCTCCAGTAATTAAAAACCTTTGTATATCCAGCGGTGTTATTCCTCCTTCGAAAACCCTCATTTTAATTATCCCAACTGAGATCTGAATATGCAAACAAAATACGAACAACTGTCGAATATTAAGTAAGATACTTAAAACACTGTAAACACAAATACTAATATAACACAACAACAAAATAATAATATCGTTGATTAAACAAAGCGACGATGTTTAAAGACACGATTTAGCCGAACGTAGTCAACCACACTTTAAAAACGTCTCAGAGCGACGGTTTTTACTTCCATATTCCTTAAGGAATGGAAGTATGGTGATGGCAAAAAAAATCGTGTTCGAGATTATTGCAGATTCTGATTGTACTACACTCAAAACATGAAAAAAAGTCATTTTTCGAAAAGTGTGTGTGTATGTGTCTGTCTGTGTGTCTGTAGATTTTTTTCTATGGCAAACGATAACAGCCGCAAATTCAAACTGAATCAAATCATTTTTTGCATACAGCCCTGAATTGTAGAATTCTCAAGACCTATTTTTTTGTTGAAGATCGGTTAAGGGAAGGGGTAGTTTACCTGCAACGTTTTATGTTTTAACAAGGGTATTTTCTATGGCAAACGATAACAGCCGCAAATTCAAACAGAATCAAATACTTTTTGCATACAGCCCTGATTTGTAGAGTACTGAAGACCTATTGTTTTTGGTGAAGATCGGTTAATGGAAAGGGGTAGTTTACCTGCAACATTTTATGTTTTAACAAGGTTTATTTTTTATATGACGAACAATAACTGCCGTAAATTCAAACAGAATCAACTACGTTTTTGCATACCTTTTTGAACTAAAGAGAACTCAAGTTCTGTTGAAGATCGGTTGAGGGAAAGGGGTAGTTTTTCACCAAAGCTTTATGTTTTAAAAAGGGTAATTTTTTTATGACGAACGATAACTGCCGAACATTCAAACAGAATCAAATATTTTTTTGCATGCATCCCTGAATTGTAGAGGACTGAAGGTCTGTTGATTTTGGAGAAGATCGGTTAAGAGAAAGGGGTAATTTACCTGAAACATTTTATGATTTAACAAGAGTAAACTACTTAATTTTTATAAATAAAGTATCCTGATAAGAAGCTCATAATAATCCACTGTAGAAACGTAGATGAAATATCTATAAATGAAGAAGTTAGGTGAACGGGGTGGGGGTAATTTTCTATTATTAAAAATTATAGTTGATGGTGGAGGGGAGAATTTTTTACACGTGTACTATGTTATCGGCAACAAAGAAGTAGTTTTTTGTTAAAATTGCTTCCCGGGCTGTTTAGCCGTAGTCCAATGTTTTCTGTAAAACTAGACTTTTCGGCAGTGCCAGCGACTGCCATCATCAGTGAAAATCGAGTGCGAAAACGTGAGGTGGTATACGTTAGTGACCACAGTACTGTGGTTAATGCTGAAGCAATAAGTAGGAAGACGTAGTTTCTATGGAAATATTTCATTTCAATAAAATCATATTTAAAATATGATTTTAAATATAAATCTTAGAACATGGAAGTCATGTATGGTTCTCGATACCGATATTTTTTTTTTTGCAATGCAATGCTTTTCCACACATTCCAATTCGTCAACGTACATGTACACAGAGACAGCGGAAACCAGCTACCAGGGCCTCCTTTATCTCTGATGTCATAAGCCAGTGACGTCATTTGATCAACTCAGACTGGTGACCAACTCAGACCGCTACAAGCAGTACTGTATAGTACAATAAGTGGATATTGCAAAATGCTTATCACATCATTGTGTATGGGTGGTCATAATTATTGTTTGTGACAGGAGGAAGGAACTATAGTTTTTGACAAGACCTCTTATAAACGTTTATTGAAAGCAATTATAATTGCGGTTGCAATGAAACACCAGATTTGACGTCATATCGTACGCAAAAATAAAACTCTAGAAATGCGACATAGCACTGAAACGAGAGTAGGAAAAAATTCGGAAGATTTACACAAAATTTCGTATTTTCTGGAACATTAAAAAAAATCGGAAGGTTTTCCGAAATTTCGGAAGACCTGGCAACACTGCGCGTTAGACACTAGATGCCGGCTCACTGAGGCAGCAAAACAACTGACAAGTATGTAAACAAGCTGGTGAGTCATCAACAAGTCGGTGGCTGAGCCGCGGTCGGACCAAACCGGAGCGTCGGACCAGCCGGGGGTCGTCGGACTAGAGAGGTTTTACTGTAGTGTGATGTCACCTTGGACTACAGATTGGTGTTCTGTAAGTATAGTCGTTTTATATTTGTTTTGGTGTGTCTTTTGTATTACAGAGTTTCAAATTTCAGTGACTGTAATACTGGCGCATAAACACTACCGATAGACAGACACGCAGGCGCGCTCGTACTAGTAGGCCCACATAACTATCAATTGATAACATATTTCTTAGTCACTGTGGATAAAAAGTACTCTTTAAAATATACGTCGAAACAAATTATACGACAAAACAATATGATTACGGTCGTCGAAATTCTCTGTTTGCAACCGACGGTCGAGTTATAGCCGACGAAACATGAATCCTGTCAATGTCTCTCCAGCCAACTGAAAGGTGCGTACTAGTATTCGTTCAAACATACCACCATGTCCTGGATACATTTGAGACTGTGGCTCAAACTGGTGGACGGCGTCATCGGATGATTAAAAGGAGGTAGAGAAACTGTCCGGAGCTGCTTGTGTGTCATGCAGGCCCGATGTAGACGGAGGTCGTCCCGGTCAATCACTGTCGGATGAAAGGTGGCGCCAATTCGCCCATTCATAGATAAGGGGGTCGACTCCGTTTGTCGGTGACTCGACGGTACGGGCAAGAGCGCAGACTCTGCGTACTTGAAAAGCTTCAACTTGAGGAAAGTTCACAGACTCCAATAGCGGTCGATCAAGCGTGTGTTTTTGGAGTCATTTGACCTGTTAATGGGAAAATCGAGAACGGCACACCGCCAAAATTAATCCGGCAAGAGTTGCCATCGTGTCACCTAGATGATAAGACAATGTAATGCAACCTAACCTAGATGAGTCTGGTTGGGTACCCAGCGCTTTGACACAAATGAGAAACTCATTAGTAGATATAACTTTTGACAGCGTTTCGCGACAAAGTCTGAAAAAGCTGTGCAACGGTATAATAAGTACCTGTAAGTAGATGGAGATTATCTGTAAATATTACACAAACATTATAGTAAATAATAAAAGAGTAGTGTGTATATGAGTGAGTACGTCCTTCTTCAAGCCCCGCGATGGAAGCCAATTTATAATAAAACAAGTATTGGGTGTAAGTAATGTGTATGTGTTGTAATCTGTCGGGCGTTACCTCCGCGCACTTTTGTTACTTACTCTGTTGACTGGATCCTCTGCAGTGATGTAGTCCTGTAACACAACTTAAAACTATGCTTTTTGTGGGCGCCACTTGGAAACGTTTGTTCCAAGAAAAAATAAATGATTGATAAAATTTTTAAATCTACGAAAAAATTTAAACAAGTCAGTTTAGCTTTGAAAAATCAGTTAAGTTTAATGATTCTTTAAAAACAACAAACAAATCGTCTGAAGGACTATCATTCATAAAAATTATAAAATTGCAGAGAAAAAATTTTACAAGTTATTATTATTGACAATTTTTTTATATATCCAATCAAGTATCGGCTAGTATTTCAGATTCTGACTCAGTTGACAAGCATGAGTTTAATATGTGAAAAAACTTTACTCTCAGGACGTGACTCCTTTGAACTACCAAGACATATCAATTAGATGCCTTACAAAATAAAAACTAAGTGATTTGAAGGTGTATGTGTGGCGTGTAAAGTACAACTGTGTGATAAATGTAACCAGGTAACAAATGACTTTAATTTTGGTAACTCACGTTCCAATGGTCGTTTATTCTCTCACTGGACACTTCCTTCGGGTAGTTTCTCAATCTCGCCTCTTCGGGTGTACACTGAATCTATTTAAAGTCAAATTTTGCGATCATTACTTTTTCCGCACTTTTTGTCAAAACGTTTGGCAGTAAAATCTCGTTCAAACGCCGCCACTACGAATCATCTGTTTAGCGTTGATTCAGAAATCTGCCACCGCAGCGCTGATTCCCATGCAGTGTTGAGGAAGGCTAGTGTATTGTTTGTTTCGTTCGGGGGAATTATTTGTCACGTTAGTCAGTCAATGCGAACACAGCAGAATTCGTTCTCTATTTAAATTTGTTGGTCCCTCCTGGGCCGTCGACGTTCTGGCTGCGTAATTTCTATTAAAATTTGCCGTATCGCTGCTCTATTTCAGCGATACTTTTTGGCGTAGACTCTCGTTGAGGTTAAGTCAGTCGGTTATGTCTATGTACGGGAAAAAGCCTTCCTGCCGTGTCTTGTCGATTTCTCGCCTCTTTGGTTTCGCCTTAGCTGCGTTGATCAGTGTTGTGTGAGATGCATCAGTTCTGGAGTTCAATCTTCAAGTGTTTTTGGGTCGAATTTGGTCTCGCTTTTATACTAAATCGGGATGACTGTTTTCGTCGACTTCCTGTATATTTGTGTAAAAATTCTTTCTAGATTGTTCGAGAATAAACGAAATGGAATGTCATAGAACAATTTTCACTTCCGTAGAAGCTTTTAGAACGAATTTCTTATTCTTCATACAATGGATATTTCAAAATTTACACTGGTATTTATCAAACAGTTTCACATTAGTACTTACAATTTGTATGCCATTAATGTATTTAGATTCCTTGTTTTTAGCTGAATCTAGCGATACTAAATATGATTGGTATCTAATTAACTTAAGTCTAATAAACATTACAATTTACAACCCTCACCTTGAGTTGTAGTCATTGAAAACTCAATATTTATAACAAAAATTGTTGTGGAGTTACAAAGTTCCTTCCACAAGCTGGACATCTACTATTACTACTCTCCTACAACAAAATAAACAAATTTTAACATAAGTAACACACAAATAAATACAATTTTATATGGCCTCTGCTCATGGCCTAGGTTCTTGTCAGTTTTCTAATACAATGATTAGTCTTTTTCCTTAATATATGTATTATTTCACCACTATACACACAGAGTTTATTATTTTGTCTATCTTTTGTGATACCTGGTTACTTTGTACATATATTATATTTATCACAAGATGACATAGCATCATTGATTGGTCTTGAGATGTCATTTTTTATGGTGTGACAAATCTCACTCTAATTAGTTAAATTCTTTTAGAATTGACTTTACTTTCAACTGAGTTTGTTTCTTATTAAGGTATTCTGATGTATTGTACCTTTCTATCTTATTTTTGTTAGTATTATGTAAGTATTTAGCCAGATATGATTATTTTTGTACTGGATAATTGGCTTCAGCCATACATGGTATAAGTAAATATTTTGCTGACTTGACTATTACAATGTTAAAGTTGGTCAGGTATATTAGTATAGTTGCTTTATATCATATTACAGCTTTCTAATACAGTTTGGTTGCATTTTGGCAACATTAAATTCATAAATTATACAATATTAGATGCCTGTTACATGTTTTTAGTTAACACTGTTTTTGGCTATTTTGGCTGCTTTTTATTCATTTGACAGCTTCCTTTATTTAAGATAAATTGTTCACTATTGTCTGCTTGACAATTACATATAGTTTTTATTTAGATCTGATAATAATTAATTTTTCCATAAAATCTTGGTGTATGGTCTCAAATCCAACACATTAATATTTTTTTTGTCATAACAAATATATCATTTTTTTATTCTAACTTAAACTCTTTCTAATAATGTATTTAAGTCATTTAATACATTTATTTTATTTACATCACATAATATAATGATGGATCATGTCCATTTATTCACAAAAAATAGTTTTTAATACTATATTCATAGTTATAAAACTTAATAATTATTGACTTTATTCTGGTGGATTCTGACATTATTTCTCTCTTATACAGTGTCTTATGGTTTTTTTCACTCTTATTCACTTTAAGAATATATATGGGGTTTTGTCTTAGTCATAGTTTGGTCGTTTTTTCAAGTTGATAGAAATAATTATTATACAAAATTACACAATTTTTTGGGACTACTTGGGTTCGATACTGTTCACTTCACTTTCCTCCTATGCTAACTTACTATATAAATGATTTCTTTTTATGGAACGTTCTGTGACGTTACAACATGTACGTAACTTTTGTACCTAATAAAATCTTCTTGCCTATTTTTGTTTGCTTTTAATTGCCAATCAGAGGTTAATTTACAAATGCGCTTGTAAATTTAGTTTTGCACGCAAACTATACGTAACTTGTGAATTATATTACTGGTAAATAGTAAACTAATATTGAACAACAAAGATACAAAGTTTCAAAATTTGTTAGCTCCGTTTATTTCATATCGTCAAAACTAAATTCATACATTTTCGGTACAATTCAGCCACTTGCTGACGGTCGCACTTAATCTTAAGAAGTTCTCTGGTACAAACATTCTTTATAAAGTTCTCAAGCTTAGAACTTTATATGAGAATCTTTCCAATTTTTGAGTCCCCTTTATATTTTGCACTTTGAACAAACAGTACAGTAATTGCGGTATACTAGTCACTTAGTCCACTCATTGTTCTAACTCTCAAATCTTCTAATCTTTTCCTCAGAATTGGTGTCGTGTTGAATTTCCGTGAAAAGCTTCAAATCTTCGATTGTCTTATCACGTGGTACCGTCGGAAAACTGTCAACAATTATTTATGGAGCAGATTACACAAATGTTTAGTCGGAGCACAAATTTTCTGAGTGTTCTTAAAGAAATCTCACAGTTGTCAGTTTGACATCCACATCTGTAGTGTTCCGTCTTGTTAATAATGTGACGAGTCGTTTTGAATAATGCGTCAGCTGACTAGGTGGGTTGGGTAACTTGATTTAATCGATGTGGTCCTCTTGGTTGGTTAACTTTTTACCGTAAGCCCTGCCACCCCGGCAAGGTGGGACTACATCGGCAGGGACGGGAGCCCTGAGATGGAATTTGGGCTCCCCCTGCAGTAAAGAAGATGCTTAGAAGATGTGGCCAACGACTACACCTTGTTCTGGTGTGCATCCAGGGAAGAGCTGAAAAAGAAATTATAAATTAACACTGTATGGAACGATATTTATGAGAGAAGACACAAAATTTAAAAATATTATAAACTACACCAAATCATTTTGACAGATGCAAGATAGATTACATATTAGTAGATTTTGTGCTTACTAAACACATACAATTTGTTAGTTTTAACTATTAAAATATTTAATTTCATAAATTAAATTGAATATACCTGTGTATTCAAAAAAAATTCTAAAATTTAAATACATATTTAAATTAATAGACCAAGTACGTAATCAAAAATATTATTTTAAACCATGACACAAATTGTATGCGCCTGCGCACACGCTGCATGTATCCGTTCGTGTGCGAGCCTACTTTTAAATTTACCTCTAAATTCTACACGTTACAGTAACTAAACAGGCGACTACTTTTTCAATAAGAATCTAACTTTCTGAATGAGAGTAATTTATAATATACATTTAGTCTAATGTTTGTACAAAATTTCAAATTTCTCAGAACATTACTTATGAATTTGATGACCAAACCAATGAAACAGGTATATTGTGTAATTTCCGTTTCATCAAAAACAAAATAAACACTTACGAAAAGCGTTTTTGGGAATTATAGTTACAAAATATACTATAATATAAAAAAATCTGTTTTACTATAGCCTACTGATCCTGAGAAATGTGTACTTCAAATGCTACAAATTGAATAAGTGCCATCCTATTCTTCTTAATGTCACCAGATTCAGTAAGTAAGAAACAGTGAAACTGCTTCTGAACAAACGTCAAATCTAATACTGCATTGCTAATGTAGCATCTAGCATTTAAGTAACAAAACTCTAGTAAAAAATGTTAGGCCTATATCTTATTAAGTTTTTTAATGAATTCTGTATTACGTTGTCAACTTACATCTGCCGTGTAGACGGCAGTCATATAGGTTTTATCATGTCGTCTGAAAAACTGCACTTCCCCTTGATGGAAGCAGTACTCCACCTTCCACACATCCGTGCAGAACTGAAAAATAAACAAAGAGCCTATATATTTTACTATTATTACATTTAATTTAGTAGTAAAAAATCAAAGTATATCACTTTAGAATTCAGTATACAGAATATGTAGAAACATAAACAGAATCAGTCTCTCTTTGTAGAAATTGGAACGTCAGGAGCTGAACCAAAATTCTAAGAATGTATGCACAATGACTACTTTTGAGTGCCTAGAATTCTCTTCAAGCATGCAAAAACAAATATACATTATTTGCAGTCTACCTTAAAGAGGAATGTTCAAATGAGGGATTACAGTGTAGCGTAATCAAGTTTGAGTAAACAAATTATATTGACGTTTGTTATAATTTTATTTAACTGGAGATACAGGTTCACCTAGCAAACTGTGGACTACTGCTTATCCGGTTGCTGTTCTAACGACAAGCCAATGTAACGGCTGGATCAGATCTTTGTGTACACAAATATCAATAACAACACGATAGCGTTAGCTAGCGTACAAGTGTGGTGTGTTAATGTGGACCAATCCTTTTATTTTTTAATAATTATTTGCTTTGTGTTGAGAGGAACATTGTTTGTAATATGAAACAGTAGTAAATAACCGCAAAAATAATCTAAAAACATTGGATTGTCTATTTACACATGAGCGAGCACTCCCATTTATCTGTTTTATAAAATAATAACTTTCAATATTTTATTTATAATTTTAATAGTATTTTTAGAGCATACACAATAAAGTTTACATAATTTTTATACATTTCTTAATAACTTAAGAATTACCGTATGTTTGTGTATACTGAAAGTGCCAGTATTTTTCTACTTCCATAATACAGCACTAAACTACATTCAAATATTTATTTATCAATTAGGAATGAGCATCTACTGTTAATTACTGAGTATCAATTAATCATCTTAAACACTAATGCCCCCACAGACACATACACACATACACAAAGCAAAATACAGCCGCTCTCCTGTTTAATTAATTATGGTTTTTCAGTTAGCTTTCAATATTTATGGTAATAAACAGTTAAATTAAATTATATGATGATATAAACAATCAAATCTCTACTTAATATTTTAATTAGATTACGATTTTCAATTTGATATTTTGCCTACCAGATTAACAAATAAATGTAATAGTCGGTACTATTGAGATCAAAATTTAACTATTGTTAAGAGTTGGTTTAGATTTCTAAAGAGTAACGATTATATTGTCAAAGGCAAACTGCTTGTAATTTGTCAGATTTGTTTTGCATCTTCAAGCAGCATCGTAACAATTGAAGGCTTTAGTAATTCCTATTGAACAGAGATAAAAGTTGAACAAAGCCTTGTTGACAAGTCGCCAAGATCCATGACATATGAAAGTTCATGAACGTCTCCCACATAATGAAAATTTAACCTGTCTATGACATTTTAAGTAACAGCCTAAATCATTTGTGTGGATTTTAGTGAAAGTCCTGTACTCTCTATAAAAATATTCTGGCTTTCAAAGTTTTGATACCCTAATCTAAGAAAGAATCAAAATTAGCAAGTAGTTCAGTTCTAGTCCTTTACAGCAAATATTTGCTTCTTTCTAAAAGTTTGTTGAATTGGTCCGATTCACTTGGTTGCAGCAGTATTGTTAAAAATAAGGGCTATCTTTTTAAACAGTCCTGCAGAGCTGTCTTGTTGGCCACCAATAACCAGTACAAGCATCAGCATCAAGCTCAACACCTTATTTCTATTATTAACATATTTTAAGAACTTTTAAAGAGGTTGTTGCAGTTTAAGGGTTATTATTCTAGGAACTATTGTACGTTCTTGTCTAAAATAGCTAAAACATGTTTCCATTACACTCACAAACACAACTTACCAATGTTTCGAAGCCGTCGAACCGTATTTCAGTTCTTATCTGAAACAATAAGGTAATAATAACAGTCAAAATAATACTGCTAAATAATCGTTATTATTACACACATGCAACTTAATTCTGCAGAGACAATTAGTTACCAAAACACAAAAACTACAGGACACACACGCACACACACACACACACACACACACACACACACACACACACACACACACACACACACACACACACACACACACATTAACGTATGCTACTCCCAAATAATGTAATTTTTATGTTCTATTTTAAGTTATATTAAAGTTTAAACCGCAGTAACATTCAGTAATTAATATTTTAATTTACCATAAAGTTTTATGTACAATCACAAATGTTTTAACGGGCATAAAGTTTTACAAAGATTTCAAATTTCACCTTTTCACAACTAAAATAAGAATGAAATATGAAATTAATTCTTTTATAAAAAGAACAACTACTGTAAAATTATGTTACTAAAGAAGAAATGATCATAATAAACTAAACTTCGACATAGGTAACAACTGAGAAATATAACTAATATTATATTACATTATATATTATATACATTATATTCTTATATTATAATATATTATATAATAGAAGTTTTTAAATATATAATATATTATTTAATTATATTACATTATATTATATACACACTAGTACTGTTTGGCTTTCTTAAAACTCTGTAAATGTGCTAATGCAGATGCATTAATGAGATGTCTCAGTATTACAACATAACGTTGTACTAATATTAAAACAATTGCAGTTAAAATACTGTAAACTAAAATGGTATTAATAATATAGGGCTTATATACAGGCCTAAATCAGGTGATGCTGCTGAGTTTAGTGGGTTTACCCTATAACTCTAGTCCTTATAGTAACAGCGTATAGGGTTGAATTAGGCTTAAGAGTTCCAAAACAAACTTGAATTGTAAACAACGTTTTACAGGACCTTCACAAACAAAACTTTATAAGCTGATGTATGTACTTTACTAAGAATAGTATACTTAATATAATTTACGCCTAATCAATTTAAAAAGCAATCCAAAAAATTATGCAGAAGCCGTTACTGAATGACTGTAGGTTGCAGACAACTGGAATATATTAAATTTTAACGCAAATTGTTCTGTTCTTGCGACTTTATAAAACGTAAATTTATCAATTTTAACAAAAAATATTCTATAAATTGTAACCTCCAGTGTTCCTACTGAGTTTTTGACATAGCACAGTAGCTTAACAAATTCGTTTCTAGATAGCTAAGACATACTAATTAAAGGAAAATGTATACTGAGATCTTTAGTGTGTCAGGAATAAAACTGTATTATAATGTAGGAATGTAAAGAGTTAACATTGATGACGATGTTCTCAAGATTATGATTACAGGCTCAACAGAAAACTGGACGGCAGATCATTTAGTAGTGGAGACTTAAAATTGTTATATTAATTCATTATCAGACATTATGAACATAATTAAATTAGGATTTATAGAAGGTAAGTTTTAAAATATGAAACAGCTTGAAATAAGCCTATATCGTTCAATACTGCGCTGTGCAAGAGACGTAAAGATTTATGCAACACAAAATTAAAAAAAGACCTTACAGACAAAAAACATGCAATAATGCTACAGTATCCTGAATACGGAGAAAGGTGTTATGGTGATCCTGTAATATTACATAATATTAAGTGAGTAAAATTTGGATTAAAAACACGTTTTAATGAATGAATTACACGTTAAAACTATAGCTTATACTTTAGAAATGATACTAACGGATGAAATATTGACACAGGTATCCGTTAATTGACAGAGACATAGACAAGAGGAAAGCAAAAGTAATGTATGAAAACGATAATAAAGAAAACAGAAAATATAGAAAATTCAATCGCTTATGGAGTAAGTGGAACGGTGTATGTATTTATAAACACTAGATTAGAAACCGTGAAAGATTCATTAAGGTACGTACCTCGGTTTTCAGGTGCACTGGTCTGTACACCAGTGGCACCAAGCCGACGTCGACGTCGACGGGATGTGGAGTCCTATCCACGGTATCTGCTGAAATTAACGAAAGCATTATATATACGCACAAGTTATTGTAAAACAGAGTGGTCTTTTATTTTAAAGAATTAAGAGACATTCCAAATGGTGAATTATAACTTAACGTTTAGAACTACAAAAACTGTTTACGGTTCCAAATCGAGGTTAAAACAACCTGCTGTAATTTTCAACATAAACTAAAATTCTGTGTTAAAACAGATTAAAATAATTGCCTTTATATAAGTCTACATTAATGCAAATTAGAGAAACCGTTTTTAAGTTTAACTTTGTAATAATTAAGTACATTATATCTATAAACACAGCACAATATTAAATAAAATAACAAAACGAAGAAAGTCTTTACAACTTACACATTATAAATAATATAACGGATAATTCATACATAGGCCTATACTACACACGTCCGACTAGTTTAGTCTTATACAAACGTGTTTATTTGAAAATATAGTGTGATACGTTGGAGGCTTACCGCCTTAGTGTTCAAGATTCTCGTTATGTAAGTCAACGGGCAGTAAGGAAATAAGTAAACGGGATTTTAGGAGCGACGTTAACTGCTTCTAAACATCACATCCGGATACGAGATCAGAATGCAAATGAGTAC
Organism: Magicicada septendecula; assembly: GCA_034769895.1. Taxonomy (NCBI): domain Eukaryota; kingdom Metazoa; phylum Arthropoda; class Insecta; order Hemiptera; family Cicadidae; genus Magicicada; species Magicicada septendecula. The sequence goes on along the minus strand of CM068374.1, from coordinate 399,147,312 downwards.
TGAAAGAGATGCGTGTTGTCGCCAGAGACTGAGACACACAACTATGGCTATCAAAATGATATCCAGGTCGTACTCGATGCACTGCAAGGAGTGACGCTGCGACAAAGAGTTCGAAAAACCTAAGTAGCCTCGAACGAACTGAGATACAACCTGGAGTACACGCGACTAGTATACCTCGAGCACTACGAAACAAACAAAAAACAAAAACAAGCCTAGAGTTGTAGGGAAATGCCAGAGACGACAAGAAAATACTCAAATAACTGGAAAAATTAAAAGAAAAATGCAATCTAAGGGAAAGCTTCGCCATCAGGAATAGAAGGACCTCTATCCAGACTACAGACGGAATAGGTTAGCATGAATATACAACGGGCTGAGTTCATGATTATGAAACTAAGCAAGATGATGCAAACGTAGTACAGTAACTGCGACAGATCATCAAGGCAGAAATGTCAAATGTGGCTTTCGGATTCATTAAATAATTAAAAAAGGTGACGTTCTCTTGAACATAGTGAAGAACACTGAATATGCAGAGGAATTTTGTGAAGCTATAAAAAAACAAACGAGGAAGGAACTAGCAAAGTCTTTGTTACCCACGTTAACACAAGACAGAAAATTACAATAGTTGTTCTCAGCAAAAACAAGGCGCACAGTTTTCTATACACAGCGAGAATAAAAATAGGGTGTATGAACTGTAGAGGTCGAAAGAAAATGAAAGTACGACTTTGCTTCAGGTATCATAACCTTGGACATTTCGAGGAAATATGCAAAGGAAAAGAGAGGAAAGGCGCTTACTTTAAGCAAGCACAGAACAAAAGTATACCATGCTGCCTCACATTGTATTCTATTTATGGACCGTGGTATTAGAAGTAAAGCATAAGCACAGGGGAGCATTCTGTGTTTCTGAGGGCACTTGAATGGTTAAAGTTGTACAGGTGAACATGAACAGTAGTAAACTAGCCACCTAGTTCATTTGCACAATAAGATTGGAAGACAGGTAGTCATGATAACTATAAGCAATCTATGAAAACAGGAGTAAAATTCAAGGTTCACAGATCCCCTGAAGTAGCAGCTACTTGGGTAGCAGAAGTTCAAATTCCCATACACACCCTTGGTACGGGCTGGGGATATGTTTCAGTTAAGAGTACAAGCACTAATCACTTCAGTTCTTGTCTTACTCCAAAAAAAAAAACATAAGGTCCTGTCATGGAAAAAATGTAAAGAATAAGAAAACAGTCTATGAAGTATACAGCAAATTTTCCTTTTATTCCCAAATGTGAATAGCAAATCCCTGTTGCTATGTACACAATAATCAACACGTACAAGGTACATTAAATAAATTATTCTATCAAGTAACTTCAATTTTATTGTTCAACTAACTTCAACTTATAACATAAATTAAAATATGTAATGTATTAAAGACACTTACCATCTTCCTTCTTCTGTTTCTGCTTGCCTTTTAGGCAAGTGCAGCAAAGTATGTCTAAAAACAATACAAATATTAAAGCACATTTAATAAACACATTTAATTAGACTTTGAGGTACAAAATATACACACAAACACGCAGTCACGCAAACACATTCCTAGAGTTCATCAGTTGTTTGTCTGAAGGTAAAAATGTAATGCTTAGAAACATTTTAACGTTTAATCTTCATTATCACTACCAACATTATCGTCGTCGTCGGTATCATAATCGTTTTAACTCCAACTATCAAACCTTTGTTAACCTGTTCCAGAGCCAAGGACCTTTCTGTTTCCAATAGGCTTACGTCTTAAGATTATTACTCATAGTTTCCTATATGCCATGCGATCCAAGGGTCCGTATCATCTTTTTGTATTATGTGTAAACTTCTTCTGTAAAGATACAATTTTAATTCTTTTCTAATTAAGAAATATAAGTGTTTTCACTTGTTTCCAATCTAGGAGGCACGTACAGTACCACACGTCTTTCATTTCAATAACTTGAATTTTTTGTCTTCGTTTTCGCCAAAGGTCAACATTTTAGTTGCATATATGAAGTGGTAATAGCTATTGTTTTGTAATACCTCAATAGGATATCCTTTCTTTTTATAATACTTCACTTTTATGGATATTTCCACAGATGTTTGGAGTTCTTGTAAGAATCAAAGGCCTATACAATATATCGTTATTATTAAACATGTATGTTGTATTATTGTAAACATAACTTTTGCTAAACTCTAGTATCGAGACAATATACACCAATATTTATTGAATTATAAATGTACGATTACGCGCGCGCGCGCGTGTGTGCCAGTAGATTTATGAGAGATCTGTGTATGTTTTATCAATTAATTTACGTACATAAAGAGAACAGTACAGACATATGTAAGCCACATTTATTTATATATTCATTATAATTTAAGGCACAGCACGCTTAGCAACTTAAGTGAGATAAATATATAGTATAAATTATAATCACTTACATCGGCAAACCTTCTTAATAAAACCCATCGCATTGGATAAATAGCTATATAGGAAAAAGAACAAAAAACGCTATTAAAACAAAGTAAAAAGTGTGGCTAATAGTAAAGTAGTCTACGACAGCTACAAAATCACCAATAATTTTGAATCAAACAGAATTAGTCTCGATTGAAAGCTTTTGTGGTGTTCACTTTTAATAACAAATCAGCTTAACCGTTTAATACGAGTGCTTTATTTTTCTAGTAGCAAACGTTTTGCCCCTGAAAGGTTAAAGCATCCTCAGCGGCTGGACTGAGAGTAATCCAAGAAAAATAAAACTCGAGTTAAACCGTAAATCTAAGTTGTTATTGAAATCATTTAGCCATTAGTGTCAATGATTAGATAGACAAAACAACAAATTATTTCTACAGAAAAGAGAAGTAACTGTAATACTTACGACGTCTGCAATTCAGAAGTATATTAAAACCAGTTACCCTATTCATTAGTACGCATTAATAAAGGGTACCAATTAGGAGACCAGTTGTGTTTATCGAATACCGAATATTATGTACCATATACTGTAATAGACTTCAGTCGACATAAATAATTTATAATCTTAATGCAATTATGATTACTCTGAAAAACTTTTATTTACATGAGTAAACTATGCTTTCGTGTTACCAACAGCCAGCACTAAGCATAATTTACCAACGAACACTAAATACGGTAAGGCACACTGTTTTATATAAGACATTATAACTTGCATTGTGATTTAGTTAATATACAAGCTCTTTCATATTAAAGGATTAATATATTGAAAAGCTATTTCAAAAAATAAATTCTTTCACCTCGACGTTAAAACAGAATGATTAATTTTATTTTGTTAGAGAAGTTATTCAAGTTCTAAAAAATTCTAATAACACACTGTGTAATAATAGGAATTTTTAAATTAGTATTTAATTGAAACAATAAAAAAACCTTGAAAATGTAAAATAATAGAATTTAAAAAACAAATAATACAACATTTCAATAAAGACACAGAAAATTGGGAAACGCTGACTTGAAACACGATTAAATTAAATCAAATTAGACAATCTTATTATCCTTATCTTTCTTTGTTGGCTAGCAAATATTAAAAACCATAAAGTGTATAAAATGTATTGTAGACATCGATCTGAATACACTAGTTCAATTTTTTGTATGTAGAGCACAAGAATAATAAAATTTTCTATAATCTCTTTTGAAACCTATTTTCTTTAATCAGAATAAGACAAATCAGGCAGTAGTTATTAAAGAATACACGTATAGTTAACTTGAACTGAAGAAAATGTTTTCTTAAATTATAAAAACTATAATAGGTTAAAAATGTTTTACCTAATAAAGATATAACTACCCCTGTCATTAAATTACAACTTAAGATGTTTGAGACAAACTTTGAGCGAAAGAAAAACTAATAAACTTTTATGGGTAACAAACAAAATATACAGATAGTACTTGCATACATGCAAAGTAAAAGTACATTAAAGGCCTATTAGTTGTAACTTTAGTAAATAAGTTTTAACGGCAACATATATGTTTTACTATTATTTCTGATAAATAATAGCTCTTTAATAGTTTGAACATCATGTAAGGCCATACAAGACATATCTTCTAATTTATATTGAATATTAATAATGTAGTGCTAAAATTACATAAATAAAATCACTACCTAGTGAAGATAAAATATACTACATATTATGAGTAAAGAAATACCTAAAATAATGTATAAAATGCATTATTTATTTATGGAGTAGAAGAAACGTCCGACTTACCTTGATGGTTTAAAAAGATTAAAATATCGTTTTGAAAAAAATTAATTCTTACTTGTTACCATGGAAACAAGTTGAATTGTTAATTTTCTTTATTAAACAAAGTCTAAAAAGTATTCGTTTCTTTAACTAAACATAAAATTACCTGAAATATGATAACGGAGAGTTATTTTGGTCAGAGGTGGCGGGCGGCTTGATTGTGCAAAACTGTGTTGGGAAGAACCGTGGAGTTGACTGCACATCTACATTTGCCAGTCGCCAACTATTCTGTATGGTGTTAAAGTACGATCTGTATTGAAAGGAAAGATCTGTAAACAAAACATGGATTTTGGCATTTCTTATGTGGCGTATATTTCTGTACACATGTAGAATTACTACACTCTTTATAGTAACTCTTAAATTCCTTGTATTTATTATATTTGTTTATAAAAATACAATAATAATAGATTTCTTCTGTTAATGAATGCACATTAAAGTGCAAGATAGTTGGATTCAGATTAACTTAACACCGAACTATTAATACATTCGTATTTTAATTATAACCGAAATTTGGTTTAAAGGAATCGTGTACATTTTAATTCATATAATAAAAGGCGTACAGTAAATCTGACTTAAACCCTTTGGATCAAACTTCTTGACATAAAACCTTTCTAAGTAATGGTTTATCTCAGTCAAGCAATTACTACACACACATATATATATATATATATATATATATATATATATTATTTTTATTTTCACACTAACGGATGAAAAAAGACGTATACAATGGCATTTTTCTATTTGCTCTCGAAGATTCACCAGTGAATCTCTATCCTCGTTACATCAGAGTCTTGCTGAAGCAGAAACAATTTACCTTACCTACATACAAAATTAACAAAATTTTAAATTGTTAAATCCGTTCTTCGTAAATGAGAGCAAGATCTTCTTGCTTTCGATTATATTTTCTACTATACAATAACAAGACATATAAAATAAATACACGAGCCTGTATAGTCAGATAAGGGAATGCAATTTGATATAACTCGTTCGTTAAAGCAATAACATGAAAACATTCAAGTTTCGGTTACAATTTCTGTTTAAAATGCCTTTTTTCTTACCAGCTACACCACCTTACCGTTTGCTCCTTCAGCATCTCGAAGAATCAATGCTCTTTGGTAGCACTGCGGTCAGATATTTCAGTTCCTCTCTTAATTTTGATCCTTTCTCACACCTCATTTGATTCGATTGAAATTTGTTGACAATCATTCTACAGCACAACGGTTTTGACTCTCTGACGATTTAACACTCCTGTGGTTAACAAAAGCTGACGCTTAAAAAAGCAACAGACACTCGAAGATTGACTATATATATAGTTATATTACATTATATGCTACATGCTGTAAACTCTTGGTTTGAACGCCATAATGTTCTTAATCTTGAAGTTTGTATACTTCTACATAAGTTAGATACGCGTACATATTACTCTGAACTCCGTGCTTGGCAGTCATGCAAACTGTTACTTTACGGTATTAATTTGCAGCAGAATTAGCCTTCGATAATTTCAGTTATTGGGTCGAAACTATTTTTGACCGAATCAAATTCCCAATCAGTAAAGCTTTGACTGAACTAAACAAATTTATTCCCAGTGGTAAAAGAACACATACGTTGTTATAGCTACCATGAATAACACGGACCAACCGTCTGAATACAGCAATCTTTTTTTTACATTTTATATTAACTAATATCTTATAATTAAGGAATATAAACTGCTTTTAAAGTAGAAGTTATATAAATCAGAAAACAAAATATTATAACATAAACTTTAATTAAAGCATGGACTGAAGTAGCGTATAGTGTTCTACTAACTATACAAAATAATACAGTTAAATTCATTCAGTATTCTATTATTTGAATTATAATTACGTAGTTATAATAAAATAACCTCCAGGTGGTCTAGTGGCTAACGCGGGCGATTGATGCGCTCGTGGTCCCGGTATCAATTCCCGGCGGAGGTTCCGTACGGCGTGCACTCAGCGTCGTGAGGCAAACTGAGTAGGCGCTGAGATAACAGCGCCGCCTCCTGGCTGTGAATACCGCAACTAGCGGCTGGTGGCGCGTAGTACTAGCCATACACCGTCACACTAACACAAAAGCCGTGCGGTACGCCTTGGTCCTTAACGGACTGTTGAGCGGAGGTTTAATTTTTTAATTTAGTTATAATAAAATTAAATGCAAAGAGAACTTAAGCTTTCAAACAGAACTTCAATTTAAAATAAAATGAAGCAACACTTAGAACTACAGTATTACAGAAAATCGAAAAGAAAGTAAAGGAAGATTAGGAAAAAGAGCACAAAAAGCATAGTAACTTAAAAAAAATAGTTACGACCTACTGATTTGTCATTAAAAGTCACTTATTTTTGTTTCTGAGTTGTATTTTTCGTGTGGACGGTGTTTTTGTAAATAACATAAACTATAGGCCTAGTCATATTGTTATAAGGCTCTCACGGCCGGTGTCAGTTGTATTAGAAGTATCTACCGGGCCGTTTGGCCGTGGTCCAGGCTTTACAAACAAACCAAGCGTTTCAGCAGCACCACTGGCTGCCATCTTCAGTGGAATTCGTTGTGAATGCTGACCACAGTACTGTGGGCCTGACGTTAGACACCCCACGGTCTAGTCAATTTTACAAAAGACAAATTTCAACAACTTGAGTGCTCACCAGAAATCCAACTCTACGCCCGAGACTACATCTTGGCTCCCGGGGGGGGGGGTCAACAACTGCTATCTTTAGCTGGCTAACAGGACGTGAGTTAGACAAGGCAGTGTGTACTACTTGAAACACACCGTAACCCAAGGTGGAACCGATCGTGCCAATGGGTGGACCAATTGATCTCGGAGGGTGAAGAGAAGGTGGCAGTACACTGCTCTAGATGCAGAGTAGTTTTTGGCGCCGTCAGGCAGTACGCCTACGGTGTCTAAAGTATTTGATAGTGAAAAGAAAAAAGGGGACTTTACAAAAGTGAGCCTCTTTTTTGATGAAGAAATCTGTAACTGCTTGTGCTGGATCGACTGCGGACATTAGAATAACGTTGGTGGTCTGTTTATCGATACGCAAATCGATCAGCAAGGAGCATGATTACTTATGTTAAAGAAAGTCGGAGAGATATAAATTAAAGTGAGTCACCACGCCACTCTTAATACCATAAAGGGAGTGGTGGTGTGCTGTGACTTACTAGATTGCAATGAAGACGAGATTGTAACTGAACTAGCGCAACAAGGAGTCATAGTATGCCGGAGGCTGACGGTGATTGGAGTTGACATTGACGGAAGGTTAGGCATTTCCTTCCATGAGGACCTTTAATAACACAACACTCCCAGAGAAAATCCGAGCAGGAATCCGTCGGCTGAACGTAAGACTTTTCATCTCTCACGCCATGTAATATTTTCAGTGTTTTCGTTTTAGGCACACGGCATCCAGATTAGTCCAAGTCAAAACATGCTTCTGTGGACTGTTTGCCCATGCCAATGACCTTTGTACCAAACAGATGAAATGCGTTAACTGAGGTGGCCAATACTCTTCCATGTCTCGCAACTGTCTTGTGTTTAAGCAAAATGTAACCATTCAGTAAATAAAAACTTTAAAGAAAATCGGTTACCTCAAAGCTAAAAGAGTTGTTTCTTTGACGAACTGGGTAAAAGTTAGCTATGTACAGGCTGTTAAGTCTATTTTAGCTCTGACGTCATCTCATGTAGTGAAAGAGATTATGCCAGCAGTTACGTGCTCTATTGAGCGATACTTACTAGAAATGTATACGGAATTGCAATCAAGTACAGTGGTATCCAGCGTAAGTGCAGAGAATTACAGCTGGTCTGCTACAAGTCTTTCGATCCGCCCACCGAGAAGGCCGGAATGATACATTGAAGCCTCCAGTGGTGGCGAGATGGTGTGAAGACCATTACCCCGCCGTCCATTGCCCTTCATCCCAAAAGCATCAGGCAGGATTTCTAAAAATAAGAGCGGGGACAACAAATATCTTCTAAGACTAGTTGGTGAGCTCCCAATCAAAGTTCAGCTCAGCTGCTTGTGTCAGTGATTTCACAGACCTCGGTGACCTGGCAGAGTTCGGTAATCTTAAAAAGAAGAAGAAGAAAAGGTTGGCCAAAGGGGAATTCAACGAAGTATACACGGTTCGTGGCTACTGATTTTTCGATACCCAGCATAGAGATATTCCCTTCAGTAGAATATTAATGGTTGCGCTTCGCATTATTGAGAACTGAACATGCTGCTGTACCACCAGGCGTACATCGATGTATGTGTGCCTGCAGCAAACACATTTGAGGCCACAAGAAATTTTAATAAGCGGTGATATGAGTCCTTCCCCTGTCACGGTTCACCGAACATCATAGCTAGGGTAGGCGTTTCTATATTTATTAGCAACACACATCTCGCCAGACGTATCCCTTTCGCTACACCTCTACAAGCAGTAGTTGTCACTTTACTACAACTACTGAAGATGACGATCTGCAGCATACATTTACCTGTTTCTATATTCATGACTAGCAGAAAATCTGTAGATATGATCGAACAGCTAGTATTTCCATTACTAGTAGTTGGGGGCTTCAACGTCCATAGTCCCACTTGGAGTTGCTTTACGACGAACAGCGATGAATTAAGAACTGAAAATCTATTGCTAAACAACGCGCTTGAATTTTTAAACACAGGCGCGAGCACACATTTTAATGTTAGAAGATGTACTTTCTCGGCTAGCAAGATTTCGATCTGTACCCTGAGACTTGCTCAACGTCTGACGTCGAGAGTGCTCTCGGACCTTAACGAAGCGATCAATTCTCAACACTAATAGCAACGGAAAAGCCAAAGAAATGCCGAAAAGATGGCGCGTGGACCGTGCGGATTGGACAGGATTCATAGCTGCTGTAACACCTACAAATGTCAGTAGAAATGTAAAAAGACGTATACAACATTGCGTCTGCTATCAGGTCAACAGCTACGAATTATATCCCTTGGACCAGTGGTCGTTCATCCAGGACATTGGTACCGTTGTGGATCACCGTTGTGAGTGAGCGATTAGACAGAAGCAACGAGCCATAAACACATACAAACGAGCACCGACTAAAGAGAATCGCATCGCTTCTAAGCGGGTTCGAGCCGCCGATTTATCCGGCTTTATAAGAGACGGAACTTCGGACAGTCAAAGTCGGCTCACACGAGCTGGAAAATGCAATACCGCAGGGAGTAAGTGTTTTACTATAGTTATCAAAAGGATCATTTAGAGGACAGAAACGTCGTTTGGGAAGTTTTTATATGTTGACGATCTTCCGCTTTCTAAACAACGGCAATGATTAAGCGTAAAACGCAAGGCTCTGTCGACACGTTGGATGAATATAATAAAAGGAGACGCTTTTATTTCTCGGCAACAAAGACGACCTGCGTCAACTTCTGTCAAAAGCTGTGAAGGCACCTGGACACGATGCTCACCATGAACGGTATTCGGGTGCACTTTAAAACTGAATTCGTACGTCTTAACATTTTTAGGTCTAACTTTCTACAGCCACTTAGCGTAGACTACTTGCAAATCCTCGCTAAATGTCACTACATGTGTCTCCCATATGACCTGGGGGCAGATAGGAATGTCTTATTGCGCCTATACACCGCATTGGTGCTATCCAAAATGGATTATGTATGATGCGCGGTGTACACTTCAGCACTCATTAATTTATTTAGTGAACATAAGCTCGGGAATCGGATTTAGATAAAATTACATCTCATCTAATGGAAATATATACAGTAGTGTAAAGTGTTAAACGTTAAATGTGTTAAACAATGTTGAGCAAGAGATAGAAGATGTATTCAGTGTTTACAAATGGAGAATCCTTTTTCGATGTAAGAAGTAGTTTAGGTTAACATTGTCCATTAGTCATATAAAATTGTTCATTAGTCATGTGCTGAGATTGCTGTCATATACAAGTGCTAACTGAGTATCTTATCAAATAAAATATCAATTATTCTTTCCACCGTACAGACGCAGTTCAGTTGCTAGTAAAAGAGTACGGCGTTCGCAATTGGCTGATTCGCGTAACACACAGTCGACTAATTGCCAATAGGATTCGTCGGCCGCTCTCATAATTGGCTCACCAGTAGGGCGCTCACGGCAGGCAGGTTGTGTTTTTTCCATTAATTCAATATACAAGATTTGTACAAATACACATTTATGTTTATAATACGTTTATTATATAGCGAACGTACTTTGTCGTGTAATTACGCCACACTGCAGGTGTTTGACGCAAATGCTAGTCGTCGTCGTAGTGTTTCACTTACCATCGCGCTCACACACGCCAACTGACGGGCTCGCGCGCACCAGCGTGCACTGAATCATCGTCCACACGACAGAGATTTCAAGTGTTATTCCATCTTTCCCCTTCGTCTCCTTCTGTCTCTCTCGATGTTAAGACAAGGACTTCTTCTTCTCTGTAAGAAATACATTTCTTTCGGAGAAACTTGGTTAACTCTTTATCCTTTTATTTTTTTAAATTAATTTGCTAATCGATGAGACATGCAAATTTTTTATTTTTTATTCAATTTTATTTGTATTATACTGAAGTGTTATTGATTACCGGTGGTAATCTCCTTCCGAGACCCTGACGCATGGCTCCCTACGGGGCGCGGGGTTATCCGATTTTCGCGGTATCAGGGCTGATGATCGGATAACGCGTGCGTCCAGCGTTGGGGAGGGCGACCAGAGGTTTCGGGTCTGTGCAGCCTGCGCTGCCGGAGCCTGTATCTGACTCGAGTGTGGTGGCTGGCCCCCATCGTTCGCTTGTCTGGGTACCGAAACGGTGCCTCTTCGAGACCCCCGCTGTGCAAGGTTGTGTCTTGTACAACGGCAGTTCGTGTCTTTCCATGATACAGCGGCTAAGTTCGTTAGTCTCCTTTCGAGGAGAGGGCTCCAGCCCCGCTCGCTGACGTATCCAGCGGATGAAGAAGAGCAGGAATTTTTCCAAAGCTATTCGCTGGGAAGCTCATGTGGTTTCCAGTTTGATGGGCGAGTGGAAAATAAATGGTCCCTTCGGGGAGCTGTAATAGCGACAACACTGAGCTGCAGTGGTGGAACACGCTCCCCCCTCCCCCAACAGTACATACTGAACTATTATTGTCATCACATACTGTTATGGTTAAATAAAATCACAAAATCCAAGTCAATTTGTTCAAGAGAATAACGGTCATTATATAGGCTAACATAAGACAGCTCGTGATAGACATTATTCATTTGTTTCACAGTCTTCTCTCAATTGACATATGCCATTGTTCGCAATTTAGACAACCGTATCATTTTATTAATTTCTCAGTAATCTCGTCAGCATATCTTTCCTTAAAAGCCTTAAAAGTCATTCTGTTAAACTACACTTTACTCGTCAGTGTAGGCCTACTTTTAGGAGAAGATTTTCACTTCTATACCGTACAACAAAAATTGTTCTGTTTGCTAAAATGTTTGATATTTTCAATAGTATTTTTTTATTTCAGTTCTGTTTATGGTATATATGCTTTTATCGGCTACCCCACATTTTTGCTCCTAAAGCTCCTTGTTGTAGTACCATCATTTTTACAAAAAACCTCTAATTGGGCTTTATAACGTAGACTCTCACGGCCGGAGTTGTTGTAAACCCGGGCTGTTTGGCCGCGGTCGGTTGCTGACAGATTGCGACTTTGAGCTGCTGCGAAGCGACAGTTAGGCGGACAATACTCGAGTCGTTCCCGGGTATGAGCGATCGGTCGCCAGCAACCAACCACGCCCTAACTGCCCGGTCTTACGTACATCAACTTAAGAATCTTCAATTGCATCTTCCATGGTTGTATAAAACTTATTTAAAACTTTGTCTCCAGTATGTACTTATTATGGCAGCACATACGGTCTAGAACTAAACTGTATCATCTTTCTATCAAGAAGAAGTATCATACGCTAATTGTGTCAATTACTAATACCAAAACGCGATCATCGATGGTGATTTTATTGGAACTAGCTAGTGGATTTATCTGACTAGCTGGGTAACATGATAGTAATGAAGGTTCCATAAACACGACAATACATGACAGCATACAAGTAGAAAGTAGGGTATATTGTGCCAACAGTAGACTATTGAGAAGCAAAGTCATTAGCTGTAACGAAAAAAACAAAAATATATAAGACACTTTTCAGATGGTTGTTACTTATGGAGGCGAGACATGGACACTGATAAAAAAGGAACAAGACAAAGTAAGAAAGGTTGTACGACGTGTTTAAGACCCGATTAAAGAAGGTGATGAATGGAGAATAAGAAATAACCGTAAAATAGATGAGCTATTGAAGCATGAGAACATTGTAAGATTCGTGAAGGCTCAACGAATACAATTGTCACCTAGAGGAGATGGATGATCAGCTATGCCAAAGACAATCTTGAGGCTGCAAGTGTATATAAAAGCAGAAAGAGGGGCCGACCTAGGATACGATGGTTGCATGATGTGCTGGAATACCTCAGAAGAATGGATGTGAGAGGCTACACTGAGGTGGCAGTGGACAGTAGACATTGGAGAAGATTAGTGTTGGAAACCGGGGCTCACGTTGGGCTGTAGAACTAAAGAGGAAGAAGAAGAAGAAGAAGAAGAAGAAGAAGAAGAAGAAGAAGAAGAAGAAGAAGAAGAAGAAGAAGAAGAAGAAGAAGAAGAAGAAGAAGAAGAAGAAGACGAAGACGAAGAAGAAGAAGAAGCTATTCTTCTTATGGTCTTACAGCTATATTTATGGTCACCTCAGCTCAATAACATAGGAACTATTGGTTATATATAATGTTTTTGTTACGTCACTCCAGATTCTTGCGATACCTCGTATCTTCTTTCAACATCAATTCACGGATGTTTTGAATTCGTCAAATCGTTCTGTTGATCGCTCAGTGTTTAAAAGTTATAATCGTTGTCAGCTACAAGGATCAAACTGAAAACTCCTGAAAACTGATCTGATTAGCGCTGTGTAGGTCATGCACAATCCTTTTTCCAAGAAAGCCTGTATCCTTTTTTCACAATTCTGTATACGAAAGCCTGATTGGAATTCTGTTGTCATCCATCCTATGAAAAGAAAGTCATAATAATCCACTGTAGAAAGGTAGATGAAATCTCTATAAATGAAAAGGGTAGTTGAAGGGGGAGGGGGTAATTTTGTATAAATGAAAATGACAGTTGAAGGGGGAGGGATAATTTTTTATATGTGTACTACGTTATCGGCAACAAAGAAGTAGTTTGTTGTTAAAATTCCTTCCCGGGCTGTTTGGCTGTGGTCCAATGTTTTCTGCAAAACCAGACGTTTCGGCAGTGCCTTCGACTGACATCATCAGTGAAAATCGTTTACGCTAACGTGAGGTGGTATACGTTAGTGACCACAGTGCTGTGGTTAAGGCTGAAGAAAGAACTAGTTTCTATGGAAATATTTCATTTCGAAAATGATTTTAAATATAAATCTTAGAACATGGAAGTCTTGTATGGTTTTCCATAACGAAATTATTTTCCTTACAGCTTTATTTATGATCAAAATACTATAAACGTTTGTGGAATGATGGAGAATAACGATTTTAAAGCTGTACAAGTTGGAGAATTATAATTCTACAACTGTAGTTCTTGTACGACTACATGTTGAAGTCCCGCAGTACGGAGGAAACAGTTAGACATGAAACGGTTCGCGCAGGTTTTAGTGGGTGCAGGGAAGGCAGTACCAGTGAGGTGCCCAGTGACGATGTGAGGTGACTAGCCATGACACACCATCCATGACGCTGTTCTGAACACAAAATAATTGGTCCTAAAACTGCGCACGCGCAATGGCATCTTTTGACACAGCGCAACCAGACAACCGTACATACGAGCTGAAAACCTATATACGCAATGCACTTCCTTATCTTCCTCGTTTATGTCATGTGACTTTTGAATAAAGTATAGATATTCCTTTTTATCTAACACAACGCGTTTTTTGTTCGTACATCTATATTTACTTGTTCATAATCAGCTCCGTATTTCGTAAACCGCGATGTACATGTAAGGAGTTATTAAACAACGGCCTTTAATTCGATGTTTGTTATTAGAATTAACTATAACTGATTAAAGCATTTATACTGTAGTTACACAATTTCAAGTTCTGTAATAGTAATAGTCGAACGACGCAGCGTACAAGGTACGTATTATAGGTTATACCATTTAATTTACACTTTCACCACCACAAACACACACACACACACACACACGTATATTGTTATCACATATGTTAACGGCACAGTTTGCCCTAGATACACAAATCAATTCCGCCAAAGAGGTAGGCGAGGCGCAGTGTGTGTCGTTTAAAATATCACCGCGTAGCCATGAACAAGTGCAGCAAGCAGTGTCCGCGGACTCGATACACCTACGTCGGCTATCAACAGCGACCTCCAGTGGGGCACGGGTACAATTAAATTAAACGCGCCTATTATGACGCATTGCTGTGTAACCTCATTCAGGCATCTTATTAAATTAAGCGTTAATAAACGCTGCAAACGAGCTGACTCTATTAGACCAGCTTACAACAAACTATTATTCTCTGCAACATGCATTTAGTTATTCATCTCGTGAACGCAATGATGTATCATGAGGTCTAATTATGCATGTTACTGTTATTATTATGTAAATCGGACCAACCTCTCTCTCTCTCTCTCTCTCTCTCTCTCTCTCTCTCTCTCTCTCTCTCTCTCTCTCTCTCTCTCTCTCTCTCACCTTCAACCCCCCCCCCAATCTACAACCGGCTACAACGTACTGAAACACACACGTGCGCCTATGTGTTTATAGGTTTAATCAGTGGCGTACCTAGAATTTGGCTTCGGGGGTCCGTGGTCAGGTCGGCTTCGCATCAAAGAAAAAACAAGTTAAGACTAATCAACATTTCCACGGCTAAAAAACGGGTGATAAAATCCTGAAATCAGTCCCATTAAGGTAAACGATAATAAAACAATAAAATACGTAAAAACATTTTTAAAAGATTGTTGACTGAATTGACTTTCCTATATTTTATATTTCAAACGTATATCCTAATGGTGTGTAATCAACCTGCTTGTATATTTAAAAAACAGCTACTGGCCTACTATATTAGCATACACAGCTGAAAAGAATAAAATAAAACAGCCTGAAAATTAAGAGATTAACAAAATTCGTCAACTTTTCGACCCTGGGAGGGGGTTGGGTCCCGTCCCCCCCGTAAATACGCCCCTGCGTCTAATATGTCAACCTCATCATTATACACCGTGCGATGGATCACAAATACTTACCGCCATGTCTCCATTTGTATCAATTCCAAGCTTGAGAGCCTTCATAAGGATCGTACAGTGTAGCCTGTATCATTCAAGCTTGAGAGCCTTCATAAGGATCGTACAGTGTAGCCTGTATCATTCAAGCTTGAGAGCCTTCATAAGGATCGTACAGTGTAGCCTATATCATTCAAGAGTTTCAGTCTTCTCCATATTTTTGCGTGTCTTCATTCACTGCTCCCTCGAGAACGTCGTTAATAGCCCACTTGCTGTCAAGTTGTGTCCATTCCAGTTCAGCTTTCTTCTCTTTATGATCCGCACAATATTCTGTTCTCCTTGACTTTTCCGAACAACTCTTCTTTGCTCATTTTGCCTACACATCTTATTTCTTCAGTGGCAGTGAAACGTGGACCATCTAAAATAAGGTAGAAGGGTACTTGGAGAGTTTCGAAATCTTGTTGTGGCGAAGAATGACTATAGTGAAATGGACTGACGGAGTGAGAAACGATGAAGCGTTAACTAGAACAGGTGAGGAAAGAAAACTGCTGAAAGTAAAACGGAAGGGAAAAACATCTTGGTTGGAATATACATATTGTGTAGAAACTGTCTGCAGGTTAGTATCGTAGAGGGAAAATTGGCAGGAAAGACATGACGGGGAAGACGAAAGGTTGGAACGTTTGATGACGTCAGAAGCAAAAGGAGCTTTTAATAGATGTACACAGATGTACAGAACCGAGGAAAATTGAGAGCATCCAACTGAAACCTTTCGTAAGACAGTTTTACTAAAGAAGTACAAAGAAGAATCTTACTTCTACCATCCACATCCACATCCACATCTCCAATGCCCAAAAGTCTTCAGGCTTATCTCTTCGCCTCTACTCGTTTTTTCAGAAGAAAAGCTTGTTTTGGTCAGTGGTCATCTGGCACCCTTTAAAGTTTTTTTTTTTTCGAGGATAGGTAAAAATCTCTATAGACACTAGGAACCCCGTAGTTCCTAGTAGTGTAGGACTCTAACCCACTAAAAACACCTCCCTTATGCTATAACCGAGCAAGCTCATCCAGCAGCTTCTCCTTCATGTGCCCTTTAGAAGAAAAAAGTTAAGACTAATCAACATTACTATCTTTAAAGTGACTGAAGAGCGTGTGATAAAATCCTGAAATCAGTGCCATTAAAGTAAACGGTAATAACACAATAAAAATACGCGTTGTTGAAACATTGTTAAAAGTTACTTATTGACTGAATTGATTTTCCTATATTTAATTTTCCAAACGTATGCCCCAATGCTGTGCAATAAACCTGTTTGTATGTTTCAAAAAGAGCTGCTACTATATTAGCGTACATAGCTGAAAAAAATAAAATAAAACAGCCTAAAATTTAAGTGAGTAACAAAATTCGTCAACTTTTCGACCCTCTGAGGAGGTTGCGGTCCCGTTCGTCCCCCTCGTAAATAGGTCCCTGCTCTCGGGGGGAGCTGTAAAATTATTTTTGAAAAAAGAGTGGGAGCAAGAAAGTTTGGGATCACTACTTCTGCCATACAGTCTTACGCGTACTCTTATTATTCACGTAACACATTAATATATCTAATAGCCCCTATCTAAGGAAATAATAGGTATGGAGAACCATACTTGACTTCCATGTTCTAAAATTTATATTTAAAATCATTTACTTGAATTCGGTTCGATAATTTCTAAAAAAATATCCCCGATATTGTAAATCGAGTTTTATGTTTGACAAATTGAAACGAAATATTTCCTTAGAAACCACTTTTTTGTTATCGATAACGTAGTACATATAAATCGGTATGGAGACATGCCTTCCATGTTGTAAGATTTCTACTTAAAATCATTTAAATATAAGCTAAAAATTTTGACAATTTTGACAAATTGAAATAAAAAATTTCCTTAGACACTACTTCTTTGTTACCGATAACGTAGTAAACATACAAAATTACCCCCCCCCCTCAAATATCTTTTTCATTTATAGAAAATTACCCCCTCCCCCTTCAACTTCAATTTTTATTTTCAGATATTTCATCTACCTTTCTACAATGGGTTATTATGACCTTCTTTTCACGATACTTTATTTATCAAAATTAAGTACTTTACTCTTGTTAAAACGTAAAACATTGCAGCTAAACTAGCCCTCCCCCTTAACCAATCTTCACCATAATAAATGGGCATTGAGCCCTGCACAACTCGGGCACATATGTAAAAAATTATTTTATTCTGTTTGAATCTGCGGTAGTTATCGTTCGCCATAGAAAACATTCTGTACAGACACGCACAGACACTTTTCTGAAAATGACTTTTCTTCATGTTTTGAGGGTAGTACAATCAGAATCAGCCCTTATCTCGAACACGATTTTTTTCGCGATCACTATACTTCCATTTCCTTACGGAACATGGAAGTAATAATAAAAATAAAATTTACACTTTACCTATTAATATATATTGTAAAGTATTTAGTATTATTTGATAACCGGCATTGTTACAAACTTTTTTTTTAATTTAGATAATTCTGAAATCTGTCGGTCAATCACGTGTTTACGCCATTTGACGGGATTAATCGGCAAACGAAATCGTCAGCAGTGACTGCGTCTTCAGAAGACATTGCACACGTGCTCAAGTCATTACTGTGTACGTACGTGTGTCAGGGCCGAACGACTGGACTGGCCGTTCGTTGTCTTGACTTGGGCCTTCATTTCACAAGTTTTGACTGAAGGTGTGGCCGTTCGGCCGGCCTTCTGTTGAACAATCGAATCGAACGAAAACCTGTCGATTCAACATCAGCCGATCGATATTCACAATAACTCCTGCTACGCTCCTGTCTATACGTCCATCTGTCTGCCTTCGGTATGTGGTGTGACGTGCAATCGTTATGTGGTCCGCTCAATGTGTGGGGTGGGCTGCTACTACATCGAACATTTAATGGTATCTATCGTTCATATGTTGTTGAGTCTGTGTGGCTAGGTCTATATTACTTATGGACTACAATACGCCTATATGTATAAATGTGAAAGAATATGTAGGTCTATAATAATGTACACTATGTTTACATAATTTTTCTGAGATTTTTTAGCTATTACATTTATTTTCCGAGGAGTGGCATTCTGCAGTATACCCATTGTACATGTGGAAACGGCTCGCACGTACTAGTTTGACAAAAAATCAGCCTCAAAGGATTAAAAAATTAAAAATAAAACATTATTATAGTATGGCTATTTTTTATATATTAAATTTGATAACAATTGGAATACCCACATTGATTTATGCGAGTGAGGCATGGGTCATGACATAAAAAAAGCGGCAAGATTCAGTTTCTTCGAAATACTTTAAATTATAGCCTACATTGCAAGATAGAATAAGGAAAGAAGATATCAGAGCAGAACTCGAAGTAAATAGCATAAATGAAATTATTTCGAATTACAGAAGACAATGGTGGGATCATCTGCAAAGGATGGCAGAGGATCGATTGCCGAAAGCAGCAATTAACTATAACGTGGGTCGACCGAGGATGAGACGGATCCCGAAACAGGTTTATATAACCTAATCCTTGAAGGAGGAGGAGGAGGAGGAGGAGAATTTGATAATATAATAAAATAAAGAATACAATTTTTGAGTTTGTCCTACACATAGGCCTAAATGCTATTAGGCCTATGTCTACTTTTTCGTAAGGCGAAACCTTTACTTTTCGCCGTCGTCGGGTTTCTGGGCCGGTTTGGCTTCACCAACATTTCAATGGGCGACCCACGCTTACGAAATCCCTCAAACGTAAAATGACGCAACATTAGGTACGCGGTTCACATCCATTCTGGTGAAGGGTTCGTCCTGCACTTAGTTTTCTACATATTCGGCTCATACCGTGTTTTAATATTGTAACATAATAGGCTAAGCTGCTCAATATATTTACACAAGACTTAAG
Source organism: Magicicada septendecula (assembly GCA_034769895.1). Lineage (NCBI taxonomy): Eukaryota > Metazoa > Arthropoda > Insecta > Hemiptera > Cicadidae > Magicicada > Magicicada septendecula. The sequence continues at coordinate 399,127,879 of CM068374.1, read as the reverse complement.
CTCAACTCTGCTTCCAGAACCTATGTGTAGTTCCTTCTTCTTTAGCACAAGAGCTCAACGTGAGCCCTGGTTTCCAACATCAATCTTCTCCAACGGCCTCTATCCATTGCCATCTCACATTCATTTTTTCTGAGATCTTCTACCACATCATCCAACCATCTTATTCTAGGTCGGCTCGTCTTTCTGCTTTTATAGACTTGCGCTTTCAGGATTTCCTTTGGCATGCACTGATCATCCATCCGCTCTAGGTGACCTAGCCATTGTATTCGGTGAGCCCTTACGAATCTTACAATGTCCTCATGCTTCAATAGCTCATCTATCTCCTGGTTATTTCTTATTCTCCATTCGTCATTTTCTTTAACCAGGTCATAAACACGTTTTACGATTTTTCTTTCAAACCTTATTACTGTTACTTGTTCCTTTTTTGTCACTGTCCATGTCTCGCCTCCATAAGTAACAACCGGTCTCATAAGTGTGTTGTATATTTTTGTTTTTTGTTTTAACTAATAAGTTTGCTTCTCAATAGTGTACTGTTGGCATAATATGCCCTATTTCTTATTTGTATCCTGTCGTGTTGTCGTGTTTATGGACCCTTCATACCTATCATGTTACCCTGGCACCCGAACTTATTAACTGTCTTCTTTCTACCTAATTCGTCTGTATGTCCTTCTGCACATGCAAACTTTCCTTACCTCCAAACGGGTCTTTAAGGTCCAGGTTTCATTTCCGCAAATAAGGTATTTCAAACATAAGCTTTGGAAAACGCTGTAATAACACTTTACATCCATGTGATTATTTCTTAGATGGTGGACCCTTCATTACGTATCATGTTACCCAGGTAACAGAACTTATTAACTGCATCAAACGACTTATCCTCCGTCCATAAATTATATAGAGTTCTTCTCCTTTCTGATCTCCAAGTTTCTTCTTCTCGACCTGCACAATAGGTTCTTTTACATATTTCTCGTAAGCGCGCACTCGTACACACGGATATAAGTAATTACTTTCCAGAACACAGGCGTCGCCGGATTTGGTATCCAAGCATTGTCTACACACATTTTCATACAATACAGTGCAGCAATTTTCTGTTATTTACAGCGTTGTATGTAAATCCGTAGAGCGCGCTTTTTATGGTCACTCGTCCGGTCGTAAACTGACAAACTCTTGTTTGTTTTACTAATAAAAACACACGCAGTGAATTATTATCATTATCTGGAATAACGGAGTGACCGAGAGGTCACCGCCGATCACCTGTCTCACCACACTGGTACTGGGTAATTTTTATTTATTATATCTTTCCAGTATCGACTGACATACCGACAAACAACACAGACTATACGAATAGAAAACTAAAGTCAGATTTATGAGCGTCGTTTAGCAATAAAAGTGTATTTACTGCTTTTCTCCGTATTATAGAGCGTGTTGTCGTTTGTTTGTTTGTACAGCGTACAGTAGATGTCGCAACGGTGACAGCTTGCCATCTGCTTATAAATATAAATTATGTTTGTGTTTATAAACTATAAACATTTAAACACACATAGGTCTACATACGAAATTATAATACGATATCGAATATTGGAATATGAAATTATCAAGGGCATATTTTTACGTCTGGGGGGGGGGGAGAACGGGACGACATATTTTGTTAAAACGTCTTTCTTTTTAGACTGTTTTATTTTTTTTGCAGCTAATATAGTAGTCTTTTTTTTAAATTTAGTGTAACGAGAATCCTATGGAACAGCCGAGAGCTCCTCCCCTAGTCGAGCACGTGTAGCCTCAGTCAAGGCCGCGCTCACGTACGTTCCAGACTCGTCAAGAGCACACTTGACTGGCACGCCGCAGTAAGAACGGAAAATTCTGGAAGACGTGCGCTATATATAAAAAGCCATAGCAGCCAGCTAGTTAGTTAGTTACGTAAGCGATTTTCCTTAGTACGGATCGAGTGGTGGTTGAAGTATTGTAGCGAAGTGTTATTGTGCTATAGTTAGTGTGGAACTCTATTATTTGACATTATTATTGCGAGCGGACAAATTTTGCTTGGATTATTGTACCTGTTGATTGTAAACTATATTTGTGATTAATTAAAGCTGGTGATTAGTGACTTGATCGGTGTCTGTAATTTGTTTCCACTGTACCATAGTGAGACAGTCGTACCAGTATTAACAGGTTTATTACACACCATTAGCGCACACGTTTGAAGTGTGAAATAGGCCTAAGAAAATTGAATTCAGTCGATAAGTATCGTGTAAACTATGTTTCAATAACGAATATTTTTAATGCGTTATTAACTCGTAATTTAATGGGGTGATTTCAGGATGTTATCACGCGTTTTGCAGCCACTTTAAAGATAGTAATGTCGATTAGTCTTAAATTGTTTTTTCTTTTGTGTGAATCCGACTCAACCCCGGACCCCCCCCCCACAAGACCAAATTCTAGATACGCCACTGGATCATATATAGGCCAAACCTTCAGTTTATGGGGTTTCAAGTTTTCATAAGTCCTTTTTAAAGTAATGTTATATTTATTAACAGATTTATTGTGTGCGTGCGTGTGCTTGTTTCTATATTTCCAGATACTACCCTTGCACTGTGTATTCCAGTGTTACCCTTAGCACCCGTGAGGCCGGATGTGAGTGAATCTAGCCGCGAGATTCCTATAACCGCTCTGAAGCCAAACAACAGCCTTCTCGAACTGTAGTTATGTCTCAGACCTATCACCACGACTGACTGGGCTAATTGTTTAATCTCTTACATGAGCGCACGTTGAAAGATACTGATTTCTTGCTACTCGTGAGGTCGTTGTAGTTTGCTGTCGCTGTTCGAGTGGATACAAATTTAGAAACTCGAATAAAAAGAAATTTACCAGGAGGACTTTTAAAAAACCAGGGTACTTGAAAATAAGAAATTCTCTGTCTGCCTGTCTCTCCCTCTCTCCCTCCCACCCCTTCTGTCTGACTGTCTATTTCTCCCCCTTCACACACACACACACACACACACACACACACACACACACACACACACACACACACACACACATTCTATTTCTTTTCTTGTTTTTCTTAACGAGTGAGTGTAGCTTCCCTAAGCGCGGGTTTCCGGGCGACAGCACCTGTGTCGTACAACTCTGAGTGCGGTTCTATTTTCTTTATGAAAGTGTTTATTTAGTGACTTTGTTTAAGCGTACTTTGTCACCCGTATTCATTTTCTCACATCTTCAAAGCAGCTTGTATATACGAAATATTTCCACTTTTTGTGGTGTATACATTGTATTTTAACATTCCTCTGTGTATGTTGATCACTTGTTAGGCCTACGTGTTATGATTTGGATTTGTTATGTTAGCACTGCTTGTTTACATTTATTATACAGGATGAGCTTGACAAAAACGCGTTTTTAAATAATTTCTGGTGACAAAACTTTATGTAAGGTTCGGTAGATGACTTCACAGAATTTTAAAACATTTGTGCCGACCTATTGACGAAATACTTTTTTTGGGGGGGGGGAATAATTAATTCACATATAGTGAGTATTATTTTATATTTATTTGTATAATTATGTCTTTTTAATATAACAAAAACAGCCTAATAGTTATTATAATGCTTTGTGTGACACTAACATTCAAACAAAAACGCTCATTATATTTTCAGACTTTTGTAGTTATTTCTATGTTGGCCGTATACAGGTCCTGATGATGACAAAAAAAGTTGTCGAAACGTCGACATATAGGTTTTAAAATTGTGTCTGCTTAAAGGTGGATCCTCAAAAGCTTTCGTTATTTATTAATTCACGGCAGTCACTGCTAAACTAAGGATATCGTCTAGTGTCAAGTGACTTAGCCCTATGTAGTACATCTGGAATTAAACGTATTCTAATAAATATTTCATACAAATGTCTCGATTCGATATAGTAAAAATAATTAAGAAATATACATACTTGCGGCACATTTTAAAATAAAAATTACAGTTTGTTATTAGAAAAACGTAGTTTGGTTGTGTATAGATGGAGCACGAGCATTGTGTCAGTCGAACACGCCCAACTGCGTGTGATTAATAGCCAAACTGCTGCTATTTATAGATAGACAAACGAGTACAGAGGTTACGTGTTATATTAAAACGGTGACCCTTTGCTGGTAATTGACAGCCAAACACGTGCGTATGCTCGCTGGTCTATTTCTATCAGTCACAGGCTCTAATTTCTGTCGAACCGTCTAATGTTTTGGGGACGTGTGTTTTCAACGTCAATTTTATTTAATTGAATGTACAGTAATAATTGTTGGTCTGATTGATTGATTAGGTCTGCTAGACCGCTGTGCGTTTCCACACCCTATAGTATGATCAACTTCATCTTCATTTTTTCGTCTCCGTGGTATCTAAGCCTGGAAGCTCTTCTGTTATTTTCTAAACGCACAAATTCTATCTGTCTTCTATGTTTGGTGAGGCATTTCACTTACAGCAAAGTCTTTCCTCTTCTGGTAAGTAGCTTTCTAATGCAGTCCACAATGTAAGTCTCAGAACATTCCAGTCGTAGTCTTCGCCATTTCAGGCGTACGTCTGTTTACTTTCATTATCAATCTTTGTTTCGTGGCCAAACCATTGCGTACTTATCTTTCCACAGTTTCCACAACTGTTTATATCGGAACTATTTCCTGATAATTGGGTTTCCAATACGATCTACCCTAATTCTTACAGTTTTCCTTCTCAGAAACATCATCTCGTCCCCAGTCGGTCGATTCAGCTGTGAAAACATCCTGTGACTGAGATAACATAATATCTAGGGAGTACAATAGGCTGCTGTCCTCCGTATTACTTTGAAAATAGTTGTTCTTACTTACATCTTACTGCTAATGTCGAGTCCCTAATTAACATTTTTCTTTAAATTCACTTTCGCCCGGTGCTATGAATTATTTCTGCCTCACAGCACAATCACACCGTACATAATACGTTGAAAATAACAGTGTATCGGGTTTTACGATGTAGAATAAAAATGTTGACTAACACATGTGTATTTATGGTAATGATAATGGTGTTTGTTACAGAGAAACGATACAGCCACACGGAGAAACAGCTGTACAATGGATGGTTCAATAACTTAGCGCATCCCGACTGGGGAGCTGTCGGTAAGTCACATTCACTATACTAACTACGTAGTTTGTAGCACGGTCATTGTGACGTCAAATAGTATCAAGCGAACGGAGATGAAGACAGTGAATAAAACTCGAACCAGTTTGGATACATGTTATAGGCTATATCACGCAGGGAGCGTCTTATTTACGTACTGATGCATAGACAATTTGATCGCAATTATAACGTAGTACCTAGTGGATGTATCTTAATAATAAAAAATTGCATCCCTATGCATGCTTTTAGCACAGGAAATGCCGGTGAGGAACAACTTCATATTAATAATATACCAGTAATGTGATACCAAAACCAAATCATCGACTTAATGTGATACTTGTCAGTATTGTCTTTTCAGTAGTAAGCTGAGGTTTTCGAACAGTCTGTAAGAGAAGCTATTAGTAGTAACAATCCTGCAATTGTGGGAGCGATTTCGCATTAAATGTTCGCGATTCGCGAGCTTTCGTAAATGACTTTTGCTTTACACGATTGGTGTTAATGTACGCGATATACGGGTGGGGGGTTGTAACCACCGTCTGTCTTTCGAAGTCTGTGTACCAATTGAAGTACAGGAGACTTGGAATCGCAGTCTCGGTCTTCCTCCATACAAGATGTTTTGTTTTGATATTCTAAGTAAAGACATGCTTGCATACATGTCTGAAGACTTTCTTTACACAAGTTTGTTTTGCTGTGTTTTATAAAAGTTAACGAAAATTTGGACTTTCTTTTTTAAACCAAGTATTTTATTGTAGTATCCTTATCATTGACTGTGGTCGCATTTTTCGGTAGAAAGTCGATAACGAGTGTCAGTACTTTTGCGGTTTACCTAAAGACTTACTTGAACCATTTATCTTGTTCTTTCTCTTTTCACATTACAGTTGGATCTTCTATGTATCTTCTGTAAATGTTTCTCTGCCTTGCCTCTTGTTTCACGTACGTGATGTTTATCCTTCTGCTGTTTCCGAATCTGAGATTTTCTCTCCCCGTTGCAAATTCTATCGTCCCCTTGGTCTTATTTCGTCTATTTTCAATTCAAAGTTCTTGTTGGTGTACCCTCCTGGTTCCTTGCCCTATCCACCTTTATGATTTTATGACATATTATCACCTAGGCATTATGCAGCAGAAAAAGTGAAACGGATGGAACGAGCATTGTCCTGAAGGGAGAGCGATAAAGTGGAAAAGTGTTTGTATTTTGAAGGAAATAAGAAAGAAAACTGCCCTAAATGTCCAGACTTGTCCAACATACTAGTGTCCAGACTGTGATGGCTAGTTTTCAGTTTTCAGACAAATTGTTTTCGTTTCCAAAAATGTGTCGGATAATTGACGTTCTGATTAATTGACTTTCAATTAATGGACGCTCTATCTGTAATGTTTTATTCTAAACAGACAGTGTATTTTTCGTTCCAGTGTTTGTAAAAACATTATTCGTTTACCTAAGAAGGATATTATCACTGTTAAACGATATTATTAGCAGTGGTCCACACCATTGTTGCTGTGTTCTTTCTGTTTCATGAATAGTTGATTTGGTTTCTAGTCCTGTACACTTTGGTTTCCATTCCTTTACGTTTTACCAACCATTCTTCTTAGATATTTCGTCTCCGATAAACTTAATCGTCATATCAATGTGTTTGTCATCGCCCAAGTCTCTGCCCCATATAACAGAGTTAGTTTAAAACCATTTAGTCTATCCATCTAGAAACTGTGTTTTGGAACATTCTACGCTCTCTTCTGGTACACAACCGATGCTCTCTGTCGGTCCAATACGTTTGTATTGGAAATCAATTATTTGTACAGCTGTTATAACGACGAATCGGCCTTAGCGACCATATCTGCGGCTAAGGTGCAGTTTTCATGAAAATAAATACCAGCTCGATTAAAGAAATAACGACAGAAGCCGTCACAAACGAAGAAGTAAGCAGGGTCCGTAAGTAAGAGAAAAATCACGGAAGATATCGGGTCAAGGCGATTGAAGTGGCACGGGCGTATGGGGAGTGGCAGTAACCCTCAGGAAGCAAATGAGGACTGTCGCCAAAAGATTGGTTGCAACAGTTACCCTAGGCATTGGAGAGAAAGGGAGGCTTGTTGGTGAAGGGGATGCAACAGCCGGTCACAGGCTGTATAGACTTACTATACCTGTACGTATAACTGAAAGGTAACTGTGTATTGGTGTGAGCGCAGAGACAGAGAGAGATTAGTTGACGCAGACGGTGATAAGTGGTGATTCTCGTTTGCCAGATGTTGCCAGAGAAAGGTAGGCAGCCAGGCAGTTGTTGCGTGCACTTTGGTCTGACGCGTGACCAACTCATTTCACAATTAATTTACAATCATCATGCGACTGCGCGCTTCGCCTATCAACTATATACTAGTCGTCGTTCTGATGGACACGTCACTTTCTTTATAATATGTTTGTATTTGGAAATCAATTATTTCTACAGCTGTTATGACGACGAATCGGCCTTAGCGACCATATCTGCGGCTAAGGTGCAGTTTTCATGAAAATAAGTACAGCTCCAGCTTGATTAAAGAGTTAGCGACATAATGACATCGGATATAATGACAAAGTACGACTGATGTCTTAGGCTCTCACGGCCGGCGTCAGTTCTGTCAAAGTTCTGACCGACTGCCGGTCTATTAGGCCGCGGTCTAATGCTGTCGACCCCACCACTGGAGGCCACCTTCAGTGCCAGTTACCTTTTGAATCGTTACACTGAAGGTGGCCTCCAGTGGTGGGACCGAAACGTCTGTTCCAATCGACAGCATTAGACCGCGGCCTAATAGACCGGCAGTGAGTCGGGAGACAGACATTCCTTTGAATGAACGTACTGACAAACAGTCTTTCCGTATGGACAGTGCCGATCATTCTGGACTGCTCTACGATAGTAATGTATAACAACAAGATATTTTTGCTTTCTAATAACTCGCACTCAAATCCAGCGAAAGTCGTATGATGAGTGATACAACAGTCTTAAGTAATGAATTTACACCCGTAAATAGTTCGTGTGTCAACTAGAAAGGCTCTTAAAACACTTGATCAGACCATAATTATTATAATAAAAACAAAATCCTCAATATGGGAAAGTTGGTGATTATTACAAGAGTAATCGTTCTTTCATTACTAGAAGAGTAAAAACTTCATTAAGAATATTCCATGTTTCACATTGCGTGCTTGTAAATGATTTTTAAGTCCGACACAAATATATTTTTTTTCTCAAATACACTCAAATTTTCCTTTGCTTATTTCTTTAAAAATAAAAAAAAATCAATTCTGTTACTGTGTAGTCATACAGTCAGCTGTAACCAATCGAACAAACATACCACATAACCTCCTTGCTAGCTTGTTAGTAAGTTAATTATTTTTCCTTGGAATCATACCCAAATTCAAACGGAATTTACCACGTTTTACTACAGTATGAGGTACAACCTCCAACATTTTCTATAAAAGTCTGTATTCTTGTTATATTCTCACATAAAAGACGAATGATTTGATTTGTAACATGTCCAGCCGGATCGTGCCCCATTTCACCGACCTCCGTTAGGAATTTAACGGCCGATAAATCACACTTTAAAGATTTAACGGGAGGAAACCCGTTTCATGATGTTTCAGTTACATATATCGGCCGTTAAAATCGCCATTTAACTTGACCGGAAGATATTTGGCCTATTAGGTAAGTAACGGGCCGTTAAAACGACGAGAGCTAACCTTAACATTGTGTTTGGTGCCATTTATGTAAGCCTACGTTGTTTTCCGTGAAGTAGTTGCTCCCATAAATAAAATGTACATGCGTATATTTGATTGATTTCTAAGATCAGAAAATTTATCTTATCTGTTTTCTGTTCTTTAATTAAACAATTTACTTTATTTCCAGTTGTTTCGTATATGCATATAATATAAGCTATTGTGACAGACAAAAATGGAGCAGAGAGAAAATATTTACGCTTAAGTAATATTGGCATGAAAAAATTATCTAAACGTAGACGAAAAACAACAGTCACTTGTGTAGAACAGGGCTACCGGTTTTGATTATTTGAGCCAGTCAAAATTTATAGAACGCTAATCAGCTTTCAAAAAAAGGTACTCACAAAATTCTTGAATTGAGGTTACACGGGAATATTCTCAATAACAGGAATAATTAAAAAAGTGTACAGTAAAATATTAAATATTTAATATGCTCTTGACAAATAGAAAATGATAAAACAGTAACACCACCCTACAGGTAGTTTACAAGTTATTTTAAATTTCTAGCTATCTGGAGCAGAATCGACACTTATCATGGTAGCATAGTCGTGTTAACGAGAGTTTTACTAACCGGGTCCTAACGGACGTCGGTGAAACGGCTATTAACAAAACGGCCGTTAACATTTTTTTTGGCAGTTAATAAACGGTTCGTTAGGAAGAAAATTAACAAACGTTCGTGAAACGGGGCATCAGAGCTGTAAGGTAGCGAAGAAACTAACAAACGTGTCGTCTAAACACGAGACTGTCCGTCCTACTTGCGTGGTCTGGTAGAAACGAACATAATTTGGAGACGAGAAGCAGGAGAAAGTAAATTGACATTTGCAATGAGGTATCTTCGACAAATTCAGTTATTTCTGTACGGTTTGGGAAATTGAAAGTTTTGTTTAAAAAGTGTGCGACGTTCTTAAGTTAATTTGCTGAAAATATTCCTTTTTCTTCTTCTTTTTATCGTTGTTTGCCTTTGTTGTTACTGTTTTTACACTGATATGTGTTTAATATTAATTTTATTTTTATTTCACTGTTATATTGGATTCTAATAATAAAAATCGGTATGGATATGGATCGGTATATTTGAAATAAATTTCAAAATTAAATATTTCCATAGAGACTACTTCTTTCTTCAGCCTTAACCACAGTACTGTGGTCAGTAACGTATACCACCTCACGTTAGCGCACTCGATTTTCACTGATGATGGCAGTCGATGGCACTGCCGAAACGTCTGGTGTTGCAGAAAACATTGGACCACGGCCAAACAGCCTGGGAAGGAATTTTAACAACAAACTAGTTCTTTGTTGCCGATAACATAGCACACATATACAAAATTATCCCCTCCCCCTTCAACTATAATTTTAATTTGTAGAAAATTAGCCCCTTACCTTTCAACTACCCTTTCTATTTATAGATATTTTATCTACCTTTCTACAGTGGATTATTATGACCTTTTCAGGACACTTTATTTATCAAAATTAAGTAGGTACTTTACTCTTGTTAAAATATAAAACGTTGCCGGTAAACTACCCCTTTCCCTTAACCGATCTTCACCAAAATCAACAGGCCTTGAGTCCTCTACAACTCAAGTACATGTGTAAAAAAGTATTTGATTCTGTTTGAATTTGCGGGAGTTATCGTTTGCCATATAAAAAATTCTACACACAGTTTTCGGAAAATTACTTTTCTTCGTGTTTTGAGGGTAGTACAATCAGAATCAGTCGTTATCTCGAACACGATTTTTTTCGCCATCACCATACTTCCATTTCCTTATGGAACATAGAAGTAAAAATGTACAGGAAAGAATACAATACGTGCAAAGAGTACAGCGTGAGATGATGCTGTAGCGGCTAACGGGTGTAGTTTGCTTTTTGCGGCTCGTTTCTAGGTTATAGTAAATGATTTCTACTCCGTCAGTACCTGTACTGTCTTATGGGAGTGAATTATGGACAACAACCAAGAAACAAGAAAGCAACCTACTTGTTGATTGTTGAATGGTACCAAGTATGCAGGTATCTTGCTTAAACTTAGGTTATTACATTTCTATAATATCTGTCGGAAAAGACAACAGATCCCGTAAGATTGGTTAACTGCTCGGGTGGTGTCTATTTTTAAGAAATAAAAACGGAATGACTGTGATAACTATAGGGGAATACGTTCGGTTGATACTGGATACAAAAGGATCATAAACCACCGGCTGCAGGCTATTTCCGAGCATCTTATTTTGGAAGAACAAAACGGCTTCAGGAAGAGCAGATCTTGTACAGGCAATGCTTTTATTATTACACAAATCACTGAGGAGCATCGTGAGTTCAATAAATAAACGCATGTGGCTTAAGGCCTTTGTTAGAGTAGATGGAAATTTTCTGTGGCAAATATTAGAAGAACGGGCACACTCGGAACAGCTTATAAGAACTTGCAAGGCCTATATAACGGAACAAGAATAGCCGTTAAAAATTATAGGATATCTCAACAAATATCTGTCAATCAAGGTGTCAGACAAGGGTGTAGTATATCATCTACTCTTTTTAACATTTATATCGACATCTGGTAAGGAAATGGAAACACCTAGTGAATCCTGGTATTGAGATATCACGAGACAGACATTTGAATGTGCTGTTGTTTGCTGACGACTTGCTTGTAATTCAAAATACAGAATATGCTTTACAAAAATCTGTTTTTAATCTTCAACAGATTTGGAAACAACAAAATATGAAAATCTGCACTACAAACACTATAAAAACAAAGGCAATGGCAAGGAGCCAATAAAAACAAAAATAACGATTAATGGTCAAATTATAGAACAGTGAGCCATTTTAATTATTTGGGAAATGATATTGGCTGTGATAGGAATTATGATACTGACGTTAAGTTAGGTAAGTTCCAGACGCTCTGTGAGATAATCAACGGTATTTTTCGAAACAAGGTACGTCGAGATACAAAATTAAAGTTATACAAAGTTGTGGGCGTGAATTAACGACAACAACCAAGAAACAAGACAGTAAAATACAGGCCTCGGAAATAGCGTTCTTAAGAGGTGTTAAAAGGTGTTCTAAACTTGACCGTATAAAGAAAGAGGCAATAAGAGAAGAGTTTTTAACTTTTAACAAGTTTTTAACTTGAATGAAAACTTAAAAGATTACAAACAACGGAGGAAAGAACACTTAGAAATAACGTCAGATTCCAGACTGGAGAAACAAGTCTGGAAATGCAAACCTATAACCTATAAACACAGATGTGTAGGCAAACCCAGGAAGAGATGGCTGAAAGATCTTTGAAGGCGGAACAGGCAGCACCTTGCCTATTCCGTATAGTTAAGAAGATGATGATGATTTCTACTCCCTGTGTGTGTGTGAATTTGTAAAGAAGTGTAATAGTGATCAATATTATGGATATAATCGATTATTACAGATATAATTGAAACTAAAAGTCAAGTTACTTTATAATCAGCATGAAAGTTAAATCTTCATACAATTTTGTTTCGACTATGTTTCTTTCATAACTTGAACAGTAGAACAATGAATAAACTACAAAAAAAAAAACAGACTGACGAACACTCGTATGTTTAAAATATCTTGGTTCTTACCAAGGATCGTAATTAGCACCAGCGAAGGCTCTCTTGTTATAAAACGTCTTCACCGCATTCAGTGTTCACATCTCATATTTAATTCTTAATGATTTCAGGATATTGGGCTGTCAACTAAATTACTCTTTATGTTCGCTGAAAAAATCGGTATGAAGGAAATTTATGTTTTTTTTTGTTGAACGTAAGAAGAATGTTTTACGCTTGAATTTCGTTCTCGGGAGTTGGAAGTGTGGTTCGATTAAAACATGCAGACAATAAAATCACAAATTATTACTTCCGTTACGATTATACATGCTTCCGTTATGTCTAAACGTAATAATAACATGCGTTTGCAATCAAAAAGGATCTGGGTATGAATCCATGTAGCATAATCAGCTTTTTCTGATTTTTTACAATTATTGTACTTTGACCACAGTGGACACTTGTATGAATTTTTTATGAATTTCATTATAGAATTCACGCCGGTTTTGTGTATTTAGGGAATTTTGTTTTTATTTTTACACACTTATGGTCTTCTATTTACGAGTAATACTTAAGATTTCTTAAAAAAATTTACAGGCATTGCACAAATGCAATGCATAGAGAAGGGCATTGAAAATGCTTCAATAAATCTAAAAAATATATATATTTATGTTCATTCACCAATCAATGAATTCATTCTTCATTTACCAATGTACAGATTATAAGTTAAATATAGTCGCATTCATAAGCGAAGTTTTATATATGTCTACGTTATTAACAACAAAGAAGTGGTTTCTATGGAAACTCACCGGTTCCCATTTTCGATCACGCACCAGCGGTCGTTTTCAAATGTGCGACACGTCCTTATAAAAATTGTCAATGTTAAAACTTTAAAATAACCTTCCTCAGATACTGTTATTTATGTAATTGTTTTCCCGGCTCCAAAACATTTCTCTGATGCTATTTGTTATGCAGCCTCGAGTACGGTGACGAAGATTTTTGAATGCATCAACCAATTTTCGTTAAACTTGATATGGGTATCCGTACTTTAATTGTAGGGAACCCTCCCCTAAAACGGTGGGGAGAGAGGTAAAAATGTAAGGGGGTTAAAATTGTGAAAAAATTACAATATTGTCAGATCAGAAACCAGTGGCCAGTAGGTTTTTGTCCCAAATCATTTTAAAAGAACTAAATACAGCACAATAAAATCTGACTTAATATTCCCCTTTTGTCGTCTTTAACTCAAACATAATAAGACAGATAATAGGGAAACGACTGAGGAAAGACAAAGCGACATTTATAGCTGTTATAGTTGATTTAGAAAAGGGCTTCGATAACGTTAATTGGAACAAGCTGTTCAGCATTCTACACAAAACAGGATTACTCTATAAGTGTAAATTCTACACGATAAGTGTAATCATTCACTTACAAAAAACGAAGATTGATCCAGAATCTTTACAAGCACGAGACAGGCATAGTTCGATGTGGAAACCATCAAGAGGAGGCGAACATTGAGAAAGGAGTAAGACAGGGATGTTATCTGTCTCCATGTTTGTTTAACTTGTACGTCCAAGATGCGATCGATAGAGTAAGAGAAGACACCCATCTCGGAGTAAACATATACGGGGCAAAATGGACATGCTTAGGTTCGCAGATGACATAGCAGTGACTGCAGAGAGCAACGAAGATCTACAAAAGATTCTTGACACAATGGATCAAGTAATGAAGAATGAATTCAATATGAAAATACATGAACAAAAGACCAAAGTCCTAGTCTGTAGTCGGAAGGAAGAAGATTCAGTCAGAATAACTCTTGTAAATAATTTTCTCTAGGCAGTTAAAGAATATAACTATGTAGGAAGTAAAATCACAAGTGATGGAAGTAGCAGTAAAAAAATTATAAGCAGAATTAACCAGGCTAAAATTGCTTTCAACAAACAGAAAAACCTCTTCACATCAAACACTATCAGCCTAAAAATAAGGAAGAATCTAGTAAAGACATACGTGTGGAGTGTTGCCCTATACGGGAGTGAATCTTGGGGAAAGTGACAAGAAAAGATTCCAAGCATTTGAGACCTGGTGCTACAGAAGAATATTCAAGATAAGCTGGAGGGAGAATATAACGAATGAGGAAGTCTTTAGAAGAGCTCAGGAGGAGAAGAGCTTTCTACGAAATTTAAAAGGCAGAAGAGCTAAGTGTATAGGACATATACTACGACGCAATGGGTTGGTTAAGAGAATAATAGAAGGAACAACTGAAGGGAAGAATCACAGACGACATGAAACAGCTTATGGTCGATATGAACTGCACATCATATTGAGAGTTGAAAAGAAAAGCAGAGAAGCGTGAAGAATGGCGAGCTGCTGCCAACCAGCCTATGGGCTGCTAACCTACAAGAGGAGAGAGAACTCAAACATTTATACAGAATACGACGAATGTAGGCTGAGAAATAGCAAATATCCCACACGTGCAGTATTTATTGTCATAAATATAGTAAACAAGAGTCGACATTTTCAATTGACTCTTGACTGCAAAGTTTATACTGAAGAACCTTTGCCACATCAGAGAAATAATAAATATTGAGTAGAGTGTTGTGTGCGTGTGTGTGTTTGAGATAATATACCAAGATAAAATTCTTTATTGGCTAATTACATTTAATGCATAGAAAACACGTAACTTTCTATAAATTATTTATTCCTGATATTAAACGCATATTAAGTGTTGCTGTGTGTGAGTCACAGACCAGATGTTTATGGCGGCGGTTGCAATAATGACGTAAAAATCGTTATATTAACTACACCATTTCACATTTATCGATCTCCGCATAGGTATCGTTACGCATTCAATCCCACAATGAGTTGTAGTTTATTAGGCCTATTTCCCCCTCTCTCATCCCACACACGCACACCCACACATGCGCACACACACACACACACACACACACACACACTTTATATTATATTACTTATATATATTGCAACAGTACAACCATTTACGGTACTGTGCATTGCCAAAATAATTTAAATAAATAATAAAAATAAATAAATATTGATTAATAAACATGATTCAGATTGCAAACTGGATCGTATTTAAAAAGGGAACGCAGAATTCCTGCAGGGACACGCATATCTGGCCCACCTGTCGCTAGCGTTGTGTACACGTGTATTTTGTTTGTGTGTGTGAAGCCTGTGTCCCGTTCCTGAACTGTAACCAACCCTTTTCAAGTATTGATAGACTCTGTTTTATTTTAATTATAAGAAAAATATGTACGATATGGTAAAACGAAAGACACCAGAGGATGTAGAAAATAAAGGTGAATAAAGTGTTAAAAGACCGCGCCAAAGTGACGGAAAGTGCAATTACTATCAGTAAAAAGTGAATAGCTCTTTTTTTAATTACAATAAAGAAGTGTAATTTACGTAGGCTATAGTAAACATATAAAAATTAGCGATCGATTGAGCATCGAGTAGTGTGAAACAGACTTCGTAATTCGCGAAGATAGGCGCAATTAGTGAATTGAACCAGAGTGGGGGTAAAGACGCTTCGACAAACTCTGACAAGATGAAAATTGTTCAGACCTGAGCTTTTGCATTTGAGATTTTGCTTTTGCAGAGAGAGAGAGAGAGAAACAAACACAGGCAGTTATACAAACAACAAGCAGAAAAAAAACGAAGGGGAACGTCCGTCGTCTGTCTTCTTTCTCACTCACTCTGTCTGTCTGTTTCTCTCTCTCTCTCTCTCTCTCTCTCGCTCTCTCTCTCTCTCTCTCTCTATATATATATATATATATATATATCATTTTCTATATAAGTAACTCAACGTTTCTTGCAGTAATTATATAAATTTGTGATGTTATTCAATTTCTTTCTTCTGCAAGTAGTATAATTCGTATATTCTTTTTAACACCTGACGCACGTTTCACTGAAAAATATCAGTATCATCAGAGGTTTCTAAGTAAATTAATAACAATCCTATTGTTTTTATTATTAATGATGCCCGGCATGGATTTTTGCAATTTTTATAATCTTTTTATCCACCTTTTGGACACCTTTGGTGTCGTAAAATTTAAACATTTCCAAATCTGAACACATTATTCAGATTTTGGTTAAAATTATCTCTAATTAGATACCCCATTGCTTTTTTTTCATTATTTTGAGCTCTTATATTTTTGGCTGTCATGCGGATTTAGAAGAAGAAAATCGACAGTAGACCAAGTTTTCACACTCCGAGAAATTCTGGAGAAAGGTAGGGAACATAAACTACAAACCAATCACCTCTTCATAGATTTGAGAATTGCGTACGATAGCATTGATAGACAAGAACTTTACACAGCTCTTGAAGGACTAGACATACCAAATAAATTAATAAGATTATGTAGGATGACAATGCTGACAGTGAAGGGCATGGTGAGGGTACAGAAAGACTTATCAGGAGAGTTTGACTATGGAAAAGGAGTCCTCCAAGGCGATGCTCTTGCTTGCCTCCTCTTCATTCTTGCCTTATAAAAAGCCATGAGAGATGCTGGAATAGATTCTTCCGGGACTGTATTCAACAGATTGGTGCAGGTCTTAAGATACGCCGATGACCTAGGTATAATCGGGACATCCATTCGAGCAGTCATTGAAGCCTTTCTTGCTCTTGAAGGTCCCGCAAGGAGTCTGGGTCTCATAATAAACGAAAGCAAGACAAAATACATGGTCACAGGACAGGAAGCTAGAGAAGGAGAGCGTGTCCACCTTGGCATCTATTCCTTCGAAAAAGTTAACAACTTTGTTTATTTAGGATGCCAAGTTAACTCCGATGGGGAAACAACAGCAAAGGATCACCTCAGCTAAAAGTGCTTCATTGGTCTCAGACCCCTGTTCCAGAGCAGAACATATGCCAGAAGCGTCAAGCTGCTTATGTATAAAACACTGATCCGCCCAGTTGTCACCTATGGTTCTGAGACCTGGCCCATTTCTAGAAAGTGTGAGTCAAGCCTGCTGGTTCATGAACGCAAAATCCTCCGCAGTATTTTTGGTCCAATATGTGTGGGAGGTGAATGGAGGAAAAGGACCGACCAAAAACTGAACACTCTTCTGAATGAACCAGATATTGTGAAAATTATAAAACTTGGTATACTCAGCTGGGCTGGACACGTGATCAGAATGGGGGGGGGGGGGATGAAATAACCAGAAAGGCACTCAAAGAACAGATCTATGGTACCAGGAGAGTTGGTAGACCCCAACTACGTTGGGAAGACGGTGTGAACTACGATGGGTGCCACATCCTTGGGACCCGGAACTGGACAGCAGCTGCACTTAATCGGGACAACTGGAGGCCTTGACTCAGTACTGGATTGTCGCGCCGCTGAAGAAGAAGAAGAAGAAGAAGAAGAAGAAGAAGAAGAAGAAGAAGAAGAAGAAGAAGAAGAAGAAGAAGAAGAAGAAGAAGAAGAAGAAGATATTAATTCAGATTTTGGTTAAAATTATCGCTAATTAGACACCCCACGTGGAGTATTGCGTTTCTCTCAAAATTTTGAGCCCTTATATTTTTGGCTCCCGCTCAATGTTTTTTTTTCTTGGGGAGAGGGGAATGAATCAATCTAACATTAATAGGGGGTTTATATGGTAAAGGTATGTCCACGCAAGTTTTACAAAAATCGGTTGATAAATTCAAATGTTTTCGTGCGACGTGTCCCCCAAACATACATGTAGACAGTTAGACAGACAGATGCCATAAGGTCGAGTTAAAACTGAAACATGCTTCGCACGTTCAATCACATCGCCGTCAGTTTTATAATCGTCTCCATCTTGTGTGTTCCAAGCGTTACGTCTGAAACGTACACATAAAATTCTGAATTCCATTTATCCGAGAAATAATATAGACCAAACCAGTTGTGTGACTGCTGAGTCAGTACACGACATGTCTATGATCTTGAGGCGAATGCGTTTGTTTAGCGTAACACAGGATTACACAATCGTCAGGTCGCTACTGTAAACGGAGTCAAATGGACATTCAGCTTTTTTTTTCATTTAAATAATCGAAAAGCATTATTGGTCAAGGCCAAGCCAGCGAATGTGCAGTACGCTGTGTATGTGTTGTTTGCTGTTACACAGATAACAGAACAGATAACACCAAAGGTGAATATAAAGTAACAAACAACAAGTGAAGTGAAATAAAATAGAATGACATGACGACTTTATTGAATAATGATAATAGTAGTGGTGATAATAACTAACGCTCGCCGGATGTGGTTACATAATGTAACGTGGTCGCGGCGACAGAACCCCTCTGGTGTGCGAGGATTCCTTTCACCACCGTCGTGACGTCATTGCACAACTAACCACGTACGGTTGCTAACTGACTGAACGTCCTCATTGTGACACTTGAACAATACTGGACAAATAAAACTAGAGCAGATCAGGATGTGAGACGCAGCTATAGAAAATGTATGGGTATTTTTGCACGTTTGCTATTCTTTGTAGACGTTTAATAGATAATGTAATACTCTTTACAAGTGTTAAAAGTTGTTCAACATATAATTATATAATTGTAGTTTATTGAACTTCTAGCACGCGCGCAGGTCATGTACACTATCATTATTATTATTATTATTATTATTCACACCCTGCGATACGCTAGTAACATATCCAGGGGACATATTCACTACTAAATTGCCTCAAATAAGGAATAGCCGGACGTAAATGAACGCGCCTAAAATTCTACAAGGTGATGGGGCTCTTTCCACACTTCTTTATGGGTCTGAGAATTGGACTTTAACGAAAGGCCAGGCCAGTCGTATCCAGTGGC
Source organism: Magicicada septendecula (assembly GCA_034769895.1). Taxonomy (NCBI): domain Eukaryota; kingdom Metazoa; phylum Arthropoda; class Insecta; order Hemiptera; family Cicadidae; genus Magicicada; species Magicicada septendecula. Next base: position 399,108,700 of record CM068374.1, on the reverse strand, counting down.
TGAAATGAGATTTCTCAGATACGTGGCAGGGTATACTCTCCATGATCATAGAAAAACACAGATATACGGCAGGAACTAAACATTATGAGTATACTCGACAGGATCGGCGGGAACGTCTTTGCCGAATGGATGACTGCCGCATCCCCAAACAACTCTGAAACTATAAGCCGAGGGGACGGAGAGGTGTGGGACGTTCGAGGAAGTGCTCGAGTGACCAGCTCTAATCTGTGCCTATTTGAGACCGGAACAAACCATCCTTGGATCATACGTGATGATGATGATGTTCATGATTATTATTCACTTATAATTATTACACAATCATTGAGAACCATTGTGAGTTCAATAAAGAAATGCATGTAGCTTTCGTTGACTTTGAGAAGGCCTTTGACAGAAAACACAAAAATTTGCTATGGCGAATATTAGAAAAACGGTGATACGCACAACAACTTATAAGAACTATTCCAGGCATATATAACACAACAAGAATATAACCGTTAAATATAATTGTAGGGTATCTCAAAAAATATCTGTCAATTAATGTGTTAGACAAGGGAGCAGTATATCATCTACTCTGTTTAACATTTATATTGACGATCTACTAAAGAAATGCAAACATCTAGTGAACCGTTGTATTAAGAAAGATATTACGAGACAGATATCTGAATTGCTGTTGTTTGCTGACGACTTGTCTATAATTCAAAATACAGAATCTACTTTACAAAATCTGTTTCTAAGGTTCAGCAGATTTGCAAACTACACAATATGAAACAAAGGTAAACTCCACTATCCACTATCTCGACTATAAAAACAGAGGTAACGATATTTCGAGGCAAGAAGTAAAAAAGAACAAAAATAATGTTTAATGGTCAAATTATTAATTATTGGCTATGATAGGCATTATGATAGTGATGTCAAATTAGGTAATTTCCAGACTATATGTGCGATAATCTACCGTCTTCATAAAATATGTCAAATACAGATATACAAATATAAGGTAAAAGGAAACTACCGTTATAAAATGTCAAAGCGGTGTTTTTTCTGAAGAACACACCCTTGTGTCTGGCGACAGAAAGTCGGCACAAAATACCAAAACAGGCACGTAGCGGACGCACAGCAATAAAATTGTATTATGCTAAAAATTAACAAAAAATAGGTAGGACGTTGTGAAAATTGAGTGCTTTTAACAATGGATCCCGTTATGTGAGAGTGAGACATTTAGACAGAGAACTCATCTAAAGCGTCTCTTCCCCCCACTCGGACAAACCCAGGGAACGCACTGTTATCCAGCAAGTAAGAAAACGCGTCAGTTTTTTAGCGGTAAAATTCTAGATACTACATTGGGTAAAATTGAATATCGCGGCACCCAAGTCCAATGGGAACGTTTAGATTCAAAATTAGGCGAAGGTAGGCCTAGTTTGTGTATAAAAACCCCAGACCGAGAAGTTTAAGGCAGTCATCGGAGAAGTTACAACACTAAAGACTCGTCAATGAAGTTATTTAATTCGTCGGAAGGTAAAAACAGTGACTCAGTTTACCGTCATCCGAAAGTGACCGTTCAATTAAAGATTGTCAATTAAGTAATCGGAGAGTTAAAAACAGTCGCAGTTATCGTTCAGTTTAAAGAAGTCAGTTTTAATCAAGTAATCAGTCATCAGAAGGTTAAACAGTTTTATTCAGTTGAAAGTTACCGTTGAATTAGGTGACAATGCAGTCGCAGTTTGTCTAAAGTCAATCGAAAGTTATGCATAATCCGCGGAACTCACATAAAGAATCGTGATTAAAATAGTCTGACGTTATCAATCAATACAATCCTTGTTATAAGCACCTAGCTTAAATTACATCTATGAACTTAGACGAATCATAGTATTGCTGAGTAAAATTTTGTTAACTATATATAAAAGTTTGTGTTAAGAAGATATATTGATTATAACGGTATATTCGTACTGTAACTAAGATATTTGAGATGTGTTATTGTGATTGTGATGCCAGTGTATAAATCAATCTGTGATAATCAATCGAGTGCAGCCAACTAGGACCTACATCAACAGCAGCCGTCCGCAGAGCCATACTACAGACGACGTTCAAGTGGATGCGCCTCTTCTCAGAATAGGAATTCAACCATCAAGTAATTTATATTGAACATTTAAAATATACTTTATTCACTATTTGCAACTCAGTCAGATCTAAAAGAACCCACTATCAAATAAAAGAAAAGATTAAATTTTGTTATCATCAATATTATGTCATTGTAATAAGTAACTGAAAGTGAGTTATTAAAGTAACAATTTATTATATATTTTGTCTTAATTAAATTATTTATTACCCTGAGATATTATCCTTAAAAAGATAAAAGAGTCTGAAAGTTGTAGGTGTGAATTATGGACAACAACTACGAAACAAGAAAGAAAAATGCCAAAGAAATTAGAGTACCTTTAATATCAGCAAAACTAAGTACATGTTTATTTCTGTATCATAAAAAAAGAAGAAATCTATCTATAATCTATAGGGCTACATTTGATGCGGTTAATAAATTCTGATACCTGGATAACATGACAGATAATGAACCGTCTATAAACAAGACGGTACATGACAGGATACAAATATAGGAAATAGGTGATATTATGCTAACAGTAGATTATTGAGAAGCAAACTCATTAGTCGTAACACAAAAATAAAATTATATAAGACACTTAGCAGACTTAGACTCCATAGGCGAGACATGGACACTGATAAAGAAGGAACATAAACACTAAGAAGGTTTGAAAGAAAGATCAAAAGACGTGTTCATGGCACGGTTAAAGAAGGTGACGAATAGAGAATAAGAAATAACCAGGAGATAGATGAGCTATTAAAGCATGAGGACATTGTAAGATTTGTAAAGGCTCAACGTATACAATGGTTAGGTCATTTAGAGCGGATGGATGATCAGCGTATGCCAAAGAAAATCCTGAGGGATTTTTCACACCATAAGTCACTAGAGAATGTTTAAGGATGCATTCGTTTAGCAGCGGGTAGTCCAGAGCAGATGATAGTTTTGTATATATTCATGGAATATTATATACAATAATATTTTTCATGTTTTCAATCAGGTTCTTTATTTTTGTCGTCTTATCAGCCACCTTCTCCAAATCATCTCCTCTGTATGGATTTATCCACATCGCCCTTCTGTTTCTTCTGTTCTCATTAGTTTTCAAACTTACAATGTGTGTGTGTCCGTTCCGCTTACACCACAGAGCCTTCTCCAGTATGCGATTTAAATGTTAAAAGAATCTTCGTTGTCTTCTTTTTAATTCTTAAAACTACTTCAATGACAGAGAAGGTATGCTGTATAACGTCGTGGTATTCGCAGTCTCTTGGATAGTTAATAAACGACCTTTTTGAAACCGTATTCCGACAGGTCACGGCTCTGTTTTTGGCCAGGCCAAGTCCAGTAATCCAAGCATACTTCAGAGTGATCAGCAGCATTTAGAACAAGGTAATCGTGGCGGCCGTGGCCGACGATTTAGCAGGCTTATTAACGATGGCTGTGGCTGTCGTTACAGCGTCTTCGGTCCGATCTAATTGCAGACATTACGTAAGCCACACAAATATTTGGACTGTACGCTAACAGCTTAATTGGTCCCAGTGTCGGCTGCTGGACTTTGTTGTCAAGGCGTGCCGCTGCCCAGTAGGGTGTCTGCATGCCAATCGCCGCTCGTTAACCTGGTTTTCCTCACACACACACACACACACACACACACACACACACACACACACACACACACACACACACACACACACACACACACACACACACACACACACACACACACAACGAACTGTGTGTGAAAAATAATCTAAAGACCGAGATATGTTTGGCCCTCGTGCACACTATCATAAACTTTCCCTTTCATCTCCCGTTTAGCCACCAAACAAGATACTTCTTAAAATCATTCAAAAGGTGCTACATCCTTCTTCTTGATCGTGACTTCCTTGTTCTCGTCTCTAGCCATGTCGCAAGCCTGTTTCGGTTTCACAAGTATAAGATAAGTAAATCCTGACTAGTTAATAAGATAGGTCTAACTTAATGAATATTGAAGTACGTAGAACAATAGTAAAAATCTTTAAAAATGGATGGATTGTCTACAAAGACAATTATTCAGTTGATTATCAGCATCATCATCAACACAATCGCCACCACCACCACCACCACCACCATCATCATCATCATCGTTGTCGTCGTCGTCATCATAATCTTCTTCTTCTTCTTCTTCTTCTTCTTCTTCTTCTTCTTCTTCTTCTTCTTCTTCTTCTTCTTCTTCTTCTTCTTCTTCTTCTTCTTCTCCTCCTCCTCCTTCTCCTCCTTCTCCTTCTCCTACTACTACTACTACTACTTCTCCTCATCCTCCTTCTTTTCCCCTCGTTCTCCTCGTCTTCGTCCTCCTCGTCCTCCTTCTTTTTCTACTTCTTCTGCTTCTGCCTCACTTCTTCTTCTTCCTCTTCTTCTTCTTTATTTGCCATACCTTAACTTAGTGATTGGTTGGTAGCCATACCTAAAGTCGCCAGGTCACTTTTTTATTACCTCTTAAAATTCCTGTATTTTTTCAAACCCATTTTTACAGTGACTCTATCGAGATCGTCTTTCTAGACAATTTCCAGACATTCCTCCCACGAACCTTCCCCTCTGAATACCATACTTCTGTATTTGTGCTTATTATTAAGTGTCCTAGACAGCCTTATTTTCTTATGACGAAACTTTTCAACAATTTATTTTTTTTCCTGATACCGTTAAACATTTCATCAGTAATCACTCTGCACATTCCTTCATGAAGTGTTTCTCCATTACGATGTTCCATAATTTAAAAAATTATGGTAATATGTGGTAGTGAAAAATTAATATAAAGTAATGAGTTCATTAAAAGGAAAAATTTATTAAATTTATGTTGTAGAAAGTAATTTTGAATATCAATAAAATTGTGGACAATAGCACACATATTACATAATTAAAATGATTTAATAATAAGTTGGTTGCTTTAAATTTGTTATTTATGAAATAATCGATCAAATTAATCTAAATAACCAAGTGTTTCTCTTTTTAATTGTAAGTAATACGCAAATAATTTTGTGCAGCTGGAAATGATTTTACTATATAAGGCAAAACGGTAGCTTTCTTGTTCAAGAAATAATGTTTACGAAATATCTTAGCGAAACAATCGATTCTATCGAAATCATTACATAAAAGGAATCAATTATTTTACTGGAGCACACTATAAATCACTGCCACCGCCAACACGACTGTACGCCAGGTGTTTGATTACCGATACTCACTTTTAATAGGTTTTCATTAACGTTTTGAAGTTTATTTATTTTTTGTAGTCTGATTTTCGATACCAACCAGACGCATCCGGTCGACTTTATTAATACATTGAGAATATCTGGCAATTTGCATTTGCTGTTATTACTTTTTTTCAAAACTGATTTATAACACAGCGATTTAAGTTAATGAGTTCATTAATGCTTTCGCGGTTTTAATCTGGTGAATTTTGATCGCCACACCACAACTGTTCTGCAATATCATCAGACCTTCATTTCATACGAAATTAATTTAAATTTAATTTTAAAAATTGTATTTAAAAAACGTTTAATTATTAAAAGTATAAACAATCACGATATTAATTGATGACTCGTTGGGCACTTGGTGAAACATATTCATACAAAGGTTTTTAAAAATATATAAACACTTGGTACCTTTCACAGTTTCTATTTAACTCTGATAGCTGTTTCAGCTTATTAAGCTATTGTCAAAGAGATCGGTGAACAAACTAAATTAAACAAAGGATGTTAGGGTGGTGAACATATGTTTAGGTCGTGTAACCGGACATGTGTGGGGTGTGATGATTGAGGGGGGTTGGAGAAGCTATTGGAAGGTCAAGTGTCTGTAAAAACTAAATATAATCTGAATGCAAAATATAAAAATTAACTAAACTAAATAACTTTTAATAAACGGTTATTATTAAATAATCCTAGTGAGTAGGACAATTCAAGGTCCTCGAAACTGAGAATTGAGTAGACGCAGTAGCGTGGCGTCCATGTAACCGCTGTTGCCGGCGGCAACAGAACTGAAAAAAAGAGAAAGTAATATTAATTATATCACAGAATAAATACTTTAATTATTTAATCATTTGAAATCCGAACAATATTAGTAGGGAAACTTGAAGAAAAGGGTAGGATTGCTTTCGAACTGCGGGGCGCTTGCACCGTCTTTTGTTGCAGCTCAGACATCGTTTTACTGCGTACGGTCGTTGACCTCGTAGTAGTTGTCACGGTACAAACTGTGGAGGGGGCACACTCGTTCGTCCAATTTGTTGCCTGTGTATAAACCGGCAAAACGCTCAGTTAGCAGCTATGTTCGTTTTCGGATCTGACGTGCACCAGATACTACGTACCTATTTGTGTTTTGTTCGTTTAGTCATATGTTTCTCTGTTTGTCTTTCTTATTTTTAATTCGATTATTTGTGTTCTGATTTATTCTGTGTAAGTATAATGAGAGGCAGATCCCATTGAACCGGGACCCTACTTCTTCTCTCAGTGAAAATGCTCTAAAAAGAACACTTGGTAAAAGAAAAAATTCTAATTAACTTTTAGGTTAAGTTTTAGACCTATCAAAACTGGGACCGGGTGTTATGTACCCACGCCACGCCACTGGCAGTACAGAATTCATAATAAAACGTTATCATCATCATCATCACCATACTCTTGTCTTTCTTCTTCATTTATGAAGTTGACTTAAGCCTGTTCCAACTTCGCAAATTATCTCGGACACCGTTTCCGGTGTTTGCCACGATCCAGTTTTTCAACGTCGTTTGAAAGCTCAGACCCGTTTGTGAAATAAACGCGTCCGCCATACGTTCCGCACGGGACTTTTTCCTGGTAGTCTGTCTGTAATCGAAAATACTTCATGATCTCTGATGTCACAGTTTCTAAGACGATTCCTCAAGCTATACTCTCACCAACAAACACTCACCGTGGTACATAAAACAGACTGTAATATTCAGCTGAGTCTGATTCGATTTATTTAAGTGACAAGGCATATAAACAACTGCTGATTAATAAATAATAGTATTAAAGATTATTGTACTTACCTAAATCTACATGTTTGGCACTCGTTACTTAAGGGCAAATTCTTTACTCGGACTGCTTCCATCGTAATTCTCTGTTCGGACTGCTTCCATCGTAATTCTCTATTCGGACTGCTTACACCGTAATTCTCTACTCGGACTGCTTACACCGTAATTCTCTATTCGGACTGCTTCCATCGTAATTCTCTATTCGGACTGCTTCCATCGTAATTATCTATTCGGACTGCTTCCATCGTAATTCTCTATTTTGACTGCTTCCATCGTAATTATCTATTCGGATTGCTTCCATCGTAATTCTCTATTCGGACTGCTTCCACTGTAATTCTCTATTCGGACTCCTTCCATCGTAATTCTCTACTCGGACTGCTTCCATCGTAATTCTCTATTCGGACTGCTTCCACCGTAATTCTCTACTCGGACTGCTTCCATCGTAATTCTCTATTCGGACTGCTTCCATCGTAATTCTCTACTCGGACTGCTTCCATCGTAATTCTCTATTCGGACTGCTTCCACCGTAATTCTCTACTCGGACTGCTTCCATCGTAATTCTCTATTCGGACTGCTTCCACCGTAATTCTCTACTCGGACTGCTTCCATCGTAATTGTTTGTCGCTTGGCGTTTCGATCCCTGGAATCCGGGATCGCCCTCAGAAGCTGTTAGTGACGGTTGACAGGTCGTTAGAGATAAAAATTACGATGGAAGCAGTCCGAGTAGAGAATTTACCAGCAAGAAATCACCCATCAGTTACAGGTTTTAAAGAACTCGTTACTTAACCTATAGCAGTAAATTGTTTCGTAACCATAGACATATAATATATAAATACGCCGCCATCATTGTCCAGACCGTGTGCTGTGAGCCGACGGAGCTTAGCCAAGATTCGCTCAAGTCAGAGATGAATAGCCTTCTATATTTCGTCGGCGTGGTGGGAAGACTGACTGTTAAGGAGAGGAGAGGTGTCAGACAGTCGGATGCCCTGGTTTCAGGGAATCGCTTATGTTTTTGCTTTAGTTTTTACATTGCTTTGGACGCTTGTTATTCTCGATTCACGGAGATTTTCTAATAGGCCTATACTCGTACGACAATTACGGAACGCTCTCGAAGAGTCCGTTTCTCGGCTACTCGAGCAGGTGCAGCGTCTCGGGCAATTGTACCTTCCAGACTGTTCGGGAGCACTTGTAACTTCGCAAATTATACTGGCACGCCGCCCTCTGCAACTAGTGAGTCAGTTGCAGTGGGCGATTTCTTTAGTGCGGAACAAGTGATTATTAGAAAGTGACTATTGTGTTATAATTAGTGCGGAACTGTTATAGGTGACATTATTATTGCGTGTGGACAACTTTAACTTGAATTATTATATGAGAGTGCCTTATGTTACAAATAGTGACTAATTAAAGCTGGTAATTAGTGACTTCATTGGTGTCTATATTTCGTTTCCGCTGTACCATACGAGACCGTCGTAACAATACGGTACCTTCAAAGATAAATGCATTTATGCACTGGTCGTCGCCGCAGCTCCTGATGACCGAACGCCTCGTCAATGAATATTTGACCAAGAAAAAGAAGAAAGAGGTACGAACAGACAGCTTAGAAGACGGACGGCCACCAACAGGTAGGCCTATAACGTAACGAAACATTGCGCGTATCGGGTAGTTTATGGACGCGGAATCGGTCGAGGCGGCAGTGACAGCGACCGTAATTCCGAGACCCAACAACGCAATCGGCTCGTCACAACCCGGAAACTGTGCCTTGCTAATAGTAGACGCCGCGCGCCGTCCTGCTAACATTAAAACTGTTCCAAACACGCCAAGTTAAACCTCGTAATTTACCGGTCTTGGGTCCAAGCCTTTCTCTATAAAATGTGTTTATTGTTTTAGTTATAACTTGTTAACTAGATAAATAAATAAACAACTAGTTTGAAGGTAGTTCCAAAACAAGGTGTACGAGTGTCGCAAGAGACGGTGTTAACCTGATTGTCTGTACGTGTTTGTGTTACAGTTTATTTGACGGCTAAAACTAGAATAACAAACAGAACGTTGACAGGATTAATTAACTTTGAAAAGTTTATGTATAACATATATTGTGTGATGTAAAGTAAATGGCTTGGGTTGTGCGTGTATCGTGGATATTACGAGTAGGCTTGTATGTAGTAGGCCTACGCTGTTTGCCGTTCTTAAGGGGCCTAATTTTAGATAGCCAAATTTTTCACTTTGCACCGAACTTTAACAGTAAGTGTGTGTGTGTGTGTGTGTGTGTGCGCGCGTGTGTGTGTGCCCTGTTCTCGGGTCAGTTAGCGCGTTGAATTTTGATGATTCCCCGAATTGTTTCCCGCAACGTTCCGGCACATACAATTCCCCAATCATCATGTTGATTCAAGGCTGAATGAGCCTGAATATGGTAGAGATACGCATACTGAAACAATGCGGAAACGTTTTCGGGAAACAGCAAAATTCAACGCGAAACTCAACCCGGAATCGTACCCACATATCACACGGCCGAAAGTTCTTGTTTTGTGATCTTTAAAAAGCCGATTGCGATATTTTGTCCCATAGAAGACCTAATGGAGTTGGGTTAAAATTGATAATACATACCTTGTATGGAGTGGTTAAAATTGATTCTGCAATGTTTCAATAGCATCGGCTTTATCGTTGTCAAGCTTACACAAATTTCTTAATATTTTATTCTTGCAAGATGAATTTTGTCTCTTCCTTAACGTTTTTAATAAAAGTTTTTAGCGCTAATTGCTAAAGTTTTCTGGCACAATTAGCGTTGCCACAATTAGTATTCGTCAGCCGCAGCTCATCATCTTCAATGGTGCCTACTCATCGTGTCATCAGCATTCTGTTGCCGCTGTATCCGTTGTTTAATGATGCCAGAAACATGCAAACTACACATGCGATATAAAACTGATAACTGTTGCTTTGGTGCCACTGGGCAATGGTTTGAATGAGGGAACCATGAACTGTGACGAGGAAAACTGACAAACACGCCTCGTCATTGACTACGGCCTTCTTTGATGGAGCCGTTAGCTAGCAGAAAAATGACCACTAAATAATCAATAAATCAGAAACAGAATATTTGTTATTATGCTAATAACATTTATACTGATCGTGCGGTGTGTGTGATGTAATGGAGAGGAGGCAAGAAGGAAGATGTGGAGACGAAGGGGAGTGAGTAGAAGGGAAGAGAAGAAGAAGAACGGATAATGGGTAAGGATGATGGTGGCCACCAAATAATAATAATAAGAACATTAATTAAATACTAATAACTATTATAAGAAAGAGAAGGCGGGAGGAAGTGAAGAAGGAGGAGGAGGAGGAGGAGGAGGAGGAAGAAGAAGAAGAAGCGAAGAAATTATTAAGTAATAATATGTAAATATGAATAAATAAATAGTAACTTAGTAACAGTATTAGGAAGAAGACATCAACGACCATTAGACCATTGAATAAAGATTTTTACTGGACAAAAATCCTCCAGACACGAAATTTGGTAGAAAGTTAGCTTTTAGGGTCACTTCAATGGGGGAAAAAAATCGGACACTCCAGCTCACCGCTGGGCCCCCCTGGTGGGGTTAAAAGGTGGGGCAAAACGGTTTGTTGTAAATATCTCAAAAACTAAGCAAGATATCAAAAAAAGTTAAATACAAAAGTAGTAGCTGACCAAATTTCCCATCAAAATGGTCGTTGGTAATTGTTTCGTCAGACGTACTGGGACAGACATATGAGCCCTCAAATTTGAGACCTTTTTTTGCAATTTATCGTATAAGGCATTTTTACGAAAAAAAAACTTGCATTTTTTTGAGTTTAGGCCGATTTTTGTATAGTAAAAAGCGCTAAATATGGGTATGTAAGTGTTTGTACATGTAATACCAAGTATTTGGTGTAAATTTTTGCATGTATATATTTATGCACACATATACACACACTACAACTACAAAAACGTGCATTTTTGAACGTAAGCTTTTTTAGTTGTATACATGTATATACACACACATATATGTGCAAATATGTGTAGAAATATATGTGTGCATAAATATATACATGCAAAAATGTACATCCAAATACTTGGTATTACATGTACAAACACTTACATACCCATATTTAGCGCTTTTTACTATACAAAAATCGGCCTAAACTCAAAAAAATGCAAGTTTTTTTTTCGTAAAAATACCTTATACGATAAATTGCAAAAAAAGGTCTCAAATTTGAGGGCTCATATCTCTGTCCCAGTACGTCTGACGAAACAATTACCAACGACCATTTTGATGGGAAATTTGGTCAGCTACTACTTTTGTATTTAACTTTTTTTGATATCTTGCTTAGTTTTTGAGATATTTACAACAAACCGTTTTGCCCCACCTTTTAACCCCACCAGGGGGGCCCAAGCGGTGAGCTGGAGTGTCCGATTTTTTTCACCCATTGAAGTGACCCTAAAAGCTAACTTTCTACCAAATTTCGTGTCTGGAGGATTTTTGTCCAGATTTTCACAAAATCTGCCTTTATTCAATGGTATACATAGTAACAATAAGGATACGGTAGTCTTTAGGAAGGCGAAACGTCAGTGTAATAATAAATTGTCGACATCAAAGTTGCTACTTGCGTGTTGTTATCCTTGCAGATACTCATACGAGATTTGCACCATACTTTTCTGTGTATTACATAAGAAGGAACTGTGATAAAAGCAACGTACACAATAAATATGTTCTGGCACACATTAACAGGACCACAAATTGCTTTCAAAGAAAATAGCCAGTGTAATAACGAAAGACTGGCTCACATAAAACTAGTAAGTCCTACGTATTAACTACGCTTGCCACTCTACAAAGCGACGTCCTCTACAGAGTGCATTTGCATTCCGGTACATGTCACTATCCGGAGTTGATTAATGACGGCCACCAGTTATGTCTTTCTCAGATAACGAATCACAGAAAATTATTTATATAAGATTGGCACGACTGGCGGTGAAAACACGTCAGATATAGATCTAATCCACGGCTGTAAATACGCTCAAACACTACACTGATATATAAACTGGTAATGTAGACTATACAGACAGACCCGCGACCGTGTTTATCGGAAATCAATCCATCAAGTAACGCTGACGCCGGGGTTTCATCAACGCGATACCGTGATCAATTACCCAGTGGACTAGATTTATAATTAATTATGTACTACAAGGCAGATTTACGACGATGACTAAGTATCGATCCGTAAGAGAATATCGAATGTATTACCATCTTTGGGAATAAAGATGGATTTCGTAAAAATTATTTTTCAGATTTATGATCCTGTTACGGCTCTATATTGCGTTACATAAATTATTAACATGAAAGTCATGTTTTAAAACATGAGTTTATGCAGTAATTAATTATTCGCTCTTATTGTGAACACACTTTAATGCTTTAGCAGATAAATCTTGAAATCGATCTCTTTTATTATAATAATCAGATTGAACAAAACATTCTTGTTTGTACATCGGATTTGGTAAAACTATGTGAGGATTTTGTGTGGTCCGTGTGGTGATGGTATTCGATATTTGGTAGAAATTATTCCTAAACATACAACAAATTAATATTATTTATTTTTATTTAAAAAACCGGTACTCGTCGTTATTACTATTTTTTCTTCCTATTTGTTATCGGCCATCTAAGGACCACATGCCAATTTCAATTCTTTACCCTTTGTTCTTTTTTTTCTCCAATATTCTTTCATCTCTTCTTAAAGATTAGAGGGATTCCAAGGTTGCTCCGGCTCAAACCTTTGATTGCAGTTGTTGGGACTCCCACAACCCTTGGTCCCAATGCGTGGCATGACTAAGTTACTTTGGATTGACCAGTCCATGCATGGATTTCTCTTTCAAGTTACCACCTGGGGTAGTGCCTTCATTTAGCGGACTTTTCATACTGCAATTGAAATTGTGTAGAGTGAAAAAGTAGGAATTAAATTCCGAGATAAGATCGGATTGTTAGTCCGAAATGATTGGTTTTCGTGGTTTACAGCACTAGGTTCTCCCTCTCTCTCTGCCGTTGGGAACGTTTTCTTCTTATTATTATTTAAACTATTTATTATTGAAGGGAAGTAACGACTTCGAAGATATCCACGATCGTTATTAGCCACACTTAATTCAAACGTTGTCGCTGAGAAGGCAAAGAAGGCGATTCTATTAACTTATAGACGTGACATGACACATGAAGGAATAATAATGAAATTAATACGCATACATAAACATGATTTCATTAGCAAAATTATAAACGTTTATAACACTTTTTATATTACGTGTACCTTGTATTTTTTATTATTATCTTTCTGATATTTTACGACGTGTATTTTTAATAGGCCTATCTGTGTAGGGCTATATTTATTGGCTGTCTGTCCATGGGTTCGTGTCCAGGCAATTACGATTTATTATTATTAATTTTTTATAATATATATAAACAGACGCGGGTGCATTATTCATACACACAGAAGATTAAGAGAGTAACAGTGCAAACGACTGTCCCTTTTCTTCTCTTCTTCATCAAGTTTGAGGATAGGCGTTTCTTACGTTTTTAAATTTGTCCTCCTTTTGTGCAATCCTTATTCCTGTTTCTGTAGCCATTCCCTTTACATCGTCACATCGTCTGACGTGTCGTCTTTTCCTATACCGTAGTCCGTCTGTATTTCCATAGTCCCGTTCCAAGTGTGCTATTTTCGTTCTTTCATCAGACATTATAAATACAACAGCGTTGCTACAATCCGTTAAAGACGGAAGCAATTTTGTTGTTTCTTAAGAGAAGTTGTGTTTCTTAAGTTTAGTAATTTTAAGTTTCTTAAAGTTTAGTAATTAAGTTTTTGCTTACTAAATCTGATTTTAATATAGGTAATAGCTTTTATTACGAAACAAAATAATCCATATATATTTATATGTGGAAATTGTTATATTTGTTCCTTACATATCCATTCACCATGACCGATTGTGGACAGTAACTCTACAGGGGGAAAATTCAAGCTACCTAACGACACGCTTTCACCACAACGAAATATGCAATTCAAAAATGTCTTGAAAAGTAACATCGAGCATAAAGAGCACGGTCGATCGGTTTCAGTTTTTATCAAATATTTTTTAATCAATTCCAGAAGGTAACAGAAGGTTCTAGATCAGTGGTTCCCAAAGTAGGGTCCGCGACAATGTTTCAGGGGGTCCGCAGACACTTTTCAGAAAAATTAGAATATATCGTAATATTCTCCGATCTTTATGCTCTAAAATCTATATTTTATAATCTTAAAACTATTAGTAGAAGATTCCAGTATTTTTTTTTGCGTTCAAACTAATTGTAATTGTAAAAGTTATTTCAGACTAATAGCTTTAATAATGTCTTTAATTCATGTCGTGTAGCAGATCTGTCAGCCGCACTGACTAGACCTCTCTCTTACACTGAAAAAAGAAGATTCATTTTTAGAAGTTTCAACTGGCAATTTATTAAAATTACAGTTTTTCTAATTATAACTATCTGACTTCTGGTTATATGTAATCACTGACTCTCCTGAACTCGCAAAGAAAACTTTGAAGCGTTTAACTGTGTTTCCCTCTACTTATTTGTGTGAAACTGCATTCTCCGTGTTCACGTACTTGAAGTTGACTACTTGTTGTTGTACTTGATGTTGAAACTTGATGTTGAGATCGACTTAATATTGAAATTATCAGACATTAAATCCAATATTGCAGGAGAGCTAATTGTTCAAAATCATCTTCATTGTTCACTTTAAAACTATGTTTGATGTCATCAGTATTATAATTTTTCAAGTTAAGAGAATTTTTATTTCAATACATTTTAATATACATATAAGAGTTTCTATCATATTTACTGTTTGTTTTATTTCAGAACTCAGACGGGGTCCGTGAATTTTTAAATTATTTGGGGAGGGGGGGTTCGTGGACTGAAAAGTTTGGGAACCACTGAATCTAGATCGTTTCAGAAGGGTGGATAAGGTTGTGAAGCTACCAAGAGATTCTAGATAGTTTCAGACGTTTAAGGTTCTAGTAGTTTGCAAAAGTCTCGAGAAGGTTGTAGAAGATTTCGGAATTTTTCGGAAGGCTCTATATGATTCAGAAGTTTCCAGAAAATTCTTCAGAGGAAACAAACGTGCGGGGCGGGAGGCATTACGTATCAGCATCGCAGATTAAGGTATAGGTTTTATTGCATTTAGATTAAGGATATAGGTAGAATAGGATAGACGGTAGATAGGTCTTATAGAGATTTTCAAGAACAACAAAAAATTATTACGTGACTTTAAAAAAAGGAAAAATTACAAACTGTAAAATAGATAAATGTAAAAAAAAAAAATGGTTTCTTTACTTCTCTAGCTGAGCTGAAGCCAAAGCCAAGCCAGCAATAAGCGTTATAAGCGTTATACTGTTGGCATCAGAAAACAGTTCCTAAGACTTTCACGGTCGGCGTCCTCGTAGATGGAAACGTTATTGTTAGGCAGTGGTCTAGAGTCTAGACGTTTCGGTCTCACCATCATCAGTGTCACGGTGTCCCCCCAGTGATGAGGTAGTGTCTATCAACGTAAACACTAGACCACGGCCTAACAATAATGTTTCCAGCCTTAGAGGATATTTGTATAGACGCAACGCGGGGTGTTTGAGGTAGTGTGCCTAGTGCTTACAGACTGATTTAGAATGACTAGAGAATAAGCTTATCTTGGCACATGTCACTTCATATTACAGAAACTCAATGTACGTATAGCAGAACGTACTAAAAACTGTCAAACGTTCAAATGCTAAAGTCACAGTACTCAGAACGCGACTTATAGTGATTCTAAGGAAGGTGAAAAAATAATGTCACGAAAAGTCTGGAGAAGCCAAGGCTTCGTGATCATCAGTGTACTCGTCACGATAGATGGACAGTAGCAGTGCTACCGCAGTGGTAGAGAATATGCCAGAAATTAATATCCCAACATAGTCATAGCGTGAAAAAATATCGTGGGCGTATCTTTCACCATCTAATACTTCCTTTTAATGGACGTAGTATGTAATTAACACTCTGTTAACTACTAATTTATATTTTTCGTTTACTTTTAAATTTATCTACTGATTTTAAACAAAAACTAAAGAGGAAGAAATAAAAAAATTAATGTAGTGAGACCATAGTAGATGGTAGTCATGACTTTCTGACTATTAATCCATGTCAGCAGCGAGTTGGCCTAACAAGAACCCGAATACGAAAAAGACCCGATTTCTATAAAAATCGAAGATTGTAGGAGGAAAACATATGTAAAGACAATAGAATAATTTCCTGAAAATAAATAAACTTGAGTAACTTAACAGAAGATGGAATAGAAAAAATAATTAAAATGTTTTCTTTGTTATTTCAACATATGTGACGTCTGGCGTGTGCTGTATTTTCTGTATTTTCAAGTACTCGTGTACTCAGTGCCAAAATATCATTCAAACACATTACACTCAGTGAATCAAATTATATTTATTTATTAAGAATAAATAAAGATTTTGGTGGCTCAGTAGACCAGTGGGTATAGCACCTGGCTACTAATCTAGAGGTCCCGGGTTCGATTCCCGGGCCCGCACCATAAAAATCAAGGTGCGTTTTTCAGCCCCCAGGTCGACTCAGCCTGTTGAAAATGAGTACCTGGGATAAGATCCTGGGGATAATAATGGACGGATGAAGCGTAGTGCTGGCCACACTGCCTTCCTTGTATGCCGTACGGCTCGCATAAGGCAGCCTACCCTGCCTGACTCCTAAGCTGCTTCTGTGGTACACATGGGACCCATTATTATATAAAGATTTTTAAAGAGACTCAAACATACAGACGTTCAAACAGTCCAAAAGGTAAAAGAATAAATTCCTACCTGCGTAATCGGGCAACCATCAGCTAAACCGAAATCTATCATAATTGAACGAAAATCAGAGTTAAGGTAATTAAACCTCGTGTCTTTGCGTCCAAGGTCAATGGCCTAACCCTGACGACTGCAGAGCAGGACTATCTCTGCATGCGATGTCTCAATAAAATGGAGTTCAACGTCCGTCATTTTGTTTTTTTAAGACACTGTAATGCCTAGTACACTTGTGTCATTTAGATGAATCCTGTAATTGGTACAGAAATTTTTGCTTACAGGAAACATATACATTATTATATACACCCAAACGTATTACAATACCCTCCTCCTTGGCTAGTCGTGTAAAATCACTGACCCCTTCCTCTTTAAAAGTGATTTGGTTCGGACCCACACTTTTCAGTCACTTTGAACCGAGGCCCGTAATTACGCAAACTACTGAAAAAAATATAAGTAGAACGAAACGTTTGCGACCACAACGAATACGACGCTTCAGTTTTGGACGAGTTCAATTAAAGGTGTATAAGGTCAATAGCTTTGCCATCTCCGGATGAGTCGCATTGTGAATATTAATAAGTAAACATGAATCAGCTGATTGCTCACTTATCGTGGGTAATCAGATGACTGTGGGACAGAGAGATGTTTAAGACCTTGTACACACACACACACACACACACACACACACACACACACACACACACACACACACACACACACACACATGTATACCACATGTAGACCTAATAATAAGCGTGAACAGTATTTTCTATTACTGTTAAATATTTAAAATATTTATTTATTAATAATTAATTAATAACAGATGAACAGGGCCTTCCACAAGTCCTACTCTGTAAACCCTGTAGAAAAGGGATTGAAAATAGGAGAGATACCAAAACGAATAATCCAGAACAAAGCGAATCCTAGGCTGACACACAAATTGACAGCGTCATCTGGCCAATTAATAATTACAAAACTTACCGAGCTTGGAATTTTTCCGTTATGCTATAAAAGATGTATAAAATATATTCAAATAGCAAAACGTATTTTCTGTAACCCAAAAAGAAGTATTTTTAAGTAATTGAATTATAATGTCTATCAAAATATTCTAAAGACTATAACCTTTAAAATAGTTGAAACAGGTGAATGAAGTGTAAAAAATGTAATGTAGTCAAATCAGTTTTTTGCATTTTAACTTAGGCGTAAACACAGGCGTTCTATGTATTCGAGTTATTGCCAGTGTTTTTAATACGTGCACGCGTGCGTTTTGTGTAGGGTGCGTGTCAGAACGCAACAAAGAATTAACCATTTTGTTACAGTGTAACCTATGACGCATCAACATAAGGTGTCATAGACCCCTGCCAACTGCTAAAGGCAATATCTGTTACTACTTCATCGTTATTATTAGCTTTACTTAGCTTCGGTTTCAATTTTGTTAGAAAATTATAGCCTACGTTACTTCCAACAAATTCCTATTATTTGTAACATTTTCCTGTTCTTTTTCTTTGTAAATTTTCTAATCCGTTGTTAAACTATTAACACGATCCATTTGATACAATAAAATTAAACAACTTTATTTTTCACAAGTAAGAAAAGAAATTTAAAAAAACAAATATCCATCTGGTTCCGTAGATTAAGATGTTTAGTGATTCTCGTTGTTTTTTTTTACTTCGGAAACGTGATCATGTTAGCCGGATAAAGTTTACTATCGATATTAATTTATTGTCGATAATTAGTGGAGACAGCCGCCGCGGAAATGATAACTACCAGCGAACCTTGAAACCATGGCCCGCCGCGAACATCCGTGATACTGTTGTCGTGCACGAAACGTTTCTTCTTCTGTTTGTTCTATCTGGTGTATGCGCTGCTCTGCCTGCGATCTTTTTTGGGTTCATTTAGCGGCACATCAACGACTGGCCGAAGGTCGTCCGAGCAATATCTGTGCGCCACGCCGCCGTCCAATGATAATTTATTCTTATGATTCTCCAGTGGGAAGCAAATTGGTATCACTGTGCGATTCGTGTTTTGTTTTAGACCTGTTTTTTTGTTAGACGTAATATTTTTCGAGATATATATAAAGGTTATATGGTAATACGTTTTTTACTGTTTTGCGTGCACTTAAACATTCTAGGTAATTATTTTTTCTATTATTATTTTAATTTTTAATTGTTATTATAATGGAAATTCGAATAGTGTTTTAGTGTGTAGAGATAGTTGTTTTGTTTGTATTTAACCTTGTTCTGGGTTATTGTTTTTTGACGATTCCACTTGTGGTAGTGTTCCCTGTTGTAGCCATAATCAAAGAATAGGCCTGCGTAAGTTTCTGCTATAACAATTGTATATTTATTTTGTTTTTATTTTTAGTTAGAAATTCCACTTCCTTTCTTGTAAATATTTAAGATGAATTATACAAAAAATAAAAATAATTCATATAGCAAGAACGATTTGTTGACAGTGTATAACGAGCATTTTCTGTAGTATCGACAATGCTGAGTTTGAGAGTGACGTCGTAATCACCAGACATGCTAGTAGTGATAAGTCAGTAAACAGAACATGTGGTGATTGCTGTAGATACATAGAAACATTATTGCTCAGCAAGGCTGATTTATAAAACACAGACTACTGCTGCGTCAATAAAAATGTAGGCCTATATTTTCGCTTGTCTGCTTCTTGTGTCTGTTATCGCAACAGAAATATCTGCTTCATACAAAATGTGAAAAATTTCTGGATCATTGTTCTTATAATTTTTTTTGTCATGTATGGGTCCGAAACTTGGACAATGACAGGGACAAGAGGAAGAGTGGTTGCTGCGCAGGTGGGAAAGAATAGTCCTCAGGAGAAATATTTGGTACAGTAAACGTCCAAGGAACATGGAGAATATGGACGAATGCAGAAATCCAGAAAATCTACGGAGAACCAGATACCGTCACTGACATAAAGAAAAGTAGAATCCGGTGGGCAGCCCTTTGGCTGTGGTTGTTTGTGCGTAGAGTACCGAGCGATCTTCAGAACTCCTACCTCGTGGCTCAGTCCAAATAGGACGATCCAAATGTCAATGGTATTTCGTATTAAATATGTTTATTTTAATTCTGTATAAACCGAGATAGTTTACCTGAGAATTTACGGTACAGACCGTGTCCAGCTATGAAGCTCTTGCCGCTCGTACGCGTAAAACTTTAGTGCAAGAGGTCGCACTATATCGTCGAATTATAGTACACCCAGAATAGAATGGACGGAGGCTAAGCGCCCTGTCTGGAACGCTTCCTTTCTTTCCTTTATGAACATCGGCAATATATGCCCATACCCGGGGCTACTTACGAGATGACTGACAGCAAATACGCGCCAACGATTGTTTTCGGGGCATAGCCGGGCCGACAAGTATTGCAAACAGCTGGCCCAGACGAGAAAACGGTCGCTTAGTAACCGTCTGGACGTGGGTACTCTAGGTGAGCCAAAGATTTAGGTTTATAAGGAGATACTTGAGTTCTATAGACAAGCGTATGTTCTGCCGATTCGCAGACACTCACACAGTTCTCTAAGGCGCTTAGAAAATAGCAGTGTGGTATTCTTGGTTGCGTTAGTGAGCACTTTCCGGTTATCAGTGCAGTCAACGAACGTACTGAGCTACATCCGAATGTCTGCGTTGTGATAAGAGATGTGAGCCACCTTATTGTCCGCAAAGGGGGCTGCCTGGATCCTCCGTCCTAACGTAGACGGAGACAAAAGGAGACCTAGGAAGCTGCCTTTAGGGACTTGCTAATAATAATAATACCTAATAATAATCTTTTATAATATTTCCTAATAATATTAAAACAGTACTCACCATTCCAGCAAAGGATTCCTCCTGTGGTTGCAACGTATTATTATTATTACTGTATTATTATTTAGCACTATATTTGTTTAACTAAGATTTGGAGTTTTGACAATATCTATTTGTTAGTGATAGATGTATCTTTGTTTTATTTTTTTTGTTCGCCTGAAGACGACCTCTGCTTCCATAGAGGTCGAAACGTCGTGTCCCTTAATTTTAACTGACGATGGCTAATGTCCGAAACCTTATATTTTGTAGTGAGTAATATTACGCCATCGATTAATAATAATTTTAAGAATGACGCACCGTATGACAATCTGTGCATTAGTTCTGTAGGAAGACAGATGAGCGCTTCGGTCAGAATGAGGAATCTGACACACTCTCACTGAATATATAAATAGGGTGCACTCTCATGTTGACTAGGGCATGGGCGGGTTAAGGAACAGGTTGTTGGGTTTTAATTGGCTACCAATTAAAACCCAACAACCTGTTCCTTAACACGCCCATGCCCTTGACATCACTTCGACGCTTCTCACTAACTTTAGCGTCATTTGCTGCAAACGACACTGGCATTACAGTCCGTAAGCTTGGCACTGCTTAGTGATTACCCTAAGGATCTATAAAAGGGAGTATTCGCACTCGCCATCTTTGTTCCGAGACTGACATAATATTATGGTGGCGCTTGTGTATACATGGGACGCAGTATAAGTTTGTTTTCGATATTACATAAACTATTATAGCTTTTCGTGCCAAAAATATAATTTCAAAGTGTGAAATTATGTCCCACGTCCTTAAAAATATGGAAATAATAGTTTTCATCTTAAAACTTACTGATTCAGACCATAGTAAGAGGAGAATAATTTTGTCTAAAAAACAACAAATACTGTACCAATCGTTACCACTTACCACTTTGTTAGGTATATATTCTCAGATTTTACTTTTATTCCTGTTTATAATAGATGGCTGTTGAATTAATGTTTACTAAACTTCATTTGTCCAAAAGTCCAAATAAAGTTACTAAAACTATTTTTAATAAACACGAATTTACATTTTTAACTTACTTACTATTAAGTTTATGTTCAGGTTTTTTGCTTAACATTTAGTTAAAATTAATAATAAAAAGTTTAGCTTAACATTTTATTAAAATTAACAATAATGTATTTTTCATTGCACTAGACATTTTATAGTCAAAAGTATTTTTCTCGGTTAGTAGGAAGGGTTAAACTTTGTTAGTACAGGCAAAAAATTTGCAAGTTACAACTTCTCACGGCCATATCTTGAAAACAACTTGTGGATTAAAACCCGGCCAAAACGCATTTTGTTTGTTATTTCGTATAGAATAATTTTGGTCCTATTCATTTTTACTATAAACTCAAACGTTGTTTAGTTATTCGCTAAAAATTACGCTAAAATCCTGTTTTTCTGGGGGTAAAAATCGAAAATGTTGATTTGGAATAACTCGAAAACAACGCATTTTTCAAAACAGTTGCGTACTGACTTTTTTGCTTAGAATTTGATTCTCTATTGGATCCTGGGGTTAATTTTTTTTTATCAATCACCCTTGAAAAAGGGGTGGTTCTCACCCCCAAATAAAAAGCGTACAGTTTAACTTTGTTCTAGAGTGCATATAGAACATACATATCAAATTTCGTGAAATTCCATCGACAGTCAACATTTTGTTACGTCAAAAGCTGCGCTTACTGGACTAGAATTTCTTCGTGCTGATTTTGTTACCGACTTTGTTTACGATCTGCGTGTATGTTTCGCGCTTGGCTATCGCGCAGCTGATTTTCGAAAAACAGGTAAATGTGCAATTTTGTGCATTAAAACTACAGAATGTGCAATTTTATGCAGTAACCCCCAAAACGTGCAATTTTGTGCAAAATAAAATGTATGTTAAAATGACCTACACGTCCCGATTCGGATAAATAACTTGTCACTGGCCGTTTACGAACTAGCAAAAAAAAAGATGCAATTGCACGTGAATCCGGGCTTTAGTTATAGACTAACATTATATTTATAATTAATGGATTAAAAAAATAAACCACCTTGTACAGTGATCTGCGTGGAACTGGGCCGATCCTAGGAGGTGGATTTGGTACGTCAAACAAAGTCGGTATGGCATTAGGCTTCAGTTTTTTCCAACAATCTACTCGTGCCTGTTGAAACTGTGAACTTTCAAAGTGAACCTAAAAGTGCAAAGGTGTATTACATTGTTAGTCGTTATGATTAACATTCACAAACTTTTAAGGAACAACCATTAAATTTACCTCACACAGACGCATTCCCTTGCTTAGTATAAATTTGTCTCGTCTCATATTTTGAATCCATTTTGCACATCGAATAGGGTCTGCCGGAAATTTGAATGTTCTAAAATTAGTTTCTGTTCGATTTTTGCAATTTACAGCACAACAACCAGTCATTATGATTATGAGATGTAGTACAACAATCTGCAAAACATACTACATAACATTAATAATATCTCTAACACCAGTATTTATAACCTTGTTTTCACTGACAAGATGAGATGATTATTATACATATTCGTGTGTAATACATAAATCAAATTAGTACACTAAGGTTATAACCCTGATATGTAAAAATATTAATATTTACATACATAATTTACATTAATAATGCAACGCACAGCGTGCTTACATTGCTCCCACCACATTACATTTAAAAGTCTCGGAGCAAAGATGGCGGGTGCGAATACCTATATTATAGAGCTCTAATTACCCCACTACCCCCTCTCCTTGAGGCTACAAACACCTATACACCAACTTCCGCCCTTTTCGCTGGTAACAACACCTTCTCATCGCCCGGTCATTGCTGGCGTACGCTACCTACCCACATTTCCTTTTCCACATGGCTGAAGGGAACTTGCTCCAAAACAGCCGGAGTGGACCAGTTTGGTCCCCTCAAATAACACAAAAAAAAAATTAAATCCTTAAATTTTTAAAATTTTTAGTGACCGTCAATCAGTGAATGTTTTAGTGGATAGTTAGTGAGGATCGGTCAATAATACAACTTTTAGTAATTTTGCGTCGACGTTTCGACAATATTTATTGTCATCTTCAGGACCTGTGTATGAAATACAATAGAAATATCAAACATAACGAAACAATTAAATATTTGGGTGAACGTGTTGGTGATGTGAGTGTGTGCGTGTGTATGTATGTATCATTTTTTATGTGAAGACTTATGATAGTTTGTTTACATCTTCAAATTATCTTTAAGAAAGAAATAATTTCTTGAAGAAATAAAGTTCAATAAATATAAATGTATTCCGAATAATTCGCTGGAACCCACTGTGTTACCCTCTGCCATATTTTGCAGTTTTTTATTCAATGTGCTATACATGTGTGATTTTTTTAATATTACACGTCATTTATTATCACAAAGTGGTATACATAACAAGCCACGTAGTGTAAAATGTATTCAAAGCATCGACTTCTGTATCAGTTTAATTAATGCAGAGAGCATTAACCAAACTTGAAGTCTATCAAGGCATACAGCTGAAAAGGAATTACCACTTAAAGGTTTTGCTGTATGCACATTATGTGGTTATACTACAAAATAATGAAGCAGACTTAACAACGCACTGTATGCAGACTACATAAACTGGGACGGCAATACTACAACCTAAAGATATGACAAACAAACGTTATGGCTAACTACGGAAAATTTCCAGTACGCTCAAAGATTATTATTGAGGGTTGGAACAGAAGACCTCAAATTTTAAATATTTAGGTTGTGACATAAGTTTTGTCGTTGACAAATATATACTAAATAAAATGAATAGATTTCAACACATATGTGAAACTATAAATAGGGCACTGAAAAATAAAACGAGACGTGAGACAAAATTAAAATTCTACAAGACAACTGTTCTGTGCTGTTCAAGTGCTATTATATGGGAATGAATCCTGAATTACAAAACAAAGAGATAAAAGCAACATATAATCAGGAGAGTAGATTTTTTTTTAAGAAGGCTTAAAGGGAAGGATCATATAAGAAATGAAGATATACGGGAAGAATTAAATATATATAATCTAAATGAGAAAATTGAAGAATACGGGGGAAAACGGAGACAGCATTTAAGTCGCATGGATGAAGATAGAATACCAGTAATTTTAAACAAGTACAAGTCTTCCGGAAGAAGGGATGTAGGAAGACCAAGAAAGAAATTGATCTGATAATGTGAAGTCGGAACAGGCTCATTGCCTAGTCCCTAAAGTGAAGAAGAAGAAGAAGAAGAAGAAGAAGAAGAAGAAGAAGAAGAAGAAGAAGAAGAAGAAGAAGACGACGACGACGACGACGACGACGACGACGACGACGACGACGACGACGACGAAGAAGAAGAAGAAGAAGAAGAAGAAGAAGAAGAAGAAGAAGAAGAAGAAGAAGAAGAAGAAGAAGAAGAAGAAGCATTAACAAAAGAAACCTTAAATAAAATTACTATCCGACAATGCAAGAAAGACGGCGTTACGGTTGGGTGATGGCTGATTGAGTGGGTACCACGGAAACAGAGTTGGTGGTTTTTGTTCTTTGAGTAGCGAGCAAAAAAAAATTATGTTCAATTATATATATGTAGAATTTACAAACTATTCAGGTTACTGTGATGTCAGACAGTTACTCTCTTTTTTTTTTGTGAATTTTTTCCTCCTATAGGAAAATAGGAAACACTTTTTTATAATATACATAGTGGGTTTTTGTTTTTGTTTAAACGAGTATGACTTCTTTCTGCTGTTCAATTGGCCAGAAAGTTCAGTCATCCGAAAAGCTCCGGCATTGGTTATTAGGCTAGAATGACGTCCGGTTGGCCACGTGAATAACGCAGTCGTTTCCAAAGCGGAGGTGCCGTAGGATAGAATCTATATAATATCAGGGGTGCCCCCCAAACGTAATGAATAGCTCCCCCAAAAGGATAGATACTTAAAATTAAAAGAAAATGTCATTGTGATAAGCGTTTTATTAGGAATAAGCTAAAGCTAAAAATAGTACAGTTTGAAAATAAATTCTCTTTTTAAATTAAAAAATAAATAAATAAAAATCTAATGAAATTAACACTGTAAGACAGTATTTCGAAGCAAAGGAACAAAAATACCAACAAAACGTATTGTAGAAAAGAAAAAATGAAAAAATAATGGTTTGATGAAGTCCTACTACCTGCTTTGGCTTATATTCTGCACAGTAACGTCTTCCTCTGCGATGACGATAAAGAAAAGGCATCAATTATATCTTCATTAGGAATAGATTTTAATAAGTCTTTTTCTGAAAATAGAACCATAAGGTCCCAAAACCACGCGTCTCCCATTGGGGATCTGAGCCTCTTTTTTATTATTTTAACTCGGCTCATAGCTGTTTCAGCAGAGCAAATGGTTACTGCCAAAGATAGCAAAGTTGTATAAACAACTTTCAGTCTCTTAAAGCCCGAAAAATTAATCAAGCGCCTATAGGGCTTCGAAACACTCTTAACGATTCGTCCTCTGAGTATTTGAATTCCTAAAACCAATTGTTGCATTAAAATTCGATGATTGCTTTCTTTCTTCACTAACACAATTTTATAAACATTCAATTTTTTATTGCAATGTAGTTATAATTTTTCATATCTTCCCAAAGTTTTTTGTCAGATGGAGTCTGCGTCACGACCCACCCTGTGAACACCCCTGCATATGGGGATGGATGGTTCCGTGCCTCAAACGTTGGGAACTTAAAGACTATTTAAACGCAGTGGTAATCACATCGTATATTGTACATTAGAGGATTACAGACATATTCTTATCTAGAATCCTGACGATAGAAATCGAACACTGGCGTAGAGATGAGCCGTGTACAAACACCTCGTTGCGAGGCTCAAAAAATGTTTATTTATTTCGCACATGCGCACAACAGTCTTGTACAGTGTTTCATAGTGTGAAGATCGGCTGTAACAAGACTGGCGAGAACAGTGGAAGCATGTGTGTGACAGAGAGGAAGATAATGTGGAAGTGAGATAGTGAATTGTTATCGCGTTGTCTCCCCTCTTTTCTCTCGAATCAACATGGTTATATTTGTAAGTGGGGTTAATTCATGCATTGGGTCAGCGCAGATTACTGTTCAGGAACGACTTTCAGGCTATGCGAGGGCTATCCAGAAAGTAAGTTCAGTTTTTAAATATTGCCGCGGTATCGATGCTGTCACGCTGTTGTCTCGTTGGCAGCCAACAACGGAATTTGTAAACAACTGTGCACTGAGTAAGCTTCGTTGGACGTGTTTATAATGTCGAAGAAATTCGAGACGCCCGCCGCGTATGAAAGTAGGTATGTGATTCGGTTCTTGAATGCTAAAGACATTAAAACAATTGAAATTCACCGTCAGAGTTTCGATGTTTATGGAGAAGAAGCAGCGAGCGATTCAATGGTACCAAGATGGATACGACTGTTTTGCTTAGTCCAGAGTAAGCGACGCGTAGGATGCTCACCCGGGAGATTGCGATGAATCCTGGCACTACACACACACACTGTCGCTGCAGAGTACATCTCCTTACAAAGTTTGACTGGCAACAATTTAATCATCCGCCTTACAAACCAGACCTCACACCAAGCGAATGTTACTTTTTCAATCATCAATGAAAAGCGAATGCCTTTCCTTGGTGGCCGGCGGTTCATAACGACAACGATGTCAAACAAGCTGTTAATACTTGGTTCAAATCACTGGCGGGAAATTTCTACGACGAAGGTATACAACGCCTGTGCCTAGCTACGAAAAGTATTTCAAAAATGACGAAAAGTAGTTTAATGTGTGTATTTTAAATAGCAATAAAAATGTTTGTAACTATAGCCTATTCTTAGTTTCCTTTAATATCCTTCGGAACTTCTGGATAGACCTCGTACATTGGTCTTAAGATTTGTTAGATAATAAGCAGTAATTTTTTGTAATAATTTTTGCGCTATAGAGACTAAAACAACAAATACGGTGAAGAAAAAGATGATTACGAACTAGTTACAGATTTTCCCATTTTCAATGTCAGAACGTTACCGCGTATACAGAATGGGTTTTATACAAAATGCGTTTGCTTATGGCACACTCTGTATTATCTTGCGGAGTGTTGATCACAAATAAAGAAAACTCAAAGATTAAAATCAAGTTAGTAAATATCATGATATCACATATTTCAAATAATTTATTTTGGTATCTACGTTTGAAATACCATTAATTGTATGCCTGGCAAAACCTTGCAGCGTTAGTATCATAAGCTAATTTAAATCAATTATAGCAATAAATATCAATAAATGGTTAATAAATTTGTCAGTTGTATACAACACTGTGGAGAAGAAAAAATGCCTACCTGATATTTTCATGGCTGTGTGCCGGGTATTTTACGACTGTAATTCTGATTCAATCTAAAACGATGTGGATTATTTTTTTTTTATTATTAATTTACCGCTCCGTTTAACCTTTCGCGTGGTGTTTCGACTAAACGTTGCTCCAGTAAATATCGTTCCGAAAACACGAACATGGTTTCGATCACTCACGGACCTGGCTAAAGTTAATACAGTAGCAGGAGCTGACCTGACCAACGCGCTGCGTGAAAGGTGTTTTCGTTTTTTTATTTATTAGGTTTTTTTTGTGATCGGATGTGAAGGTTTGATTAATATTTTTTTCTGGATTCATACGTGCTTTAATATCGGGTGAAGGTCAAAACTCAAGAAGAAGAAAAAGAAGAAAAATGATGAACAAGAAAAGTAGAATAAGAAGAAATATTTGATTTGGGTTTTGTGGAGTGCGATACTGTAATTATTACTGTATTTATACAACACAGCTAAAAAAAGTAAAAATAAGAAATGAATTTGTATAATCTGCACCGGCCGTGACCTGTCTCAAGGATGAGCGAATTAAAAAATATTTTTACGTTTTATTTGTACGTGCGATGCGATCAGATAGGGAACCTTGTTAGTCAGTGTACACAGCCAACCGGTGTGTAGATTTCTGTGAATTAAAACGAGTCGGAAAAAGAACACATTTTTTGTTTGAAGAAAAAATCATTTAAAAGGTTAGATCTACGTAGGTCACGTTTTCCTTAACGAAATATAGTAATGTGAATTAAAACGAATCTGTCATAATCATGTGACTTTCAAAATTTGTTTTCCCGTCGTCGATTTGTTGTTCTTGATCTTCTTATTCTAATTGAATTTTTCTTCTTCGTGTTTTTCGTCGTCTTCTCACTCTCATTCAGAATATAATTGACTTATCTGAGGTCTGTCTGGCCGTGGTCCACTGCTGCCGTTACGAACACACGTTTCGGCCTCTCCTTTGGAGGCCATCTTCAGTGTGAGAACGATTCGGTAACTGACACGGTCTTCGCCAGTTAACCACAGTACTGTGGTTCGTAACAGCAGCAGCGGACCACGGCCAAATAGCCCCCATATAAGTCAATTATATTCCAATACAGTTGACGCCGGCCGCGAAAGGCTCAGGTACAGACGAGACTTCTTTAAACTGTACGTCCGTATTTTGTAAAGTGATTTTTTTTATGCTTCAGTCCATTCTCGATATTTATATACTTTTAACGATACACGTTTTGTTATTTAGTACTGTTACAACTGTCTACTGATCGTCGAATGGTACAGTGGAAAACAAAACACAAGACACCAATTAAGTCACTAATCACCAGCTTTAATTGTCACAATTAAACAGTTTGTAATTAACAAGACAGTCTCTTACAACAAATCAAATAAAAATTGTTCACACGCGATAAAAAAATGTCAACTGATATAGAACACAATCGTATTACAATTGTCCCGCACAATATTATAAAACACGTAATGCTTCGCCACAATAATTACTTTTCACTGATAACCACTTGAACGCACAGAGTAATCGCCCGACAATAAACAACTAAAATACTACGAACCGCATTCCAATAAATCGCAACTCAAACTGAAATGGACGTCGCTGAGTACTTGTATTTATACCCCGTCGAAATACCAGAATATTCCATACTACGCATTAACAATAATGGAAAACATTAGAGCGTAATTCATTGCGGCCTTGACGCAGTGCGCGCGGCTTCTGGCAGTCTAGCTGATTCGTTGAGAATCACGTACTCACACACATTAAGAAAGAATGCCAGATCCCAGACTGGCCAAACAAGTCTAAAAATACAAACCTATAGGACACAGGTGTGTGGGTAGACACAGGAAGAGATGGCCGGAGGATCTTTGAAAGCGGAAC
The DNA here is from genome assembly GCA_034769895.1 of Magicicada septendecula. Taxonomy (NCBI): domain Eukaryota; kingdom Metazoa; phylum Arthropoda; class Insecta; order Hemiptera; family Cicadidae; genus Magicicada; species Magicicada septendecula. The sequence continues at coordinate 399,078,723 of CM068374.1, read as the reverse complement.
AGGCACTACCTTGCCTACGCCGTGAAGTGAAGACGACGATGAAACTCGCCTCATAAAATAAAATTGGTAAATCGTTGCAACTCAGTGATTCACACATGGACGCGTCTATAGACGTGCTATATACAATGGCTGTACTCGAAATGTAACAAAGGCCAACTGCGTACAATGTGTAAAGTGAGGTCACACACACACACACACACACACACGCACGCACGCACGCACGCCCTGATGCCCAAGCAAGCACCTCACGGTGACGCCACACACAGAACGATATGTACACACGAAGAGTATATAATTATATATTTCTCTGTGTGTGTGTGTGTTGAGATGTGAAAATCGCCCGCCACATAAATATTTGAACCGCGGGTTCGCATTGACCCGCTTCTTGAGTCTACATCCAAAGTAACACAATACAAACACCACAGCCTCTCCATCCTGTAATTATCGAGCATTACTAACCAAACCAACGCATTCAGAAATAATGTGAGGTCGACGTTTGTATCTTTATTTGATCTTCACTACATAATATCCGTTCAAATACAATTATTGTTTCATGAACAGTAAAATTATCGTTCTTATTGTTTAAGAACGCGTGTTGTTTATATGTACATAATTGTTTTGCAATGTACTATGAAGTGAGCACTTCTAGTATATCTAGCGGTTAGTGATAAAACTACCCAAGTCCAAGATTTCATTATGTTTTAAAATGTTTCAAAAACGACACTTTTATGCATTTCTCTTTTTCTTTTTTACTTTTTAACATCTATGTAATCAATAAAAAAACTCTATTAATAATAAAAATAAATGTTTTAGTGGATGGTTAGTGAGGATCGGTCAATAATACAACTTTTAGTTATTTTGCGTCGACGTTTCGACAATATTTATTGTCATCTTCAGGACAATTGTTGCTGACGCCAAACACACAACTGTGATGTTTGGCGTCACAGTTGTGTGTTTGGCGTCAGCAACAATTATCCTGAAGATGACAATAAATATTGTCGAAACGTCGACGCAAAATAACTAAAAGTTGTATTATTGACCGATCCTCACTAACCATCCACTAAAACATTCACTGATTGACGGTCACTAAAAATTTAAGGATTTAATAAAAATAAACATTGAAAATTAATTTTTAAGACTTATCATTGCACTTGAAAACCTTTAATTCAGTTTTCCGTAATTTCATCTAAATGGAGTTGGGTAACTTTACCACTAACTGCACGATATACTTTTGTAAACTTTGGATGAAGGCTAGGTTACAGCATATACATGACCGACCCGAGCAGCTAAGGCAAGAAGCATGGAAAGAATATCCGAAGTTGTGATGATTCTCAACGGACTTTAATCCGAATTTACTCTTAAAATTATTTTGTTAAAATAGTTTGGATCTACTGTTTTTGTGGTGCCAGTGTGCGATTTAGCTAGGTCTCGACTTTAGGTTAGTCCATTTTAACCAGACTAACGCGCGTCCTTCAAAACGTCGATGTTTAAACTTTACCAAAAACACGGTCTTTTCTGAAAGAGAAATAAGCCAAAGGAAAAATATGGAATAGCGTGGTCATACTATTTCAGTCCAAGGAAATCTACGATTAAACGCTGACGCACCTAAATAAACAGCGAACGCAATTGAAAACTTCCGTCATGTAGTTTTCAGACGTGTTATGACGTGATTTTTTTACCATCGGTTTGTCTAAAGTGGGGTTTTACTGTAGTTGAATTTTCGTTCTGTGCGTTTTTAGTCAATAATACATTTTGAAATATCTTCTTCTTCTTCTTCTTCTTCTTCTTCTTCTTCTTCTTCTTCTTCTTCTTCTTCTTCTTCTTCTTCTTCTTCTACTTCTACTTCTACTTCTACTTCTACTTCTTCTTATTCCAATCCTCTTCTAACGCAAGGTGTAGAGGTTGTTGAGCAAAGGTCTGTACCGTAGTCTCTGCATAGCCAGGGCATTGGCTTCATCCCACTGATCTCCCAGCCCCTCCAGAGAGCACCGCACGTTGTCCTCCCAAGTCGCTCTTCACCGGCTCCCTGTGGTCTTCTCCCAGCAACTCTTGCCTCATACAGTTGTTTTGGAAATCTATCCCCTTCCATCCTCTGGACGTATCCAAACCAGTGAAACTGTTATTTCTGAAACATTATAAACTTAAAACACGTCGAACAACAACCGACCTCCTCACAGTTTTCCTTCACAATAAATCCAGTAAGCCTGAACAACAGATGGTCTATACATTTTATCTTTTATTTCTTATTGTTTTACAACTTCAGAGTTGTTTTTCTTTGTACCCGACTTATCTTTATCGCCCTTCTCTACACTCATATGTCCTGTACCTCCAGACAAGCCTGCCCTTCTACCCCATTTCTTAAAAGTAAAGTACCTCCAGAAAAAAGGTTTGAGAATGTGTCTCAAACTTTCAGTGAATATTCGCGTAATAAGTAATAACCTTTTCTACGTACACTAGTTGTCTTATGTAATCGTACTGCCCAATTAACAAAATTATTTCGCATGTTCAAGTTTTCGATAGCTCAGTTTCACTTAGGTCTTTTTACACTCATCTCTGTTACTATTCATTTAGTCTTCTTGAACATAAACAGTATCGGGTGAATAGGTCGGTGTTAAATTACATAACTCCATGTAAAGGCAGATTTCAGCCGACACACTTAATTTCATGCTGTCTCTTCACTCCCGCTAGCATTTTTTCTCCGTCAAATCGTTCATCGATCAAGACGTTTTTCTCTCTTCGCTAAACTTGTTTGCCTTTAATTTTTCCTTTTAATGATCAATTTCTACACCCATGTTTCCTCCCAGTATTCCCAAACCAATAAGTTTTTCCAAAAATGTTTTAGGAGACTTATTTCTGCCTCCGAATCAGTTTAGCCATTCGTTCTGGCTTAGACGGAGTAGTGAAAACACGTAAGAATTTAATGTCCAGAGTTATTTTTGTCTGTTACAATGCATCCAATACGAACCGTGTGGTGTTTGTTAAAAAAAAAGAAAACGTTTATGAGAAGACATAGGCTAAACGTAGCCTATAAAGAGATCAACCGGCTTACTAAAGTGTTTGTAACACGGCCGGGCCGTGTGACGTTACCGTCTGTTGACAGAGTTTTGGCTGTATAGGTCTACATATTGCGCGGGTCAAACTGCACGCACCACACGTATTTACAAAATATGAAACCATAACGAGGCCACTGGAGATTTCAAAACGTCAAACTCATTTAACTCGATACGGACACTTTTACTGTGTAGTTTCAATATGGACTATGTAAAAAAACATATATACAGAAACCTGAAAAACAGCTTTAGGTAAATGAATCACGAAACAACAACAATTTTTTCCTCGCCAACACTTTGTAAGCGGAGTTCTGTAACAAGTGCTTGTCGCAATCTGGTTTACCCGTACTAATCTGGTTTACCCGTACTAATCTGGTTTACCCGTACTAATACGGTCGAAGAATATGTCTCATAACTCATATTTATGTCTTCAACAACTGTTTCTAAACTGAAACTGCTAACAATAAGTAATATTATTGTTTTACAGAGTCACTAGCTGTTAAACGCGGCTTCGCACCCGAATATTTGTCTTTTAATAAGTATTTTAATATAATTGTTATTGTCTATGTCTATATGGCGTTCTGTCAGCTCGTATAACAATTTTGTAGTCGTTAGTCAAATTCTCTCCAAAGCTGTTTTCAACACTTGTACTATTTAACTTGTACTAAATTATTATGCTGCTGCAACAACCTTTAGAGATTTAAAAGTACCCGTTTATAAAGCCTTTGGAGATATTTATAAAGTACATGTTAAATCAAAAACGCTAAATTCTTTATTTGAAGTGTTACTGTGTTAGAAGCATTGTATATCACATGAAACGTTATGTTTTCCTCAACCATGGCTTCTTTTATTTGTTTCACCAGTAAACTAATAACCAAAAACCGTTGTCACCTAACCTCACAAATGAAAACGCCACGTATTTCCACTTTGCATTAAGTAATAGGTCAATCTACAATTAGTACACTTCTTTTCCACATCGTAATATATCGGTACAATCGCATATTATATAAAACATCGAAAATGTATTGCAGGAATGCACAAACCTACAGTTCCGACGCCGCCAAATAACTTTTGTTTATTTAGTTGCTACTATGGTAATTAATTCTGGTCTCCATGGTGATGTTGACATCTTTAGTAGCAGTATTTAATATATCTCATTACTTATTCATTGCATCATCATAAATACGTATAAACATAAATTGTATAATCGTTTAAGACAATTACAAAATATATAGACGTATCTGTATACAAAATTACAAAATATATCGATACGATCGCATATTAAAAACATTAAAAACTGCAGGAACGGATAAAGGTAAAGTTCCGATGCCGCTAAATATAATTTGTTTATTTACTTGTTACTATGGTAATTAATTATGGTCTGCATGGTGTTGTTGACATCTGTATACGCGTCAACGAATAGGCATAATTAAAAGGGCCTAAATCGTGCGAACGGGCCAAAATATCAAATTCCAAGTTAGACAGTATTTTGCGCCTTGTGTGTCAAAGGTTACCTGTGCAAAATTTGGTGGCAATAGGTATAACAGTGTGGATTTGTATTCAGTACCCATAAATCCTCAGACTTTGAGTTTTGTGTACATAGATTAGTTGAGACCGTTAAATCACATTCTGCCGTTGTTCTAGAAACTGCGAGACGCAGGTCTTAAGTAATACGGTTAATTTCCCCTTTTGAAATCTCGTCCCTCGTCTTCATTAACAGATGCTGTATAAAAGGCGGGCTCAAACCTAAAAACAATGTTTTAGATGTTGCACAAATCTCACGTGGAGTCTAGGAAGCATGGGGCAGCACAGATCGATAGGCCTAAACGCCAACAGAACTTAGTGAACAGACAAACGTGACCAAGTTGGAAACGTTGTTAGGCCGCGGTCTATCGTTGGCGTTTACAAACGTTTCGTCCCCCACCATCGGAGGCTACCAACATTGTTGAAAGCAATTGGCACGATGTCCACCAATTCACCCCAGTACTGAGGTAGAGACTAAGTGATGTGGTAGACACTATCATCACTGGGGTGAACTGGCGGACACCGTGCCAATTGTTTCCGACACTGATGATGGCCTCCGATTGTGGGGTCTAAACGTCTGTAAACACAAACGATAGACCGCGGCCTAACGATGTTTCCAACCTGTTTGATGCCTCAGTAACTCTAAACAAACGTGACGTCTCTGATTTCTATAAACCAGTATAGAAGAGACATTGCTGACAGACATAGATCTGGATGTGCGTTTGTTGAAGTCCTGAGAATATTACATGCATTGGACCAATTATATGCGTGATATACATTTTTTTTTTTATGTCCCACAAGTAGCAAACCTTCGATTTATTAGACGCAATGGGGAAGTGTTGGAACAGTTATATTGTGAGGATGGACATCAGTGACAATTTAAAGCCAGAGGCGTAAGAATATTAGAAAGGTCAAGGACAAGATAGGAAAAAGAAGATCCACTGAATGGTTGGAATCCACAGCTGAAAGGCATTGGCAACAGACACACAGTAATTGGTGGGAAGTCCACTTGAGCAGATTAATATTGTTCCGTCTTGTCAATGAAGATACTGAATACTGTTACAGTGGACAATGGATATATTGCAATGGAAAATTCGATTGCATATGTTTTAATGGGATGTATTCGTTCTCGAAATAAAATATATTGAGTATATGAAGTATATAGAGTTGCAGTGCGACTCTGCATTTTAGCTTGTAAGCAACATTGTTATTTAGACTAACAAATAAATGACTGTAAGTACAAATATGCAGTGCGATCAGGGGCATATTTACGGGACAGAGACGAACGGGACCGGACCCCCCTCCCGAGTGTCGACAAAGTTGACGAATTTCCTTAATCTCACAATTTTTAGTCAATCAAGGTTAGTCAATCAAGGTTGTGTACAATCAGGTTTGTTACACAGCATTAGCATTACGTTTGAAATATAGAAAAATCGATTCAGTCATTAACTACCGGTATCTTGTAATAAATGTTTCAATAACGCGTACTTTATTGTATTATTAAGCCGACTACGCACTAACCATCCCCGCTGGACGTCATGACGGACAGCAAGTCAAAAGCGACAGTGCGTAGCTTTGACATCCATCCGCACGTCGTGTATTTTTGAAGGATGTGCACGACAAAAATGAGTCCAGCAAGACCATCAGCTCAAGCCGCACGACGTGCGGATGGACTATGTGTAGTGCTGACGGATGTCAAGGAATCGTGCACCGTGCATGTTTGATCATGCATACGCTTGCTGTCTATCAAATCATCATTTTCGAGCAAGTACAGTAGCCTACATGTTTTTAGAGCACATTCGTTTAATAAATGTTTACTGTTTAATTTTACGTTACATTAATTCTTTAGTTTATATTTAATAAGTAACGATTCAGATAAAAATTCAGTTTAATATTTAGTTTAGTTTATTCTTCGTTTACATACTACATTCAAATATCATTAGCCGTTGTTATTTTAAATATTGTAAATATACATTAAATAAATGTCTGTGGGATTTTAATACAGAAAAAAATCAATAAAATGATTTTTACAAAACACAACGAGACTAAAGAACGTCTGGCATGCTGGACGAGTTGCACGACAGTGTGGTGCTCACATCCATCACCAACGTCGGGCATGCTGGACAGCGGCGACGTATAGTGCTTTACCGTTTACTTTAATGGGACTGATTTCAGCCACTTTAAAGATAGTAATATTAATTAGTCTTAACTTGTTTTTTCTCTCGTATGAAGCCGATCTGACCCCGGACCCCCCCCCAGTCCAAATTCTAGATACGCCACTGAATGCGATATATGAAAACGTGCGTAGTTATCGTAAGTTCGTGTTACGATAGACGAGTTCGCGTGTGCTCACGTAGATGCTAATTAAAAAATAACATTATCGCACTATTGTTAATTAAGATTAAAAGGTGGACAAGAATAAAGGTGATATTAGTACAAATAGTTTGTCGTAGTTAAATATACTACTCATTGGACGTGAATGTATCTTGTTTAATAATAATAATGGCTCCCATGTGTACCACCGAGGCAGCTTAGGAGTCAGGCAGGGTAGGTTGCCATATGCGAGCGTACGGCATACAAGGAAGGCAGTGTGGCCAGCACTATGCTTCAGCCGCCCATTATTATCCCCAGGATGTTATCCCAGATACTCATTTTCAACAGGCTGAGACGACCTGGGGGCTGAAAAACGCACCTTGATTTTTATGGTGCGGGCCCGGGAATATGTCTTTTTTATTTTTGTTAATATTGTGAACAACTCATACTTTAAAAGCTATAAAAATAAAATAAAATTTTAAATAATTTTGCTGCAGGTTCCGAGCAATTTTGGGGCCAGAATAAATCGAACTTTACATAGTAGCATTGTAATTTCCTCACTTAAATTAAATATTCACTAATCAGATGTTTAGAATTTCAGTCAAAAGTTCAGATCATAATCGTACAAGACGAGTTTGTGCCGGTTATTCGAACATAATATACTTGTGTTTCTCTACAAACGATAAGTTTGGAGGTAACGGCCCACTATTCACAGCATAGAACACGGCCGATCTCTGAGAGATAATCTCTAATTCTGTTTTAATATTGTAAAAGTGTTAGTCCGAGCGCTGTCTAAAACCGAGTGCTTACCGCGGTAGTGGAAGATTGTCCGCATAGGTTTGGAAAGACTCTTCATACGTACTGGGCTAATATACGTCAGTTCATATACACCACGGGCGTTCCGAGTTTAACTCGTGCACTTTCGAAACCGATGAAAACCCGAAAGCGACCCTGAGGGACTCCGCTATCTACATTATTATAGAGACACCATAGGGCCATCAGGCCATCGTTCTTCAGTCTACAGTCAAGGCACGCCCAAATTTTAATAGTAACATTCAATCATAAACTCTAAACAACTTTTGAAGCCTAAAAATTGTATAAAACGAACTCTTAAAAAACAATTAATTAGAGTTACATTTATGTTGATCAGCAGAGTAATTTGTCAAGTCAATCAGGAGTAAGAACTTTTAAATTTCAACCATTAATTAATTTTTAATAAAGCATCATTCCGTGTAGCTGTCTCGCAATATTCATTTTACATTTTATCTATGCTGATGCATAACACCGATATACATAAAACGAGAGAGAGAGAGAGAGAGAGAGAGAGAGAGAGAGAGAGAGAGAGAGAGAGAGAGAGAGAGAGAGAGAGAGAGAGAGAGGGAGAGAGAGGGAGAGTGGGGGGGAGGGAGGGAGAGAGGAAAGAGAGATAGGGAAAGAAAATGGAGGCTTTCTACAGGTGGTGTATAAATTGAGGAGTTACAGATGGAGTTAGGTTCTGTATGTGGGATGTATACGTGAAACAACCCATTTTAAAATTTGGTCTTATCAAAATATTCCTTCCACTATACTACCGAAAAATGTAAATCCTATGTGAGGTTATCTGAATATGCTGTCAGATTATTTTCACAAAATCAGTGTATATATGTATATATAGTTTCAAGTTGATATCGAGTTTCGGTCTAATAAAAATACAGTTTTCATGCGACGTTTCGAGATTTATTTTATCTCATATTCATGCCTAAAACATAAAATATAAAGTAATATAATTTTAATGAGAGTTATAATTATAATATATAAGTATAATATAATTATAATATACAGTATAACTAATAGTACTTACATAGTTATTCTATAAAACACAACACAACTGTTAATATCACACAACTTATATATTACAATTATAACTCTCATTACAATTATATTACTTTATATTTTATGTTGTAGGCATGAATATGAGATAAAATGAATCTCGAAATGTCGCATAAAAACAGCGTTTTTATTAGACCGAAACTCGATATCAACTTGAAACCATAATTAACACGGTCGATAAATAATATAGCCTATATGTGTGTGTGTGGGGGGGGGGGGTGTTTATATAACAACACAGTTATTCGCAATTTCTTCAATATTCAAGGCTAGTAGCATGAGGCTATGACTTGCTTGCTCCGTCTCCGTAGAAACCTTACTCTGTCAAATTACGTTAATTTGTCCGCGTCTTACCCCACGAGCGCATGGCTCTTCAGTCATGTTGTATACGCACTGTATCTTACGCGAGGAAACACGAATGCCATTTATAGCAAAACTTCACACTGTACGTCTAAGGCCGGCCGCTCACTGGAGCGATATTTTGTTTCGCGATAGAACTGTTTCGAGGCTTTGTGTTGCAAAGCGTCGCTTCGGTTGATAGAGGCTTGAGACGTATCTCGTAAGCTGTTTTTGATCTGTGAAAGTGTGTGGTTCGCGTGTTCGTGACAAGCATTAAAATAGAAGACATGGATTAGGTAAGTGTAGTATAAACACCCCGCCTTGTGTGGTTAGAATCCAGCGCATGCGCAGTTCAAAACGTCGCAAGCTGTTTTGTTGAGAGACATAAATTGAAGGAGCTTCGTCTTTGGTCGCAAGGGGCTTCGCGACAACTCTAGACAATGTCGCAGCCAGTGTGTGGCGTTTTATAAACCCTGATGGCAATAGAGTCTTCTGCGATGCTTAGCTATAGAATGCGCCAAAACGGTTCGTCGCGAAACAAAATGTCGCTCCAGTGTGCGACCGGCCTGAGGTGACGACTCCAGAGAGCATAGAACCCTGCCGGTGTGAGCCAGAGCCTGTCGTCCCGACCTCGAGAAAACCCGACAGCTACGGCCGAGTGGGATTGGCTTCGTCTTTTGTAAAATTCTAAGAATTACACAGCAAAGCAACGCCAAAGCTGTTATTCTTAACCTTGTACGAAAAATAATGGGGGAATACCAGATATGGTACTGGAGATATAAACGTACAGAACTGATGAAACAGATTAAAAGTGATGTTATAAATAGCCATCACTCACGATTTTTATTTGGACGAGACGATATGAGATAGAAATGCATATGAAAAACGGTCATGAAGTTAATGAACAATAATTTATACGATGCGAATGTGACTAAAGCAAATAAAAAAGACTGTACAGAATAATCATAAAGAATGTAATTAGTGAACGAAATCAAGGACAGTTCAAAGAAAGAAAAAACACTAAGTGCAGAAGAGATGAATTACGGCCGCTGATGTGCTGGGAAATCTAGATTAGAAAGGATATCAGCTGACTACGTAATCAGAGAAATCACGATACGGCCATCTGTAACTCGATGACGTATGGCTGGAGAACATGGGGGACACGATAAGTGCAGTTAGACACTGACGCTCAAACGCGCGCGCGCGCGCGTTTTTGCTAGAAAGGGTTTTCGTACAAAATATGAGAATGGAAAACAATCGCAGCCATCAAAAAGCTATTTTATAACATGCACAAATATATTATCGCGATTTCTATTGTCTAACTAAAATTATACGCGATATTCACTACATATTGATGCCAACTTTTGATATCCAAATATCGAAAATTAGTGTAGGTGCGGTTTTTGGAAAAGTACAATAGGAACAAAGATTAAAGGTTAATAAAGATATTCTGTTGTGTTCTAAAAACACGTCTTTACAATCGTTTAGTGTTATATTCCACTAAAACGAGGGAGTAACAAGATATAATCAGTCGATAGTATTCCGATAATGGGCTTAACGTCAGTAGTTAAAAATAAGATACAGTAATCTAAATTACGTTGAACACAAGGTTTTGCTAAACCAAATAAGGAAATCGAAATATTGGCAGCGCTAGATGATTGTTGTTAATGGCTTCTTCCACATTATGTTCTGTATGCGCTCAGCTGTTCGTGGGCGTTCTTTACAATGATGACGTATGCTGACAGGTGAACTTGGAGCAGGTGTCGCTCCCACGACTGACCGGCAGTAAAGTAATCGACATATTTAACGATTCACAGTGCTCCACATTACTGCTGCAGCATTTACACGGCCAGCATGATTAAAGGCCGCACGCAGGATAATTTTGTTTTATTAGTTCAACTGAAGCAAAAAAACAAATTCCGCTTTGAACCCTGTTACTGCATGTAGGTTTGTTTTATCGCCGTAAACTCGGTTCTTAGTCTCTTATTATATTTAATTATACTTCATTACATATAATAATATTTACGTAGCGTTGCCCGTATAAACTCTCTTTTTTTATCTCACATTCTTGATCCGTCGGTGTTATGATTTTATATTATATGCTTGCAGGTACTGTAAATCTGTTTCACACTGTTTGACGACGCGATCAGGAAGGCTACTGCCTTTCTGTCCATAGGGCTGGTGTTCGATTCTACTGATATCGTTCTACTATCGATGAAACAAGATTAATTGTAATTTCCGCAAAGCAGGACATCCAGCGAGAAAGTTGTAAACATCCTCTATTTCATTTTTAAATTACAAAACCTATAGTTTTGATGTCGATTCCAGCGTTTATAATTCAGAAAACACAGTTCCCCTCTGTATTTAAAGATGCATCTGACTAGATTTAAACCACTATCATCCATCCAATATGATTTTTCTCTCAGGTCGTAAAATTTACGTCTGCTTTCAAACCCATTTATGCTGACACTTGAGCCAAGCAATTTCCCTAGCACGCCCATCAGCGTCTAGCGTTATACTAATGTAGTTATTGTTTTCCCAATTAAGTTTCCAAATAGTCCACATTTCTTTCTGTTGACGCTTTTCTACAATCGTTGTTTCTTATTTATCCTCCTGGACAGTTCATTGTGGCTCACTGTGGGGACTATTCCTTCCTGACCCAATAGTATTTTAAGGCTCTCACGGCCGCCGTAAAGTCTGTTGATATTGTTGTCTGCCGGGCTATTAGGCTGTGGTGTAATAGACTACTGTTCGGCCTCACTATTGGAGGCCATATTCAGTCTTTGTAAAGACCGGGTAATATGTACGACAATTCCCATAGTACTGTGCTACAGAACTAGCCTATTTTAGTACCAATAGTATTTTAGGTTGCAACAATAAAAATCCAATAGGAAGAAAATTGTGCCTGAACGTGAATGAAAGTCAACCAGTACACGTGAATTTCACAAATAAAAGTATGTTCTGCTTCTTCTTTAGTGATCATTCGGAATATTGGTTGGCAGCAGTTCTCCACTCTTTACGTTTTTCCGCATTCCATTTCATTCCTTCGTAGCTCTCGCATCTCATATTTTTTTCATAACCTGTTGCGTATTATACATTGTAGTCACACCTTTTCACGTTCACATGTCCCTCCAGTATTGCTTTAAGCGTCCCGCATGTCTTAGTAAATCCTCATTAAGCTACGCACTTCTGTTTACAATCGCTTACCAAAAGTTGATTAGTATATCGATATTAAATATCAATAGCCTATTATGTAATAATAAATAATAATTACCCATGATATTAAATAATGTTGTAAAATTAATACATTACAAGCCTATGATATTAAATAATAATATGATACTGTACGCTGATACAGCTGCGTATGAAATTAGATGCCAAATGTAAATGGAGGCACGGTGAATGGAAAAGTGAGGAACCGGGTGTAAAGTAAAGAAAGTTTTACTGGTTAATAGAAAAAAAATGAACTCGCAGTAACAAACAGATTATTGATGTGTAAGCAAATACTGAAATCGGTATGGACTTAACGGCCCACTAGGGTGTACTAGTAAGACGAATATGCAGAAGATCCAAACATTCCAGAACCATGCTTTGAGCAATTGTCGATACATCGGGAATGTCGACTTCCACAGCGGCGTGAACGTGCCTACAGTCGACGAAGAAATTAAACGCAAAGACTGCACGACCATGTGAACGTCGAACTCATACAGGTGTTGGACAATAAACAACTAAGAAAACCCAACAGGACATTAAACTAGGCTATTTGAGTCGGTGTAGTGGAGTATCCGGTGCAGAACCATAGTACTTGTGTTATTTTGTTTGACGGGAGTGATACTGAATTCTTAGTTTGATTTTAGCTGAAGTTCACTTGTACATTTTGTATCTGACAAGTAATAGGGTCTGTCCAAATAAATTGGTAACACCTGAGTTCGCTATCCGGTTTTAACGTTATTCTATTCGGTACTGTTTTGTGTGGGCGGGTATTCTTGGGGGGGGGGGGGTTAACTCTAGGAATAAACAGTTTGATCACGAAACATATCAATCCGCCAACACCTCGTAAAAACCCTTCGGGGAGACGAAGAAACACAATTCCACGTGGAGCGACATAAAAAAACACAAATAAACCTTTTCAACAAGAATATATTTTCAACTGAAATTATTGTGCAGTAGCCTATTTACACAAAAACAATTAGTATGTGAATTTGACTCCTGTGAATTTCAAATTTATAATTATTATTATTACTGTTGCTATTATTATTATTAATATATTATTAGAAAAAATAATTTTATACCAACTTTAATAACTGTCAAATACCAATTAGAAATCTTCAAAATTTGAGTTAAAATTTAACAATATTGTGTGTGTGTGGTTTTCCACAACATTCCACAAGAAATACAGCTTGCAGTCTAGTCAAGAGATGACAGGAAAGTGAAGCGAAATCTATATCAGATAAATATGAAATACGTCCGATATACAATCAAATAAATATGAGATATCTAGAACATGATAAAATATAACATTAGGATCGACCGAACTGGTGTTCAGAAGTGACGACTGTACTCAGTATCTTTTCTGAAAGACGCGGATAGCAATCTCTGATGGTCAGGGGCGGATTTACGCACAGGCAGACAGTCACTTGCCTGGGGCGGAAAATTTTGGGGAGCGGCAAAATTTGAGTTAAGAAATGATATTTTTAGATTCGAACAAATTTATAAGTTTAAAAGCCAGTTCAATTAAGCACACACGAATATAAAAATTACCTCCACTTAATTTTTAACTATAACGCAGTTATCGTTTTTCACCCAAAAGTAATACGGGCGAATGTTTATGTTTTCAACCGTTGAAATATTTGGCGTTGATCATCCGAGAGATTTTAGATGTTGGCAATCCAGATCAAATTGAGAAATGTAGATCTGTCAATATAATACCGAATTGTAGGTTGGTTCCAGAAACCGAGGCAAGCTAATATTTAAGGAATCCAGACATTCTAGTGATACCGATAATAACTGTGATAGCAGTGAAGGTGAAGATACTGTTCACAGAGTTCAGCCAGAGAGGTCCGTTGTGGAGGAACCTTCATTTTTGAAGAACGAAGAGCCAGTTCACGTCAAAAATCATGATGAAATGTCATCAAATCAGGTAGGGAAGGTCTTAGATTCTGATCCTATTAATTAGCAAATGAACGAGAGCACACGCGATTATGTAGCAAAGTTTGAAAAACAGAACACTAGTGCGGACTGTAAAATCAAAGAGGGAATATAATGATGCCCCCCCCCCAACAGAGATTTGTGGGAGGGGGCAAATTTATACTGCCTACGGGCGGCAAAATGTTAAATCCGCCCCTGCTGATGGTAACGATAACTTCGACATCAGACTCGGTATAAACAAGACATGTATAACTTATCCAATTTACGCTAAACGATTCTTTCTTTCCAAAATCTACTAATCAAGTACTCGTACACACTATTTAAAATGAATTAATAAAAATGAACAGTACTTGGGATGATAAAAGGTTTTATATCCGTGCTGTTTGGCCGTGGCCGATTGCTTTGTTCCGTTGCGGCCGCCCGCCGGAGGCTTTCTTCAGTAGAAACATTGTATAAAGTATTCGACAAAAAGGGTGGAGACGCGAACGTACCCCTAATTGAGGTAAAAGCTACCATTGTGTGTGGTGAAAAGTACAAATATGTCAATCATTGCATTTACTTAAGAAATTGTCTTAGTGGTTATAATCACAAACAGAATTATCAGTGTTGGACACCACTATAGAAAAATTATTCCGATTAGCGCTTTCAAGCTTCTCAGCTCATCGTCAGATCGGAATAAAAATGACGATGAGCTGAGAACCTTGAAAGCGCTAATCGGAATAATTGTTCTATAGTGGTGTGCAACAGTGATAATTCTGTTTGTCATTGCTTTTACCTCGGTTAGGGGTATTTCGACTCTCCATCCTTTGCCGAACACTTTATAAACTTCTTTGTAGTGAAGAAGGCTTGCGAAACGTTTATACAATGACAGAACTAAGCAATAGACCACAGCCAAACCGCCCGGATATAAATTCTTTTATCATTGACTTCGGCTGTGATAGCCTAGGTAATAAACAAAGTAACAAAGTATTTGGAGTGTATCGCAAGCGAAATCATATAATATTACAATTGAGTTCTTTAAAAGAACAGTGTTGGACAAGAATACCCGGCCTAGAAGTGATAAGGTAGTAAAAGTGCTCATGACTTACTTGACTTAAGTCCTTAAATTCCTAGGTGGAACATAGGGCCTCGATGAAATTTCTCCAGAGTGTTCTGTCCATTGCCAGGGCCTTCACCACTCTCCACGTCTTGTTGACACCAGCCAGCTCTCTTTCCATAGTCCTCTTCTAGGTGTTCCTCGGTCTTCCAGGTCTGCGGCCTACCTTGCGGATTCCAATTCAGTGTCTGTCTAGCGATATTTTCTGGTGGTCTTCTCAGAGTGTGACCGATCGACCTCCATTTTCTTCTCTTTATCTGTAGTTGGATGGTACTCTGACTTGTGGCCTCCCATAGATCTCTGTTCGAGACGGTCTTGGGCCACCAAATTCTCATTATGTATCTCAGGCAACGGTTTATGAAAGTCTGCAACCTTGTGGTGATGTTTTTTGTCACTTTCCACGTCTCACATCCATACAGCAACACCCGTTTGACATTGAGTCAAATATTCTAAGTTTTGTCTTCCTGCGTAATGGGGTGATCTCCATACTGGTCTTAACTGTGAAAATGCTCCTTTGCTTTATTTATACAAATTATCACACCCTCAAGACCACCTCCTGACTAACCATGCTACCCAGATAGCAAAATTCCTCAACCCTTTCTATAACTCTTCCGTCTAGTATCAAATCAGAATTAATTGTATGGTTAATACGCATTTCCTTGGTCGTTTTGTTATTTAGGCCTATCTTTAAGCTTACTTTTTTGGCTTCTATTTTCAGATCGTTCAATTTAATTTCCATATCTCGTAGGCTTTCTGCAAGAAGGCATAGGTCATCCGCATAATCCAGTTCCTCCAAACGGCTATTTAAGCCCCACTGAATCCCCCGTTTTCTATTTGTTGCCTCTCGCAACATGCTGTCCAGGACTATGATAAAGAAGATAGGGGGCAGATGATATCCCTGTCTTACTCCCGAGTTAACATTAAAAGGTTGGGACAGCTTCCCCTATCCTCTACTTCACAAGTATATCCATCATACATTGCCTGTACAAGTCGTACAATCTTCTGTGGAATTCCAAACCTTTCCACGGCCCTCCTGTCAACAGAATCAAATGCCCTCTCAGAATCAACAAACAATACATACAAAGTGCTCATACCGTTTTAAATTGTCTACTTGTGTATGTAAAAGTGGGCTTTTTGCTTTGGTGCTCTGTGAAGACTAATCACGACAGGCTAGAGACGTCATCCAAACCTTCCTCCCAACAGTAGTTCCCGTTTTAATGATTCATACTCTGAAGTAACCATATCCATTACGTTTTTAATCTTTGATAATTTTTTAAAGTTAACCGACGTTTATTAAACAAATGATCGTTTAAAAACACACGTGAATGTGTAGTAAGCATATATACAAGAAAATAAGTACGCAAGAAAAGGAAATTTTACAGGAAACTTTTAAATGCACATAATAATATCTCCTGGACGGTGTACATTACCCCTCTTTTGATGCGGTAAAAAGACAACCTTTGGTCTGTTGCTTTATTTCGCTTTCTACTGTATGCGTCTCCATGAGAACATGAAACAAGGGGAATGGCGCATGGAGACAAATTGCGGTGCAGATAACACCAGGGGACACGAACGAGTCCCGACCCCCTCGAGAAGGTCGAAAAAAATTGACTTAATCTCTTAATTTTTAGGTCGTTTTTTATTTTTTCAGCTGTGTACCCTCAAATAGTAGTAACTCGTTTGTAAATATACAAACATGTTGACTACACAGCATTGGAGTATACGTTTGAAATATGAAATTTAGAAAATCAATTCAGTCAGTCAGTATGCTTCAATAACGGATATGTTTATTATGTTATTAGTATTACCGTTTACTTTAATGGGACTAATTTGAGGATGTTATCACACGTTTATCAGCTACTTTAAAGAAAGTAATGTCGATTAACCATAATTTTGTTTTTTCTTTTGTAAAAAGCCGACTCGACTGGAACCTCCCCCAAGACAAAATTGTAGGTACTTCTTCCTACGAAGAAGAGGAACCTAATAGGTAGAAAATAAGTGAAATGGAAGAATAGGCGAGTAAAGTGGGCGGACGGAGGTTGTAGACAGGTGCCGTCCGCGTATGCGGCTTAGTACTTTGGAAAAGGATCGTAGGTGTAGCCTACCACTCTTTTAAGTTTTATTGTAAAACGAACAAACGTTGGTTAAAAAATTGCGGCGAATGCAAGAGAGTGTGAGGAGGGAGGGAAGCCGTATACTGCGGCATAGTATTGTTATTGCTCGAGTCTCGTTATTAACATGAACCAATGAAACGGTAACACCGCACTGCATAAATACCGCGCGCACTGTGACTATCGTACATAATAATATTGTTAGCTACGCTGTTGGGTGTATCGATTATTATGGTGCGGCCGTGGGAGCAGCTCCTTAGCTGATCCGTTAATTGCCCGGCTCTCCTTACGAACAACAACGAACGTTCTGCTGTGAGACATAGCCAAGTGTCATAGCAAATTCTATCATTTAGTATGCCGGAAGAAATAATCTCTGTTGAAATTATTATTATATTATCAACCGGTCTGTTAGGCCGTGGTCCGTAGTTGTTGTTATTGACAAACGTTTCGGAAGCTATTATCACTGTCTAGATTGGCACGGTGTCCGCCAGTTCACCTCAGAGATGACGTAGGCCCACTTTTATAAACTATTGTACCAGCACGATATAAGCTGGAAAGCAGCATCTGCCTATCACCATCAAGTGCTGTCTGATTGGCTTGGAATCGCAGAGTGCCAGATCCTATTCAATAGGAGGCTTTCTTCCCTTCGATTCATCGCGACGGAACCGTGTTTGAAGATTTCCACGGACTCTATGTGCAGCCGAGGGTAGTAAGCACTCTCCGAGATGCGATCTCAAAGAGAACGCGATAGTCAGCTTTGGAGAGTTACCGCAGACTTTTCCGGCTACCTCAAGCGACAACAGCGACTGTGTTCACCAATTCGTGTGCGGACGCTGCTCTTCGTCGTGCCAATGTAACTTCGCCGCACGAGCAAGGCACGCTGTATACGCCTCCCGATCCCTTGCGTCCTTCACCGGTCTCAAGAACTGTTGTATCTTCCTGGCCGGCTTGTAGATAGTCCTCACGCCCCGCCGATTCAGCAGCCTGCCAATGGGGTCCGTTACCCCGTGAATGTAGGGCAAGACCGCGAACCGTCACCGACTCCGCCGGCCTATCTAGACACTGATGATGGCTTCCGGTGGCGGGGCTGAAACGTTTGCAACAACGACAACTGCGAAGCACGGCCTAACAGCCCGGCTGCAATAATAATGTCAACAACGGAATCCGTTTCACACACAAACTGTTAGTTGCGAGCAGTGTGTAGCATTAACCATTGATTAGTTTGGTTGTTGCGTGAGCAGTGACTACCAAAGATGATAAGAAACTGAGAAATGTTTAAAAGAAAGTCCTTGCGAAGAATATATAGCCCCACGAGGGCACATGGGGGTGTTTCGTAGATTTATAGATTGTTAGTTAGGTAGTTAGCACGATATGTTTACAACAGAAAGGAAAGTGAAACGGTTCGTACATGTATTTACCGTTGAAAAAACAAGGCCGTAAAAACAATAATCAAGTGGAAGCCAACAGGAAGGAGAAAGCGAATACGATAAAGTAAGAAATGGATGGATGATGCGAAAGAGAAAATGACAGAATGGAAAAGACAAGCAAGAACATCAAGAGATGGCGAATAAAAATATATAAATAAGTATTTATGTTTCTGTAGGTACGATGCGTATGTTGGTTGTGAAATCGTTCCGCGTGGAATTGTATTTATTGGTGACGATGGGCGTAACTTGAGGCCTAACTTTGGGGGGGGCAGGATAAAGCTTCATAAATTCAAGTGTGTAGTGAGACCATCTGTATAATAAAATTAATATATTATATACAAAATTAGAAAGTTTAGTAATAATTCTTAGTTACTAAACGAGGGACAATTTCATTTTTTAACGATCAACAAACCTTTCTTCATAAGTTGTACTTCCCTTTATGTTTACCTAGAACAAATATACTGTAGGCCTATAAACATAAATAATTTCAGTTCTTCCAATTCTTATACCCAGTTTTCGTAAACGCATCCTCTCCCTTAGGCACACTGTCACAAAATGCTCGGCAGTAGTAGTAGTAAGACAAATCAGTCGCAACACAAAGAATTTTTTAAATTGCTAGTCAGGCAATTTTCAATGAAATTAAGAAGTTCACTCCTTTGTGTTTCTTATCTCCAATTTCTCAGAACTTAGGAACACAAAAAACCAAAACAATCACAACAATAACGAATTAAGAAAAAGACAAGCGATGTGTACTGTAACGGACTAAGTACACGACCGAGTAACCGACCGCACTTGTATCAGTAATCATTAACAAATAACAGTTCCAAACGACCGTCTTTTAAGATTCGTGAACAAAGCCATCGACGTCTTGCACAGTAAGCCAGCTTTGTTCATACTGCCGAGTCCGTTACCCCTACCATACCGCTGTCTTTTACACTGGCCTGTAGTGTTTGCGAAATTATGCTGAACTAAAAGCAGCGATAATCTCGAATCAAACAGTAAACAATCCGAGCACAGAGATGATGACTCAGAAGAATATGTGTGGCAAAGAGAGGAAAGTAAAGAGAGCAAATTCTTAGAAGTACAGCTGCCCTTATTATTTCATTACGGTGTTCCAAAACAAGTCTTTGTTTGTGTAAAAGGCACGCATTGTATTCCAGTTAATTAGGTCTCTAGCGTTTGTTTTTTTCGAACAGAAATATTATTTTGACGTATATCATTCAAATCTGTCAAACATTCCCCTTACAAGTTTCTTCGAAAGAAATAAGAATAATAAATTTATGGCAACCAGTCGTCTGATAACAGTAAAGACTTTGATAAATAGTGCTTACTGTGCTCGCAAGCATAGAAACTGTCTCCGAGTGCCCCCCTGGCCCCTCCCAAGTTACCCCTATGTAGGTGACGTTTCGGCAGATTGACTTTGGAGTGTAGACTGTTTGGATCATCCAATGTTTATACCCAGCCGAAAAGGGGTGTCCTTAATTGGCTTTTGAAACCAAGAACGGGAAGGAATCGACACCTTGATGCCGAAACGTCGTAAAACCCCTTCGAGGAGAAGAAGGACGATTCCACGCGGAACAACATAAAAAACGCGAGCCCCCCCCCCACACACACACACAAATAAACCTTTCCAACAAGAATGTATTTTCAAATGAAATTGTTGTGCAGTGTTTGTACACAAAAAACACTTAGTTCGTGAATTTAATTTCTGTAAACTTTAAATTTCCTGTTGTTGATGAATGATGATGGTGATTGTTGTTATTATTATTAATTAATTTATTATTATTATCTGCTATAAAAGTAATCCTTTAATAATTGAGAAATGACCATTAGAAACTTCGAAAACTTTAGTTAATATTTAATAATATTGTGTGTGTGTGTGCGCGCGCGCGCGTCTGCGTGTGCGTTAACTGAACATAGTCAAGTTTCTTTTCTTGATGTGCGCTCCTCGCAAGTTGTATGTATAAAATTTCGTTTGTAAGTATTAAATACTATAACGCATAGGCGAATAAGTGAACAAAATGTAAACGTTTAAAGAGAGAAAGTCAGTCGTCAGCCAGTATAAGACAGAGAGAGAGAGGGATTGAGTGAGGGGGCAGTGCGGAGTATGTTCACAATAAATAACAGCTGAAGTTCCCTTACTTAGACTAACAACCGTTAGACAGCCCGCTTTAAACTCATATTATTTATACCGTTAATTACACAATATTGCTTCAACTTGACTACGGAGTACATTATCAATTGCGTAACGTCAGTGTCTGTAGGAATGCCACACACACACACACTTGATTAATGTCCATGCAAATAGAGACCCCTACAATCAAACCAGTGTAATAATGTACATTGCCTGCACATCCAGCAACATCACAGCAAGACATACCCAGCGAGGGCTACCACAAGTGTCTGGTGAAGACCACTTCCCATAACGGAATACGTCATTACAAACAAAACGAAGAGACTATTTATGCAGATTATTGCTTGTAACAATAGTTTTTTTTTGTTGTTTCGTAAACTACTTTCAAAACGTTTACAATCTTTTCAAGGACTGTCGGCCTGTAGGCCTATACAAAAACTTGGAATTATTTGTTTCGAAACTTGTCCCGCCTGTGTTGTGGCAATTTGATTCTATTTTATCATCCTTTCATATCTACTCTCTCTCTCTCTCTCTCTCTCTCTCTCTCTCTCTCTCTCTCTCTCTCTCTCTCTCTCTCTCTCTCTCTCTAAACAGTTCGTTATTCGTATTAAAACAGAAGCAGAAATTTTCTTTATAAATATATTTGCCGGTATAGTTTACACTGATGTAACAGAAATAACAGAAACACGGTCGCCTGTTTACAACCGGGTTTAACAAATCCTTTTCGAGAAAGACTTTATAACATTGTAATTTAACTGTCACTTCGGTAAGTTTTTACTTTTCAATAGACAGTTAAGTACAAAATAATTATGTATAATTAGTGAGCTCGTTTTCGATGAAAATGTGAACAAAATTAATAACTAGTTAGAATGTAATGATTGATTAATTCTCAATTAGCACGATTATGATTATGTGTGTGTAGTAATTGTTTAGACAACAATTTTCCATTATGTGATTATATTCAATAATATTCACCTGATGAATGTGTGGCATAGTGAAGGAAAGGAGATGATTTGGACTAAATTACCGTATACCACGGCCGATGTCGATTATTATAAAAGTCTCGGTCGAGGTGTAGTAATATCGTATCCTGACCTCAGTCCAGGTCAAAATGCGCCATTGGATCATATGCTCTGATAGACCAAAGAGTTTTACAAATAGACGAGGTGTTTACATAAGTGGATATCTAATAACTATCCTGATGATGGAACAGAACCAAATGCAGGAATTGGAGAAGAAACTTAGAAGAGAGTTAAAAGCAGAGAAGATATTTTGTGCACTGTACAAAGTACTCAGAATTAAAAAAAAAACATACTGAACAAACGGAAGTAAATGTATACAAACCAGAGTAAAAAACATAGACAAGGTATTCGTTTTTTGTAAATAGTAACTGTTTAACAAATAGTTACCGCGAGTGCACAGTGTATGTGTCTGACGATGGTCTATGACCGAAATAGATCGAATGTGAGTAATTAAAACTTTATTATAAATGATGTGTATGGCATCTTTAGGATACGAACAATGGATACACCACAATAGAAGATACAGACAAGGTATTTTGTGCACTGGACAAAATACTCAGAAGAAAAAAGTATATCGAACAGACGAAAGTAAATGTATACAGACCACAAAATGCTCCAATAACTTTGCTTTCCTGCTAAACGACTGGTTTAAATACAGTGTACGCTAAATGTGGAAAGAGGTCGAGCTGACGTACCGTGTGGACCAGTGGCGTAACTACGGGGTGATCAGGGGGTTCAGTCCCCCCTCCCACAGAGCTATTAAACGTTTCACTTAACGTAGGTCTGTTTCTAACCCTGTTACGTGAGTTAATATAAGGCCTGTAAATAATTGTAGAAATGAAAGGAATTACAATATTATTAAATTAATAATATAAAGTTAGACGTTTCTCAGTAATGACAAGCACTCAACATTTGGTAAATAACGCACGTATTTGCAGCATTAATGCCAAAAATCTATCTCTACTTTGTCGTCCAGACACACTTCCCTTTACAGGGTTGTCTACGTCCATGTCTGTACAGCCGTCTTTGCACAGGTAAACTGGCAGTTCTTGAGTTTAATTCGGAAATATGAGAAGTTATGTTGCTGGATTTCATATAAAAATAACATACTATCACGGGAAATATAAGTTGCTTAAAACATTCTTGGGACAACTTCCTTAAATTATAATGCGAAGTTTCCAGTTTTATTAGCAGCCATCTTAACACCAACTTTGTCACTACTTATTGCCACACTGCTAAATACTTCGTTCTTGACGAGGGCTTTTGGTGTCTCCACCATAAGACCTGAAGATGGTGGAGACACCGAAAGGCCTCGTCAAGAACGAAGTAATTAGCAGCGTGACAATAAGCAGTGACAAAATTGGTGTTAAAATGCGAAGGGATAATAAAACTGGGTTTTTCAAAATATCTTCTCAGAAAGACTCATTTTCACTAGCCTTATTAAGAATACAAGTTTAGAATTTAAGTGAATCCTAACGACGTGAGACTTTTTTACCTTTATTTTGAATAACAGTTAATCAAGATAATATTCTGAAATCAACGTTTCTCCAAATTTTTCCCAGTCATATAGCCTGCTTCACGTTGATTTACTCGGAAACTTTCAGACACAAAGAATATACACAATGTATTTATGTATGGGACCAATTCTGAATTTTTCATTTGTCCAGTGTCCAGTCTTCAAGTCTCAACCCCCCTCCTCCGGAGCAGCCTGCTAGTTACACCACTGATGTGGAGAATAGACTGAATTAGTAATGAAGAAGGGAGGAGAGTGAAATAAATGAAAAGGCATTAGATGAAATATTATGTTTTTGAAGTGTTCTTCCGATATGGACCTCGTCAAAAATGTCTTGTATGCTCATACCGGACTTGTATGGTCATACCGGACTTGTCTTGTATGCTCATACTTTTTTCTGTCTGTCAAAGACATATACTTCCTGTCAGGACGTTGTGTTTACAATGTTTTCTTTTTTTTTTAAACACGACAGTTCACATTATATATTCTATCTAAATAATACTGTACTTCTATATAAAAATAAATTCCTCCTTATCATGGAATTTCATACAAACATGAGGACTAGCACACTCGCACGTTCACACACAAACACACACACACACAACAAATACAAAATGTTATCAAACTAATGATGATTAGTAAATCTTTACACATATAAGTGCTTTCTTATATTGATTACTAACAAATTTTAAAAAATCATTCATGAACTTCTGATCCAAATTTTCAATTCACATATTTAAAAATGACTGATAACTACAATTTACATATGTGATAACAAAACTTCTTTCACTCTCACACATAGTTTAAGATTTTACTAGTTTTACTGTTCTGACTTTTACATATTTCTATTAATACTAATGTTTACACTACCATACAGGTGTTTTTTTTTCAATTTGAAAAATGTACAACTCAACGTACACAAAATTAACTCAGTAGGTTCTACTCATTAAGAAAGGAATTACAACCTTTTTATTACAATCAATACCTACACTTACTGACCACAGGGAGTAATGATTTTACTGTCACTGTGTCAAACAATAATTACAAATATTATGAAAATGTGATAAATAAAACTGTCTAAATGAAGATATGTCTAAATAAAAAAAGAAATGCACATAAAAAGCCAATTGATGTACTTTCATACCTTAGGCACTGTGATGCAGGAACAGTATTACGTCAAACTGATTCGCCATACAAGACTTTTTTGACGCGGTCCATACCGGAAGAAGTTTCAAAAACATAATGGACCACGCCCGCGCAAGTCTATGTGAGAATATTACGTGAAATAATTGAAAATAATTCCTCTCTGAGATTGTTGATTACGGTCATCCACCTCATAAGACGGTAGTGTGGTAACATTTAGGAGGATATGGCAATCAATTCTAACAATTTTTCAACCAACTAGACATCACATACTAAATATTTCATTTAGATAACATCCCGACATGCTATTCAAATATTTTTATGTGCGCAGATAAATTTTTAAATTTGCTGCTCTTATCATTCTCATTCTTTTCAAAAGTGAACGACGTTTGCCTTAGAAGTCTTATTCGTAAGGAAGCTTTATACATGAGGGGTTACTACTAAGAAAGGTGACGAAACAGAAACCGCTGGCAGAGGTTGTTGTTTATGAAGTGGATGAGAATTGAACCGAAGAAAATGTTGAGCTGAGAACTGGGAAGATTGGACCGTCAACAGACATAGCGTTAGTCGTCGTCTCCTGTTAGTGGCAATGGACAAGGACAATTAAATTATAAGGAAATGTAAAATAAGGAATACAACTGTGGTAGGATCAAATGAATTTGGAAAAGATAAAATGAAAAAATAATAAGGAGGGGATGAAATATTCATACAATAGAACACGAATGAGTCGATTTAAAAAAGCGAAAATCAGACAAAAAAGAGAAAATAAAAACTAAAACAAATAGAAACACTTGAGGAAAAAATTATCATTACAAAACTGCTGACGGTCTGGGTTAGAAACTGATAAATGTGAGTAGATGTCCATAAAGTACGATATGTGAAAAGTAATTTTAGTGTTAGGATAAATCGTGAGAGAGCTTAATTCTCTGCCAAACAGAAAAATAGAAACAAAGAAAAAATCAAACAGACAGAGAAGTAGAGAAATAAAAACAAAGAAAAAGTTAATAAAGGGACGGATAGCGATAAAGAGAAAGCGAGAAATCGAAAAAGTTATGGAAGAGTACAGCAGCAAATGCAGCCGTCGCTGCATGAGAAAAACGAGAAACGAGAATGAATATGAGAAAGATAGGAACGATGTGGTTGAAAGAATAGAGCCAAAACAGTGAGAGAGAGAGAGAGAGAGAGAGAGAGAGAGAGAGAGAGAGAGAGAGAGAGAGAGAGAGAGAGAGAGAGAGAGAGAGAGAGAGAGAGAGGACAACCTGATCCATCTGTTAAACTGGTAGTCGAGAGGTGCATTTACCCTAGTCATATGGTTATTCACTTTCAGGTTTAAATTTTAGATCCGGCTTCACACGTCTTTCCACTGTTTTCGTCAACCAGTACAGGAGTCTACAAATCACCTGTTGTTTAGGAAGCCTACTGATTGCCATGTTTCCGTCTAGTTGTATAAATTTGTATAATTTCTGTTGTATTTCATCCTCTCCTAAGAAATTTCATTTGAAAAGACTATTCTCAGTTATTTTTTCCTGTTAAATCTATGTTTCACTTGTCATATAGCAAACTGGATGTTGCCTCTTCTTCTTTACATGCTTCACCTCCTGGCGGAGGAGGTTGCCAATCGTTATGACTCCGCAGACGTAAAGATAATAGAATTGTAGATAGCTCTAGGTATTCATATGCTTTTGTAAAGTTTTATTTCGTTTCAGTTACTGACTTATTTTCCAATGCTATTAATTCCAAATATCCACTGGAATTTATTAATTTTATGTTCGATATCTTTGTACTATCCATAGTTTATTTCGCTCCCATAGTCTAAGTGACTTATTAATTCTAAAGATATGTCTTTGATTATTGTAATCTCTTTCTGTTTCTCTGAAAGAGAGAAAGAGAGAGACAGACAGACAGGGGGGACAGGAAGAGACCTGGTCATATAAACCTATTCATAGAGACTTCTACTATAGATTTGTGAAAGTAAATGTTACATAGGGTTACGGAGGAAAGCAAACGGACGAGGAGACGTTACAAGGATACGAGAGCGCAGGATGCGAGAAGGAACGTTGACAGTAAAGTGTAAAGAAGAGACTAAAGCGGCTAAGTAAACACTGAAGCAACAGTCGTAGTCGTAAACAAGGAGGTAAACACGCGATGGTTTATAGTTATCAGCAGAAAAAGTGAAAGATAATCACGAAGCACGCCGGTTAATGATAACAGCGTTTAACGAGAACAGCACAAAACTGGCGGCAATAAATATTGTCCATTAATGTGGTCATAAACTGCAGTACTTGTGAACGGGGGTACTCGTCGCCAACTTTGTTACAAACTCCCCTCCCCACCTCACCTCACCACCTCTCTCTCTCTCCCCCCCTCTCTCTCTCTCTCTCTCTCTCTCTCTCTCTCTCTCTCACACACACACACACACACACACACACACACACACATTTCCTCACACCACCTACGACCACTCATCATGCACCGTGTTCGTTTCTTCTCCGTTTCTTCATTCCGTTTGTACATCTTGGAAGAATCAACTTCTGTCTCCATCTTGGCTTCTTACGTAAGCTTCCTTACTCGGGTAACCCTTTTAAGACTTCTTCTTCTGATAGGTCCTATTCGTTTCGGATGTTGGATGTCATACAGGCTATTTTAACTTTCTGCACTGCTGTACGGAATAAGTCATTTGTATTCATGCCAAACCAGTCCTTAAATTTCTCAGCCGTGATATTCTCGGTCGCCAACTCCTCTCTTTCCAAGTACTTTTCCCTGTAGTATGGACTGCAATAAGTAACATCTCTGTTCATTTCTCATGAGACGTCCCAGATAATGTAGCTTTGTTATCTTCACTGTGTTAATAACTTTCCTACCTTTCTTCATCTTTCTAAGACTTCAACATTAGTTATTAGTGCTGTCCATTACAGTAGAGCCACATTTCGAAAGATTCCAATTTCTTAGTTGTGGCTTCAGTCAATGTTCAAGATTCTACACCGTAGAAGAGGACCGAGAATACGTAGCAGCGTAGAAATATCATCTTTGTGTTTATTGTTAAATCGTGACTTTTGAATAAACAGCTCATTCTAGTGTACACTGCTCTTTCCTTTTGAATTCTACTCTTTATTTCTTGAGAGTGGTGCCATTGTTCATTGACTATAGTGCCAAGATATGTAAATTGGCTTACACGCTCAACTGGCCTTTGGTTTATATTAAGGGTGCAGTCTGTGAACTTGTTCTTAGATACAGTCATTAGCATCGTTTTATTAACATCGATGTCTAGAGCATATCGATGGCTATGTCGACTGTATCTCTAGTAATATCATCATGGCTATGTTCAAGGCAAAAGCATCCTTCTAAGGCAGTCGATCTTTATTTCGAGAAAGAATTATACCAAGAAAGGCGACATATTAAAAATATGCCCAAAGTGGCGTGACTTTCTTTTTCTGGGGCCTCCCGCAGTAATCCTTTGCGACCCCCTTTACTACCCTTATTGAATCCATGCATTTTTTCTGCTTGAATACTAGCCCCTCCTTGTAGCTGTGGAAACTAATCAAATTATATAACTTAAACAGAATAACTGTGCTTTCTTGTGTGACGTATATTCATTTAATAAAATATAATTTTTGTTTCATTTAATTGTCTGATTTGTTATTTTGTACCTTTTATAACATTGAACAATGTAAAAAAAAATAACGATTATCAGACATGTCACTAGTAACCGATTGCAATTTTGTAATTTTTTGAACTTATATGCATCTTGAAAAAGTACACATTCTATTACTTGTGCTTTCTCTTATTTCTTGTCATGAAGACAGTGCATGTTGACATTAAATTTTATATCGTACACTATATGAACTTATCTTATAGTTTTAAACAAACCAAAAATCAATTTTACCTTCGAAACTTTCTGTAATCTGTTTATAGCTTTATGACTTGCTAAAACAGATAGCTTTATGTTTTACTTTTAGTAAAGAATTAATATTGGCACTGGAGTTAAAGAAAAATATCTGATAATAAAACATTTTATTTTACAAAAATAGGACTTGAAATGCAAGCTTAACTGGCCTCGGTGCATTCTTAATTGGAATCACTGCTCTATGGTCCAGTTAAACAAATAATGTATACTCTCAAAGTACGTAAGGTATTGGTATTGGTAAAATAGGTATTATTATTGGTAAAATTGGTAATTGGTATTAGTTAGGTATTGGTAAAATAACAGTAAAACAATTAATGTGTCTTTGTTTTTGATATTAAAAACATACGGGGAAATATGGTTTTATTCGAGTTTAATTGTTTATACCCATTCGTAATGTTTGCGCGGTCCCCCGTAGTCCCCAGGTCCGCCCTTCGCATTGCTGGCCCTCCAGACCCTGCTATAACGCCTCTGTGTGTCCATGTAGATTATAATATTTAAATAGTGTTTCAAGGTGATATTTTGTATCTAGTAGAGGAAGAAGTCGACGATCCGAATTAATTGCGATCAGGAACATTATGAATTTTTTCGGTCTTTTTTTAACGTCAAGAGTTATAGCAAGAGCGCGTTATGAAAAAAAAACAAGACTATTGTGCTTGTTGGTTGGCAAAGTAAACAAGATTTTATACGTGGCAAGGATGTAAAGTTGTCAGGTATCTAGAATTAGAACGACGATACAATGGTGTAAATGAAGGTGAATAACATAACAAAAACGATAATTTATAGAACTAGACGGAAGAATGCTAAATCTAAAATCAGGATCTAAAATCTAAACCTGGTAGTGAAGAAGCGTATGACAAGGATAAATGCACCTAGAAATTAACGACATCGGATGCTCTCTCTCTCTCTCTCTCTCTCTCTCTCTCTCTCTCTCTCTCTCTCTCTCTCTCTCTCTCTCTCTCTCATTCAAGTTAATCGTTTGGAATAAACGTAATGGAGACATTAATATGGAACAAGGACGTTACACGCACGACCCGATCCGATGACAGTCATTGCTGACGCACTCTAGAGACAGGTCGCTTGTAGTCTATAAGAGTAGAAAGAACGAGTTACTTACATCGTCAATTAGATTCGCCCATAAACGACATCACAGTTTGAAACTCGTTAATAATGGAAATCAGAAGACCTCTTGTAGTATCTGTCTTGTGAGCTACTCTATTATAGGCAAAGTAAGCCAAAGCTCACGACGTAAACATTAAAATCAGGTGGCCGGCCCAAATCTGAATAGAGATGACATTTACATATATCTAAGATGCTGTGTATTCTAGAAACACAGTCGGATCTGCGGCTGCTGCGTTTCACATAGAATGAAAACTTTTTCTTTTTTTTTTACGTGAGAAGTGTCAACTTGTCAACTTTATTGTCACATTAGTCATATGTTTTTTATCCCTTAGAAAATTATCTTTACTGGTTTTTTCTCTTTCTTATCTTTCTAGTTACAGCGTTCTAAAGATTAGACGTTCTATCACCTCTAAAAGAATAAAAGAAATTCCATGATCCTTCTTAGCTGTAGAGGATGGGGTGCCTGTAGGCGGACAAAATACTTAAAATATACGGCTTAAAGAAGGGAAAAACATAAAATGAAAGGTTTTTTAATCGACAAAGAAAGAGAAATAAACTAAAAAAAAAATAGAGCTTTTTGTTCTTAAAAGAAGTAACTTTAAAACAATTGGTATATTTAAATTGTTAAGCATGAGGAGTACGTTTGCAGATAAATAATTCGTAGTTGTAATTAGGATATATTTTATTGTATTATTAATGAAATATCGATTGCAGTGAGAAGAATTATTCGTATATAATATACCATTGTAGTAATTTCAAATTAACGCAAGGTTCAAATTCCTTCGTTCGAACCTGTATTTATTTATAATCCTTAATACGTAACGTTAAAACGCGCGCGCGCACACACACACACACACACACACACACACACACACACACACACACACACACACACACACACACACACACACACACACACACACACACACACACACACACACACACACACACACACACACACACACACACACACACACACACACACACACACATTGTATGCTGCTGTATTGTAAATCTTTTTTTTTATTTTTTTGGCGTTACGATTTGTCATAATTAACACAATAATAATTAATTTCTTCCGCAAGTATACTTTACTTTCACTTACGTTTCAAACACATCAATTGAATCACTACATGCAGAAAGTCCACATGTCCATTTTTTAATAAATAAATTTTGCAAGTGCCAAATGTACTTTCAAGAGCGGTCAACAAAAATTTTGTATCTCTAAATATCGTTATTTTGAATTTACATCAACAAATCCATGATTCGTTAAAATGAAAGAATTCATTTGTGGATTTGTCGATTACACTTTTAAATTAAGAAAACAAAATGTGTTTCTTTTAACTCTACGAGTTGAAACTGATTATCATGATAAAACACCATTATTATACAGCAAAGTGAAAGACCTTGCTTAAGACACTTTCTAAGAATATACCTCCAGAAGTAACATATTTTTGGAACAAAATTTATTTCTGGGCCACTAAAACAGTATAAGATCGCAGACAACGCACTGGTGAATAAAAAAAAACAATGTGTTTTATTTTACAATATTATATTGAAAAATATTAATAACTTGTCTTATGTATGTGTGTTTAAATTGTTTCAAAATAAAACAAAGATGTTTTATAATAAAAAAAATACCTACTTTATATTTACATAGCCTAATAAGGGCACATGTCCGCGACTTAAAAATGGGTCTACACTCAACATAAAGATAGAATTTTTAGATTATTTTTATGCCAACTTAAAAATAATGGTATTGCACACATCTAATAGTTTTTTGAAATTTTTGTGTCATTTCAAAATTATGATATGCAGTTTTTAGTGTTTCCTGAAAAAATTAGTTTCATGGACATGTGGCCTTTCGGCATTTAGCGATTCAATTAAATCTGCATGATCAGTAACATGTATTAAAGAGTAGTCGCTTTTTATATCTGTGTTCCAGTCACAAACAGATCGCTTATTCGTGAATACATTTTATAGGTCTCTTATGTAGATTTTTCTGTGAAACGTGCGTAAGATAAAATACAATACATTTGGAGAACAAATGAATAATAATAATAATAATAATAATGGTATAACTAAAGATATTACAATGAAAGTGCATATCTAAAAATCCGAAAATAAGGCATTACAGTACGGTGAATGTACTGCAATATGCAAGTGAATGTCTAGCATTGAATTATAATTTAGACAAACTAGAAATATTGGAAAGACGAATTATTAGGAAAATATTAGGTCCACGAAAAACTTCAGAAGGTTGGAAATTAAGAAGTAATGATGAAGTATATCAAAGTGTAGAAAATATAACAGAAACAATGAGGAAAAGAAGACTATTATTTTTTGGAGATTTATATAGAATGGACGACAATAGGTTGACAAAGCAAATCTTCAGATACCTGTGGGGGAAGAAGTCAACATCAAGTTGGTTTAAAGAAGTCCAAAAGGATTTGAAAAAATAATATACACGCAGAAGAAGCAATTGAAAGAGAAGTTTTTCGGGCAAAAGTGTTAAAAATGGAGGGAGTCCAGGGTAGGAGAGAGAAAAACGCAGGTTCAAAGTGGACTGAAGACAGGAAGAAGAGACACAGTGAGAAGATGAAAGAATATTGGAAAAAAAGGAAAGTACATACAAAGAGTAAAGAATTGAAATAGGCATGTGGTCCTTAGATGACCGATACGGAAAAAAAAATAATAATAACGTGCATTTACAAACATGCATTATTCACTATATGCTGTATACATGTTCGCGATACGTTCACACACATCAAACAGTATCAGAACTATTAAATTCAAATTTACTCGGAGTCAACACAACAACACTCATACGCATTGCATATTCTAAAGGTCAACTAGTTACAATATATCCTATCCATACTGGTGGTTAGCAGGTCACCTGCAATAAGCATCAGTCAATGATTACTCCTAAATAAAATATGCAAAGAATTTTGTTTTCGTTGTAGGTGCAGGGTGCGCGCGTGTGCGTTGAGGTCGACACCTGGTAATATAATTAACGAGCCGCTGACTTTATTATAAATTAACCTAAATTTTATTCACGTAAATAAATAAGTGTCTCAGAATGGCATTTACTGCTAACCGAATTACCATCAATTAACAAAAAAAAGACATGCAATACATTTTTTTACAAATACAGTATAAAGCAACATACAAGCTGGTTTCTCCGTGTGCAAAAGAAACAAATATAGGCCTAATCAATTATCTTCGTTGAATGTTTGTAGAGTGGATTACTGCTCGTTGGCTCTGAATAAATGTCTTTTTTTCGACGGATTTATTTTAATTTAATAAAATATTTTACTTGCATTTTGCACAACTGCTTGAGAAAAAAATGTGAAGTACTCTCGTAAAATTAAAAGAGTGATAAACGTACGCTTGTTTGTAAGCTTTATTAGAACATTACGGAGCTTTTTGTAATTTATCGTTTCTTTTTGGTCGTATTTCTCTAAGCCTCTGGGCGTCTCGTAAGAGGGAGTTGCAACCCTGACACCGTCCAGGTGCAATTGAACAACGTGATTAATCTTTGAGAGAATGCACCACAAACTGCCATAGCAACCTTTGTAAATAAAAATCTCATCTAGTGTAATAACAATTGAGTACGCTTATTTCAAATTTCTAAGAAAAAATTTCCCGGATTAGTTTTTGTTTTACATACATACTTGGCGTCACAAAGTCGCACCTAAGAGTTTTCTACCATGGCGCATTTTTAAAATGACTATTGTAATCGTTCTTTCTTTAGCGATTTCTATTTTTTAATGTGTCGTCATCGACGTACCGGATCAAAACAAAAAATATATTTTTTCATTAACATTATTTTTTTTTACAAACCTGCGCAGGCTAGAACATTTCAGAGTGTGCATTTAACCTAAAAAAGTACAAACAACATCGATTACATGACAACTGTAAATTCTTGAGTAACCAAAATACACCTCATAGATTTTTATGAATTTTACAGAAAATGTTTCATCTAACAGCACAAATATGTATGCCAAACTATTAAAAAAATATACCAAAATAATGTTTTTATGAAAATCGTTTAGAGGACGGCCCCTTGTTTCATTCATGGTAGAGGGATGTTTTTCTAAGTGTAGAAGTTTTATGTACTTTAATACGATTAAAGTGAGAATTACTAAAACTTTATCTACCACTCGATTTTCTACTATGTATTTTAATACGATTAAAGTGGAAATTACTAAAACTTTATCTACCACTCGATTTTCTACTATGTATTTTAATACGATTAAAGTGGAAATTACAAAAACTTTATTCTCCACTCGATTTTCTACTATCTTTTTTTCAACTTTACACACAGCTTAAATACACTATAAAGAGTGTATGCCGGCATCTATTTATAAAAATACGCAATTGCTAGTGATTGAACGTTGTGCAACATTCGGTCATTACTATGCCAATTTCAAAACACATATCAACGTATTTTCATCGTCAGGATTTATATGCGGGTAGTACAGACGTAGTAAACATTAAACGAATATTAAAATTAATAAAATAGTATAATTATTTCATTAAGGGGGTAAACCTTACACTCAAAAAATATTTTTTTTTGCCATTTTCGGTTTTCTGTTTATTATTATAGCCCGGAATGTTATGAACAAAATGATATATAAAATGTCCTTGTTAAAAAATGTAACCTCATTAAAATAATAAAATGACTCGTGCCCAGAAAATTTGCGTCAATTCTCTAGGCCTACGGCGCACTGCCTCACGAGTTTGAACATTCGCCAAGCCTGCTTCGTTTTTGTATACATTTCTTTAGGTATACATTTGTTTTTACCGTTACTATTTATTTAAATCAAATAAAACCAATGTTTAAAGATCTCTCTAATGAAAACAAACCAGCATCACAACATTAAAAGTAGGGGTGTATGATGCAGTTGGAAAACTGGACGTGCTTAGTGCTTTAGGACTAGAATATAGTGCAAATTGAAAAGTATGATTACGCAAATCGACAGAATGCTGGTACGAAAAGTTGATAAAAAGTTCAGTGTAGATGTAAGATTAAGAGGAATCAAACGAGACATGAAAAAAGGAAGAAATAATAAAAGAAAAAACAAAGATTATATAGCTGGACTTTTCTAAAGTGTTAGTTGCCCACTATTTTATCAGCAGTGCATTAAAAATATCTTCTTTAACTTAACCTTACTAGGGTGTTCAAATTTTAGCAACACTTAAGACGTTCGGGTCCAAAATGACCCATACGGGAAAAATTATTTTTTTCAACAAAAAAGTTTCTTGTTAGCCTATGCATATTTATGTTTTATACATTAGGCCTAAGTTATGATAATGAATGACCAAAATAATCACCTAACAATGCAGTATATCAGCATTTTTATCATATATGTTGCCTTGCACATTTCATCATATTTTATTTTTATATATGTAAGTTTATATTTATTTGTGTACTAAAACTAACATAATTCTGTATTTTTATTTGTTATGAATACAGTAAAGATTTCTAAGCACGAAACGAACACATTATATTCTGAAACAAAAAACTTTATTGATAATCTAGCTATTAAAATTCTGTTTATTGGAAATTTAAAAATCTGTATTATTAAAGAAATGTACGTTATTTCATGTACATAATTTTTATGAAATACTATTCTATACGACAAAGATTAAAGTCATTTCTAAATTATTATATAACGCAGGCAAAAAACAAAATGGAAAATCTTATATTTGTATGTTACGAGACTATCTGTCAGGTAAACTGTTTCTGTTACGTAAACTTACACAATTTCACTGAAACATTTATTACATATATGGGTGAGGTGATTCTTGCAAGTAAACTTGTCACATTTTGAGCACTTCACAGAAGACTTATTGTCAGTTTTTGGGCACAACTGGGCACCTCCCTCTTTTTCTCTGCATTGTATCTGGATTCTTCATAATAGACTGAGTTGGTACTGCACGTTCAGCTTGTACGCGTTCAACTTCATCTCTTGCAGCTTTTCCTCTTGGCATATACTGTCGTCTGTCAATGTGTTTTTTGATCAAAGATTCTCCAAGGTTTTCTAAAAATATTCTTCTCCGGTCATTGCATTTTGGCTTCCATTGAAGGTTGATGGAAGTAAATAAAACAAAAGAATTGACACCCGAAATATCAACTGTATTTGAAAAGGCAACTATGGGCCAACGATTTGTTTTCCTTTTTCAAGTATAGTTTGCACACATCTTATCTAGAGTATCAACAGCCCCTTTAGGTTTGTTGTAATCTAAAATAAGCAGTGGTTTTTTATCATCATTACAACTTATTTTGTCATCGTGGTGTAAAGTACTCTGTAGTACAACACACTTATTCTTTTTTGGAAAGTAAGAGACCAGTGTAGTATCCCTCGTAAATGCAAACTTTGAGGTCAGTGCAGGTACATTTTTTGTTTCTAGAAGTGGGGGAGGAAGTGTAGGCTTATTTTTCTTGATAGTTCCTACCATTGTAATACCTCTTCTGAGAAGCGTTTGGCCTAATCCATACGATGTAAAAAAGTTGTCACAAGTAACATTGTGGCCTTTGAGACCAACTGTCAAATCCAGAACTACCCTAAGACCCTGGTTTTTCTCTGGTAGTGCACCTTGTGGCTTTCCTAAATATGGCTGGATATTCCAAACGTAACTAGTGGCATTATCACATACAACCCAAAACTTTATGCCATATTTAGCTGGTTTTTTAGGCATGTATTGACGGAAAGGGCATTTTCCTCTAAAACCAACTAACCTTTCATCCACTGTGACATATTCGGTAGGATTGAAATGTTTTGGCAAAATTTCAACCCATTTCTCCCACAGCTCTCTAATAGGTGTGAATTTATCACTAGCGCGCCTACTTGATCGAGTTTGACGAGCATCAAAACGGAAAATACGAGAAATAATTTTAAATATTTCCAGTGACATTGTTGCCCGAAATATTGGCCTTCCTTTTGTTTCATCCCACAAACTCTCAGTTGACTCATTATGTGATTTATAAACACCTGCCAGTAACAAAAGTCCAATATAAGCGTCTAGTTCTGTTGAGTCAATTTTTTTCCAATTCTCCCCATAAATACGGTTGCCTTCTTCATTTGTTTGGGTCAGGACTATATTTTCAATTGGAGGGGAAAAATACTTTGAATGCCGAATATTCATCAGTAACACGTGCAGTTGCATACCTGGTTGGTCCTGGCGTAAGTGTCATTACATCATGAGAAGGACGTCTTCCTATCTGGAGCTCAGGCTTGGTCTTCCACTGAATATCACCGTTTTTAGATAATAAAGTGTTATTTCCTGGTTCGTGATGTACTTCTTCATCTTCTGAATCTGAAGACACACATTCAGAAATATTATCTTCAATTTCTGAAGCAACTTCTCCTTCGTCGGAGATTTCCGATAACACTTCTTCAACGTCCATCATTGTTCATACAAAAGCCACTTCAGGTCAAACACAAGTATGGTAATAAAACCAAAGAAAGAGCACTAAAAATTAACCTCACTCACACTCTACTCAAGGAGCACTGACTGACAGACGGAGAGGGAAAACCTTCTTGTAGGTGGGCAGGCACTGTTACTAAGTGGAGTAGGTGGGAGAGAATGTAGCAACCAGTGTGACCTTGTACTATGAGACTATGAATTGAATCATCAAACGAGACAAAGTAATGAAGCTTTTGAATCCAAAGTACAGCTTATAATATTAATAAAATAATTACTTCACCTATGGGTCCAAAAGGACCCGAACAACTTTTTTGTATAAAAACGTGTCATAAAATTTTATAAGCGGTTTAAAAAATTTATATTATAGAATGATACTTATTTATAGGTATTTGACAAAGTCACAAAACGGAAAGTTGATCTAATAATTTTTTAACAAACAGCAGCGTAAAACAAAATCTTTTGGGTCAAAAAGGACCCGAACACCTCAGCAGGGTTAAACGTGTTTCCCGAAAAATTGTGATTTTATTACACATAGGCTATGTACCTTTTTTTTCAGAACTATAAAATATAGAGACTTGAAACTTTTACTGTAGCCAAATTTCATAAGATTACATATGTGGAACCAGAATTATGATGAAATGTACTCTACAAAATATTTTAAACTCTTAAAAAAGAACAAATTTTTTAGACACTTTTCTAAAAAAATCAAAACCTTTTTTTGAAATGACTTCAAAGTATAATTCTGTTTCCACAGGCACGAAAAGATCCTAAAATTAACCTGTAAAATTTCAGTTCCCTATCTTTTATAGTTTCTGAGGAAAAGGTACATAAAAACACTAAAAGTAAGATAGGGTGAGATAGGGTGTAATGTCCCACTTAATATAAGAATAATAATAAATGTGTAATATGACTAGGCTGCATATATTGTATCAGAGCACAAAATCGTTTATCGATACATGTAGACTATTTATTGTTTCTGCGTTGCCCGTATACGCGTCCGATGCATTTAGTCCAAAAATCGACAGTGTTTAATTTTATGACTAGTTAACGGCCCAACCTTACAGTATTTATTTACTTAACGTCGGTAGTAAACTAAAGGTAGCCTTTAGATTGACCATAGGAGAGGGGGATTTCAGAAGAGTTTAATCTTGTAATCAGTTTCTAGCGTGCGTAATTGTTTTACGTGGATAAATGACCAGTCAACCAGTCGTGGCAATACTATAGCTGATCAGTTTGCCAAAGAAGCCGCATTATTACTTCCAGTCTCCAGTCTTCCTGTTTCGATGTCTGACGTCAAAACGGTTGTTAAATCAAAAGTTAAAAGAGAGTGGCATCTGTAACCTAACCCAATACTTGTGGTTACAAAATAAAATCTCTAATAATGTTGTTAAAAATTTGAAATAAAAAAATAATTTTATTTAAAAAAAATAAAATAAATTTTGTTGTTTCTGAAAAATATTTTTGTGTCGTTCTTATTTGCTAATATTTAAAAAATAATCGTGTTTATTGTCTGGGGTTAATAATTTAGTGGTATTATGGTTATTAGTGTAGTAGTGTCACTTTCTGTAAATTACTTTATGATAATCTGGTTAACTCCAGTACTAGTCGAAAAACGGCACTTCTTCTTCTTCGATGCTTTCTTTAAATTCGTACATACCGCCTTTCGGTTAGTCTGTGTCCTTGATCAACTTATTCTTTAAGTATATTAAAGAAAAATTAAACCCAAATTGCATAAAAAGTTTATTAACAAATTATTTAAAGTTTATCGATAAGAATCGATATATAACAGCAGTATCGACTCTACTCAGGGACGGTCGATAAAAAACTTTACATTGATCGTATATGAAAAAATAGTTCTTTGAACGGTTACTTAAGAATAGCCAGAGAAGGGTAGGGACAAGAAAGTATAACACTTACAATTATAAATGGCTTAATACTAACAAATACAAAGTTATTAATTAATAAATGAAGTCATATAATATTTATTTCAAACCAGTGCAGGCGAGATTCGTTTGCTTTACAGCTGGAGTAGGTTGATGACAAATCAAAAATGGCCGACCGGATCATGCGCAGTGGAACGTCTAACACCTCGACGAAATCTTTGTTTCAATAAAGATGTCCTTTCTCCGTTTATTGGTCTCAGCAATTGTGTATAATGGTTCTGGAGTTAATTGAGTGTTACTGGTGTATTGTTTAATAGTTCACTTGGTGTAAATGTTTGTGATTATGTCTATCTCACTTTGTCACACGTGTCGGGTTTAACCTTGTTCGTTCGTCTGTAAAATTTATTGTAGTAGTGTTATTTTAAGTAATCAGGCGTGTGTGGTTCTGTTTATTGGTGATGCACTGTTCATTGTTTATTTCCACCGTTTCACAAATTAAAAACTCAAAATAAAAATTTATAAAATTTTGTTACCGAACTCGGTTCAATTATAAGACGCCATAGTTAAGGTTATGCAGAGCAAAAATCCCGTTTAAGTAGTTGCTTCAACGGATAATAATGAACTGTTCTCATTTCCTCCGTCTCCTGAAAATCTTAGCCAATTTAATATATATTATACATTGTTTCAAATTATCTTAGCTTCCGATGCATTTTATTCGAATACATTATACACGGAAAATATTTTCGTTATTAATTAACTGTATGAAATACTAAATACATATTCGGTTTCTTTATTCTATTTTGCTTATTTTGATACTAATGAATATAGTTTTATAAAGTTTTCATTTAAAAAAGTTATATTTCTTACATTTTGGAAAGTAGGTTCAAATATGTGTTTCCTGTTCTTTACCAGATAATAGCCATTTTCTCTGATATAATTATTATTATATTGAATCTGAAATTGATATAATTGTCTATTTTTACTTAATTTCTTGCAATTTAGTTTGTTAATTATTATTTTTAAATATAATTCATTTATCTATGACTCCTCCTCTGAAATGTTAGTTAGTAC
The DNA here is from genome assembly GCA_034769895.1 of Magicicada septendecula. Taxonomy (NCBI): domain Eukaryota; kingdom Metazoa; phylum Arthropoda; class Insecta; order Hemiptera; family Cicadidae; genus Magicicada; species Magicicada septendecula. Next base: position 399,038,626 of record CM068374.1, on the reverse strand, counting down.
ATTCCATTTTTATTTATAATTTTACTTATCTTCTGACCATATCTTTATAAAGAATTAGTTACATTGTATTACTATATTGTGGGTTTATCTTACATAAATATTGTCAGTTTAGTTGGTTTGTAGGACTAGACTTGTCAATTATTAAGTAGTCTAAATTTACTATCTGGCCTAGATTTTATCTGTTGCTATTTGCAAAGTTTTTAATAATATAGTTAGTTTGTACCCGTTTCTGACCTTCTATTCTAGTATAACATTTATTAACAATTTGTTCCTTCACTATTATAACATTGAATATTGATTTTAAACAATTAAAATATAACACTTATTTACTATTAAATCTGGTACTTTGAATCATACCTTTTTTGTGTACTGATTACACACAGTAACTTAATAAAAACATTTTATAATATAGGAATGGTATCTACATACAGATATTGCATTCCTAATTTAAATTACTAACAAAAATAACATTTTATAACTACAATACTGCTCAATACTAAATCTTATTTATATAGTTAATATCTGGAACTAGGAACATAACAATTTGGTTCCATTATATGTTCAACACTTCCTTAAACTATTTATTTACAATCTTATTTGTACTTCCCAATTTTAGGAATGTATTCCCCGTCACTTTGTACTAAACACAAGCTGTCTGTTTATATTATTCATTCTATGGAATGTTCTCATATAAACAGGGGCATTTTATTAGCAAGAGTATTCCTTGCTCCTTCACCATATTACTTTATTAACTATTATCATGATACTGTTTAAAAACACTTAAAGTTATTTATTTGCACGGTAATTCATGTACATCTTCAAAGTTTATTTATTATAATTTAATAACTTGCACTTGTCCCTGGTTATTTCTTGATATTATCACTAGTCCTTTTATAGTTTTATAATATGAAATATTTAACCATGGGGAACTGTTAAGGTTTGTCTATATAAACTATACAATAACTTTTTTGGGTGCACTGTTACTTAACACTTTAAATACTTTTTGTTTTTATCAGTTTTACATAATTAGATGGTTTGTTGGGGTGTTATACTTTCTATTGTGACCTTCATTTATTTTTGGGGTTTTTTGGGTTTTCTCCCTATGGGGTTTCTATTTGGTATTGGTCGTGTTTCACTTCCTTTATTCTAGTTGATCTTCACTTGTCTTTGATTATTCAGTATATTGGTTTATTTTCTATTTCTTGTTTCTTCATTCTTGGTTCTTCAGTACCATTTCGTTTTACACTCTTTTGTTTACTCTGGTCTGTTTTCTTTGTCGGTTTACTTGTTCTGGGTATCTTCATTGCCTGCTTCTATCCTACCTGGGTAATATTGTTATTTGAAATTTAGTTTTCTGGGTTTTTAATTTGTAGTATAATTATATTAGTTGCAGATTTTTTCTTTATGTTTACTTTTTCTTGTTATTATAATAATTTATAGTGCTTTTTAATTGATTTTCATTTGGATCTTTTTTTGGATATTCCATATACTTGAGTTTTATTAATGATCATCTGGTAATTGATTTAAGTGGATTATCTGTCATGCTACACATCATAGCCAGCAAACTGCGAGACTTTAAGCCAACTACTGATGTTTGTTTGGTCTTTGTCGTTACGACACAATAGTAGAGAAGAAGTTATCTGTCGCTTGAGAATAGGCCGCACCCGCTGCCGTCTCCTTCTTCACAGAGTATCTCTCCATCTCACTCTCGGTCTTCCTACATCACTTGTACCGAAGGGTTTATATCGAAACGCAACCTTAGGTAGTCGTACTGTGAAGAATTCGAGTGATTAATTACTCTGGAAGAGTTACCAGCCTTTCCCAGAGGGTGACGTGACAGGCTGTCTTATGCATCATGTGTCCTATCCCCACATGAGGGGTTACTCCGTCCGCTCGTCCCTGTCTGTTTAGAGTCTTCACCTTTGTTACCCCGGGCACTCGCTTCCATACGGAGATATCCATACGGAGTAGCTAGTAGCATATGCAATGACAAGCAGAGGAAGGATAGCTTATACCGGCTGTCACTTAGTCTTCAGAGTCGCGTTAGCTGCCCTGCCCGTATGCGTTGGGCATCCCCCACCCCGAGGAGGTGCGGTTGGATATTTCCGTTCATCGAGGAATGAGACCATAAGGCGTTACTCATGCTCTCCAGTACTTTGGGGGACACCCACTCCCGTCTCTTTAGAAATTCGTCACCGACGTTATGCTCTTTATATCGAGTGCCGATCGCTGTTGGTAGACTGTCCTCTACTCGCCACACAAAGAGACAGTTACCGACGCTCAGCTGACTTGCGGGAGATGTTGGGTAACAGCAGTGCAGCGTTGCACAACCACCAGTATAGAATAACTAAACTACAAAATAATATACGAAAACATTAAGCAGCTAAAAGTATCATAAATTTCAACGGAGAGCGTATTAGATCCTACGCGGTAATGTTCGCGTACAATTCAAATGTGGCGCGCAGGCTGGTGGTTGTAGGCCGTTTGCAACTAGAACACTATATGGCAGAGCTTACTACACAAACATATGGGAGGACGTGCGCTACTCTTCACAACTGCCCTATGTTCCCAATGTTAGCTAGGGGGTTGCAAAGTTTCTGCAACGCTCCACTAGTAGCGCTGTAGCGCAACTTTGTGTCATGAAATCAGCCCAGCGTTCTTGATTTATAAGTTGTGTCAGGTTTAGTGTTTACGTTGGTTCAAGGTTAACGTTATCCGTTGTTTGAGGTTATAAAATTATAGTAATAATTTTGTATAACTGTGATTATGATAGTTTAATGTCTTTTAGCGGATCTCTCATCCACTCAACCAACTACTGCAACCACCAGCCGCCACTGGGTAACAGTTCAGAAAAGTGCAGATCGACCGTTTATGTTCTTGAAATCGACCGACATTTCTACCAGGATTTAACAATCTCATAGCCGGTGCGTGTAGCCTCGCAGCTGTAAACAGCATGTTAAATAAAAAAGTAAAAAGTAAAGAAAGTACTTGCAGAAAGCAGAAAAACATAGTGGTTAGTATACAGTAATTTGTAAGGGAAAAAAGAAAAAGCTAATTGCGCGAAAGCAACAACCTGCAAAAAAAATATTTATCAGACTTTCTGTCCGTAACGAATATTGCACAAAAATCAGTTTCACACGGAGCACACTCCTAATACGCACAACTGTTGTTCTAACCAGTACGCTGTTGGTATCCCGCTGTTATGTTCACAGCGTAATGATCACAATTAAACCCGCCAGTCACCTGCCCTGACCTATAATCTCGCGCCATGCAACAATAACTCACGAGACGTGATTTAAATATTATCACTACTAGACGTCCCTCGACCTTTAACACGATCACTTTGGTCTAGCGATTATCAGTTTGGGACTCAGAACGACAGGGTCGTCTCTCGTTATGTTCTCAGGGGGCTGGGAATCAGTTGCGAATCTAGAATTTGATCTGGGGGGGGGGGGCGGTCGAGTCTGCCTTATTCAAAACAAAAAACAAGTTAAGACTAATCAATACAGTAGAGTCTCGATAGTTCGAGATTCCGAATGTTCGAGGTACACCGCTAGAAAAATAGTATGTACTCCAAAAATGACGGGGTATTAGTACCTGAAAAAGATCGTCAATACAAAAACAAAAAAACTCTTGATTCAGTTTTTAAAAAGTAAGTTTCATGCAAACTATTTTGTTTTCAAATATACATACAATACAGTTTTTAATATTACTGTCATTTTAAATTTTAGTGTGTGCCTTTAATAAGTAGATTTGTGAGTGTTAATGAAAAACATTTTTGAATTTTTATTTAATCCCCATGAATATAACCTAATTAAACGAATGACGATTCGTAGTCGATTTTTCGTTTTCTTTTCGCTCACGAATGTTCTCGAAAGCTCGCGCAAATTAGTAAACAAAACCCACATACACAGCACACAAGTTTACAGATTTTGTATAACATTTCTTTTAGATAAATTTCCAGCATACTCTTTACATTATCACGCAGAAACGATCCACAGTAGAAAGCAACAGTAACTCCGTTGTGGCTTAGCGGCTCAACCGGCAGATCCGCTAATGTCAGATAATACCGACATTTTGCGTAGTTCGAGTTTGGTTTGGTCTCAATTACCTCGAACTATCGAGACTCTACTCTATTACAATCTTTAAAGTGGCTGGAAAACGTGTAATAACATACTGAAATCAATCCCATTAAAGTAACAACACAGTAAAAATAAGCGCTACTAAAACATTGTTTGTTAAATATTCATTGACTTAATTGATTTTCCTATATTTCATATTTCAAACGTACAGGTAAATGCTGTGTAATAAACTTGTTTGTAGACCTGTATTTAAGAAAGGGTTTCCACTGTGTTTGCGTACACAGCTGAGAAATTAATAAAACAGCTTAAAAATTAAGAGATTAACAAAGTTTTTTGTCAACTTTCGACACTCTTGGGGGGAGGGTTCGGTCCCATTCACTCCTTCCCCCCCTCGAAATACGCCCCTGGTAGGAATACTCTGAAACAGTCGTTAGTTCGTTCCCCTGATCGGCCTCCGTTTACAATCTCAGATCCATATAAAAATGTTCCTAAAACATTCCAAATATGTAGGAATAAACTTTTATGAAGAAGGAACTGATGATGTTAAAATAAAATCAAGAATAAACAAAGGTAAACAAATAATTAGATCATTGCGTGGGATTCTATGGAGCACAGAAATTGGAAAAGAAAGGAAGAAAAGAATATATGATAGTATGATTAAAAGCACGTTGATGTGCGGATCCAAAACATGGAGAATAAAGGAACAGGTAGTGAAAAGAAAGTTACAAGCTACAGAAATGGTTGTTTTGAGACGAGCTGCTAGAACTTCAAGGCTAGAGCGAATACGAAATGAAACGATAAAAGAAGAATGGGCGTACAAAAGACAATAATCTGGTACGGACACGTACAAAGAATGGGACAAGACCGATTACCAAAGAAAACAACAAGATGGATACCTAGAGAGCACAGAAAGTAAGGAAGACCCAAGAAAACTTGGATTGAGAGCATAAGAAGATCAATGAGTGATAGAGGATTAAACGATGCAAACTGCAACGACGGACAACAATGGAGGTTGGACTATTTATTTAATTCTGTACTTAAAATTATTATCACAACAGTTTTGTTTTCATATGTCATGTCAAGTTAGCATAATCACTTTCCAACTTTCTCGTACTGCTGCCTGTCAGTGTCTCCACCATTGTAAAGTCCTAAACCACGACAGAGTTTTGTTTAGGGTCGTGCTTTCAGACTTGATAATGTGGTGGACGTGAAAACGCCTCGTCCGGAGCAAGACAGGTAGCAGTTCAGCAAGTAAATACGACAGAGTTGGAATTTCAGAAACTGCTAATTCAGATAACAAGATTAACATAATCACTTTGCCGTAACTAATTACCTCTTAAATTCATCCAGAAGAACTCTCTCTCATTTGCAAATTCGAACACCCTGGTAATTATTTCTCCCCTTACTTTTAATCACAGAAAATATTATGCTGTTAAAAGATTAAATCACCTTGTGTTGAACAGTAGAGGCAAACCCCATTCTTTTCCTTTCTGAGGAAGGAGGAACATGTATTTGAGAGACATCTTTACACCTTATTTCTACACTTTGGTATTTAAAGCGTAGAAACATACATCCATAAATATGGGAAAACTAAATGATGTTTAGACAGATGGCGCTTGCTATACATTTGAGAATACGACATAGTTACTCGTGTGTAGAATTGGCTGGAGCACATCGTCAAGTGCATTATCTAAGTGGCACATCCGTACAGACGTTGCGTCACGCGTTTGAGACCCGCCGGACTGTGACACCTCATCTCTGCTCCTACACACTACTACATCACACAAACGGTGGATTCTGGTATTATTTTAGATTTCTTTGTTCATTGCTATATAAATATCCACGTCTAGACAAACTGCTAAAAAACCTAAACAACTTTCAAGACGTAATGACGCAAAGCGAGCCCTTCATCATTACTAACGTTTATTTATTACGAACAAGTCGTTATTGCACGAGCAACATTTAATGGTAAAGAAAGAAACGACAGAATACTGAAAAATTTAAATCTACCGTCAAACTTTTACAAATTCGCATTCAAGATGAAATGTTTGACCTTTGTTTTTAAAAATTTGTTGATTCATTCCCTCTCGGGGAATATAAAACTTAAGTATGGCTGAAACTCATTAAAATCACGTGGAAGGTGTTCTACTTGATTTCGTTTCCTTTGAGGCTCTTACATAACTAGGTAGCATTCAAACTCTCGTAATTTAATATTACTTCAGCATTTAGTTTTATCTTAAATAATTGAGAATCTAAACTAACGTTCTCGCGAGTAAGTCCAGTTGTTTGACGTTTGTAATATAATATATGGTTTAGGAATTCTCTCTTTCTGTCTGCCTATCTGCCTGTCTGTATGTCCCCCTCTCACTCTCTCTCTCTCTCTCTCTCTCTCTCTCTCTATATATATATATATATATATATATATATATATATATATATTGTAACGTACCGCCTCTCAGATGTACCTTCCGCTGAGTCTGTGTATGTGGCCTATTGAGTGCTCGTCTTATTTAATTAAGACGCACTGTTGTAAGCGCCAATTCTGTAAAGTACCGCCTTTTTAGTGTGTGTGTGTGTGACGTCCGTCTTTTTTACAGTCTCAGATCGGTCAGAACACCTCTTAGCAGTCGCCACTTATGAATTATAAAGACTGAGGTTTAAATAAAGTTGGTGGTAATGTTACCCAAACAAAGCAGAAATCGAGTGTGTGTGATTTTGGTTAAGTAGGGAAGTTGTTTAGCCTTCTTTTGAAGAGAGAGCAAGTACCGTTTGTTTACCCTCGGATTAGACGATTTCTAAATTTTCAAATATTTGCCGTGAACCGAATCAGCTGATTTTTGACATTTGTCTCCAAATATAGGTTAATCAGACGACACTGTGGCAGAATACGACCTGGTGGATTGTCCTCTTCTTATTTATTCTGAAATTGACTACAACTACCCACTACAATAAAGGAAACACATTTTATTATTCAATATCATTCCTCAATAATATTTATTGATAATATTATCGGTTTTTCTCTTCCGCCAAAATACAAATATTACAATCGATATTTTCATTAACTAGTACATGATATCGACTTCATTGAGTAAACATGGAATTGTCAAAAAACAAATATGGTTTTGACCAATTTTATCCTTTATTTAAACATCAATCAATATATAATTCTTTTATTTATTTCCGCAGGGTTAAGGGTAAGTTCTTTTTGTTATGAGATGGTCAGAAATGGATAATTATACTACGCTTTACAAATATAGAAAAACTTCGAAAATTTGTAATTCTCTGAGTACGTAGTTCCGGCTTTGTCCGTAAGAGAGCAGATTGTTTTATTTTTATAAACACATGTGATTACACTTGGAAAGTTTTGTACTGAACGACAATTTGATTTGAGTTTTCTTTGTTAAATATTAAAAGAACTGTTTACATTACCTCTCTTCTCGAAGTTCTTACTTGTGTGAAGCTGTTTCTCAGGTGGTGTTCTTAGTTGTTTGTAATTTCATAACCGTCTGTCAAATACTATCTCGTCCAAATTCAAAACTCGGCTAGGCTATGCCTAATCGTCCAAAATGTTTTTTTTTCACTTTTATTATGGAGTATAGCAAGTTAACTTTAATAATTAAGGTAGTAGTACCTAATGTTTATACTGTTATTTAATTTTGTAACAATTTTGTGCTGTTCTCAGATTTCTAAAGGATAATTTAATAAAATTTTTGTCTCATCATTTTGTCAACCGGTTTCAATTTCAAATTTGATTAAACAATGCTTGTTATTTCGTTACTCTTAGTAACCCATAATTTTTTATATACCTTTTTATTGGTTCTGCTATTTACTTTTTAGTATATAGGCGGTTTGTAATTATTATAAATTTATTTTTGATTTACAGAAAAATAATTCTTTTTCATTTTGGTTTCTTTCCCCATTTGGTTTACATAATAGGTTTCTGTTTATTTTCTTATAACTTTGGATATAAGTCTTTAATATTATTATTAACTTTACATGAATTTATATATTATTTATTAATCTCTTATAGTATTCCTACACTGCACTACTTCCTTCTGCCATTTTCCTCATACAGTATTATTTTAATTTATATTATCATCTGCTATTTAAATCTTTTATGTTTTTTTAAAAAAAAACCCTGGGTTATCTTATACAATAACACAATTATTTTATAAAAATATAGAATTAACATAGGTATTAAATTTTGTTGTCTACACAATATAAATATTACAATAACTAAACAAAATACATAATTAGTTAGTAGCATCATAGTCTACTATTATAGTTGATAATTCTCACATCTACAGCACAATTCTGTAAGAAGTTCCCTTCACCTTCACTTATTACCTCATTGGGTACACTATAACTCACTTGTCACTGTATATCACTTTAATACTGTTTATAATGTTTAGTGATACAACTTAATTTTTAGCTAGTTATAGTTTACCCATTTCTGACCTTTATGGTATTACAAGAGTTATCATTTATTGAGACTGGGTTATGTACCGTTACAATATATATAGATGTTTATAAATATATATATATCTATCTCTATCTCTCTCTGTTGCGGAAGAAACTCGTGAATAACATCCAGAGACCATTATTTAGTTTTACTTCCCTTCCTTTTTTTGATTTTTCACCTCAAATGGTAGTTTTTATTTATTCATAAATGTAAGTCGCGTTCCGTTGTATCTCCCCCAAAACAAGGGAGATCTTACCCATTTAAATCTCCTTGTCGCTCACTTCAGTATTCCTTTTTTCCGTTGTATCTCCCCCAAGACAAGGGAGATCTTACCCATTTAAATCTCCTTGTCGCTCACTTCAGTATCTTTCCTGGTCATCTTTACTTTCTATCATTCCTGAAACGTGACAATACACTGTGCTTCAGATATGATGTTCCGCCCATTTTTACATTCCTGTTCTTTGTTGTTTATCCTGACGAGTAACCTGTAAGCATGTTTCTTGTGTGTGATTTTATTAACTTTTTCTTCGTATGAGGTAGCATTTCTCCGATTATGGCACTACGTTTTTAACTATAGTGGAAAGTGTCTCTTCTTTCGTCTGTTGAAATAGCGTTTGATTCTAATGGCCGTCCTGGGTTTAATTTTCAGCATTGGCTATTATGGGAACTGTCGCGCTCTCTCTTACCCACGTGTACCTCCTATACTTCTTTCCTTTTCTGTTGGTGCAACGTTGCCATTCGTATTGAATGTGAAGTACAAATTTTAAAGAGTTTTAAATTTTATTGATATTCTGCATGTTGTGCTGTACAGCAATATACAATGTACAGCGGGGGTGGCAACAATCATCATCATAATCATCTGCAAGCATTCAACCAAGGATAGTTTGTTCCGGTCACAAGAAGGGAAAGTCAAGAGCTGGTACTCCAGCGCTTCCTCGGACGTCCCACACCTCCCCGTCCCCTCGGTTTATAGTTTCATGGTTGTTTGGGGATGCGGTAGACATCCATTCGGCAAAGATGATCCCACCAATTCAGCCAATACTCGGCAATCCTGTCAAGTGTACTCATAATATTCAGTTACTGCCGTATATCTGTGATTGTTCTATGACCATAGACAGTATACCCTTCCACGTGACTGAGAAATCTCATTTCAGCCGCTTGGATACGACTGGCCTGGCCTTTCGTTAAAATCCAATTCTCAGACCCATAAAGAAGTGTGGGAAGGGCCATCCCCTTGGAGAAGTTCAGGCGTGTTTCTTTACTTGCCGACTTAAGAGTTCGCCTGATGGTCCCGCACATAAGGTTGAACTTATGCAACTTATTCACAACGTCATTGCTTGTATTATAAGACACACTGCATCCACGTATTCAAAATTGCTGACTTGTTCCAGGACAGTACCAGCTATAACAATTTTTGACAATAGGGGATCAGTTCCACGAGAAGCCATCACGTTGGTATGGCGACAATCCATATAGTAAATCGCTACACGTCAGATTTTTTCATATGGCGGTATCTGAAGAATAAGTAAGGGTTTAGTGTTCCACTGCCTCAAAACAAATACTCAAACAATACATTTGTTATGAAATAGCTGCAATTTCTTGCACACGTTATGTCGTGTGCAGTCGGAAATAGAAAATACCTAGCCTTAACCACAGTACTGTGGTCACTAACGTCTACCACCCTACGTTATCATAGCTCGAATTTTACACAGATGATGGCAGTCAATGGTACTGTCGAAACGTCTGTTTTAGTTGAAAACAGTGCACCGCGGCCAAACAGCCCGGGAATGGGTTTGACAACATCGACTCCAGCCGTGTAAGCCTGCGAAGTAGATTCTAAAATATCTTGATCAAAATGGTGGCCATAAATGTACGAGCATCTAAATAACCGTACTTTACGCGTCCTCTCGCTCTCCTGCTCTCTCTCTCTCTCTCTCTCTCTCTCTCTCTCTCTCTCTCACACACACACACACACACACACACACACACACACACACACACACACACATATGCGCGCCCGAATTGTATGAACAAAAAGCTAGGAAGACGAAGGCTGCGATGCGCTGCAACACACAGTCCTTGACGAAGACACATCAACTATAAATACATCAATACATCGCGTACGGACACGATTCCAAGAATTCCTCCACAACGCACGATGTGTTTGTTCCGCCTTCCTTCACCATTACGTACGTATGTACATAATAACCTATATTGTGCTATACACTACTGCCTCAAACAAAACGTATTATTTGTTTTGATCGTATAAAGCTCGAACAGGTGAGCACGCGATAATCAATTATACTGGTGTGTGTGTGTGAGAAAGAGAGCTTCATTACACTGTACAATCACAATTGGCAAATCACCGTTCATACCGACAGTAACACAAGACACGTGACGTGATCGAGGAACAGCTGAGGAGATACTCTCAAACAGCTGACAGCGAAACACATCATTGCGAGTCTTTCGTATTGTGAGCATCAAGTTAAGGTAATTAGCGTTTCTTTGATTCAATAATTGGTTTAGTTTACAAAGACGAGCAGAAAGAATAATTGAGAGAAAAGGAGAATAAATTACATAAGTTTCAAATGATTTGCGCCACCATAATAAGAACACTAAAAAACAAGATAAGGAAAGATACTCTGGTCAAGTTATACAAGATAATGGCTGTGCCTATGCTTCTTTATGGAAATGAGTCATGGATAATAAGAAAGAGAGATAAAAGCCGCATACAGGCAGCGGAGATGAAATTTCTAAGATCGGTCAGAGGTTGTTCTAAACAAGATCGATTTAGAAATGAAGTGATTAGAGAAGAGTTAGGCTATTAATTATAAATTAATTGGGATAATACAGTTGCATAGAAGAAATTAGAAGGATCATCTGGAGCGTATGGATGATCAAAGACTACCAAAAGCGGCAAGTAGATACAAACCAGCTGGAAGAAGAAGCATAGGGAGACCAAAGAAAAGGTGGCAATAAATCGTCTGAAACCGGAACAGTTCACCAAGGCCTAATCCTTGTTGGGGAAGAAGAAGAAGAGTAATTGAGATCACACTGACTTAGTATATACTTTTTAAGGATAATGGATTTTTTTAGGATCGACACTTGTTTTTGTTGCATCTAAAGATCATAAAAGTATTTCACTGTTCGAAATACTGTGTTTTATAATTCTATAAGGCTATTTGTCTATTTAAATAACCTATATAATGGTTATATACTACTGAAAGTTAAGGTAAAAGATTGATCAACGTTAATATTCTATTTCAACAATACCTTTCTCGTTCTCGTTTGCACACGACACGTGAACCAAAGCGTTCTGAAAATAGTTTTCCCTGTGTTAGCATTCTGGTTACACGGAAAGTGTCTTCTTGCGCCTACGGTAAAGCTCAAGTTTGCAGCCTAATTTCTGACAAACTAGCTGACTGCTCACACATCGATAAAAAATGCAGTGAAATATCGATGTCAGCCGTCCAACGGTACTGTGCGGAGCAGAAAAAGTAATATTCTCACGTAGGCTTCCGCGGCCAGTGTCCGTTAAGTTTTTGAAGTCTTCTTCCGGTATGGACTGCGTCAAAAATGTCTTGTAAAAGAGTCCAAGACACACGAAGGACTTAGCAGTTGAAAAGTCGGCAATTCCTAAACATTCACATGATAAACTTCGAAGACGCATCTACTATAAGGTCGTGCAATAGGTATTCTGATAGAATGGTCCTAGAACCAATAGAAATTAATAAACACAATGATAAATCAACAGAGAAGCAGTCACGCTCAGTACGACGTGGTACCCTTTACTTTCTGGCTTGACTGTACAAGACTGTTGTGCGCATGTGCGAAATTTCTGAAATATTTTGTTATCCTCGCAACGAGGTGTTTGACCAGTGCGCATCTCTAAGCGACTGTTGAAAATTTTTCGTCGGGTCTAATGCTGTGTTCCTTAATTTTTTTTATTATGAGCTCTGGCCTGATACTGATTTTACACATTTGCAAACTCGAATATCGGTTGTTTATTAATAATCGATCACTAGACAACTTCGTTGTATAACAGGCGTATCAAGATTTTTAAGACGTTTCTAGTGTGTAAAATGACTCCTAATCAAGGGAAAATACAAAGTTTTTTATCCTATTAATATGCAGTATAAATCCGCCTAAGTAATTATAAATTTTTCCCAGATTACTATACAATTTAATTTTTCAATTTTTGTAGTAGGCCTGTATGTGAGAATTATTTATTACAATTTGTCAAACATATCCCTTTTTAATGTGGCCTTTCAACGATTTGAAAATCTCGCTTACCCGGAGAAGAGATGACATTGATTATTCTGGCTAATCGGCGCTGTCTACCGTACGTATAAAATGTTCCATCGAGTATCACCTTAATTTACAGGATGCAATTTTTCTTTGTCTACCCAACTTGCTAGCAACAAAATTGCACAAGATGATTGACTAATAACAATGATTACAAGCGGTAGGGGCGGGGGGAGGGTGTAATTGACGAGATTCGTCGTCTGTAATTTATGGGATCTGCCGGTACTGCACAACGCGGCAAATTGCCTCGCTGACATTTGCCGCGTCAGTGCGCGTACTCGATTGCAAATTGGTGGCTAATGGACTGGTCTCGTTTTGTACGCCTAACTTTTTCAATTGATTCACTACAACATTGATTAGGCCGGTAGCTGTATTTAACCACCAGCTTCCAGTACAGGGTAAATTATTCCCGTTCATAATTTGTTCAGGTGAGTGGCACAGTTGGAAATGTGCTCGTTATACGAGGGTCAGTTGAAAAGTTCGTGGAGCGTCGTCTATAGCTCAGTGGTAGAACTAAAATCTTTCGTGTGCTGCAAAACGTATATTTCGCGTGAACACCTGTTAATTTTCAAATATATCTACCAATTTATTCATTGTTTAGAAGCTGTTAAAAATTGACATGTCTTGCGTGTTTTGAAAAACGAACAAAATCAAACATCGTGGTGTGATTGTTTGTTAAAAATTGTTTAGCTCCAACAGAAAGAAATTCAAAAAGAAATTGTAAATGTGTCAGGAGATGCTGCGACTTTAAAACCAACGGTTTGTAAGTAGGCACTTGAGTTTAAACGTGCACTGAAAAACGTGGTCGCACTGGACGCCCAAAAAATGCAACAACTCCAGATGCGGCAGCCATCTTGCACAACGCTTTTTCACACCAAGTTGTGAATTAAAGTATGATGCACACGCTCATATTAGATACCTATGATTTCAGCAACGTCATCCACTCCTCAATCTGCGGTCTTCCAACACCCTATGAGATTTTTTCAATGTCATTTTTTGTTGCACTTTTTGGACGTTCACTACTGGGATCGTCATCACTCCTTGTACGACCAGTTTAAACTCGAGTGTGCCCCACTTACCGTTGTTTCTGAAGGCGCAGCACCTCCTAACACATTTACAATTTCGTTTTGATTTTCCATTGGCGCTAAAACGTTTTTAACAGAGAATTCATCACAACACGATGTTTGATTTTGTGCATTTTAAAAACACGCGTGACAGGAAAATTTCAAACAGCTGGTGAAAAGTGAATAAATTGACAGATATATCTGGAAATTAACAGGTGTTCATACGAAATATACGTTTTGCAGCACACGAAAGATTTTAGTTCTACCTATGAGCTATAGATGTCGCTCCGCGAACTTTTCAACTTTCCTTCGATAAGATTTAATCTACCTGTAGACGGCCATTGTCTCATCACGAAGTTATGGCAAACTAGCGAGTAGTATCTTGCTTTGTAAAACCTCTCTACTTAACAGTTCGGAGCCGGCCTTAACCAGTACGTGTAACAGAGAGTCTGCGAAAGCGCACATCAAGTGTAATGACAGAAAGATCGCCTGCACTCGATTCGCCGCGTGTTTGGACGCTTGGGTTACATTCGGGATATTTTTTTAATTTTGTATATTTTCTCTACATTGGCCTAATCTTTTTTTTATTCTTCTTCATTTAATTGTATCGTACCTATAGGTATAGAATACTGTAGCATTCTGTAATAATCATCTTCAAGGATTAAACCAATGATGGTTTGTTCCTGTCTCAAATAGGCAAAGATTACAGCTGGTCACTCCAGCGCTTTCTCGGACGTCCCACACCTCTCCGTCCTCTCGGCTTCTAGTTCCATAGTTGTTTGGGGATGCGGCAGTTTTCCATTCGACAGAGATGTTCCCACCAATTCAGCCGATACTGGGCGATCCTGTCGAGTATACTCATACTACTCAGTTCCTGCTTATTAAATTCTGGAGATTTGTGCTCCACGTTTGGATGCGCCAAATATTAAATTTTTGTGTGTGTGGAATTATAGCTCCACGTTCTGGTGACAAACATAAAATTGTTGTTGCTGGGCGCCAGAGATAATTAGGAATCTCAGGGGGTTGTTAATAACAACTCTTATGTTCAGATGCTAATTAATAGATATTATATTTACCCTTTTTAATACATTTAAATATATATAACATATGATGTTATCCGCATTTCAATTTGACAGGCTAGTTACTTCTCAATTACTACTAACTTCTTATCCTTAGTTAATCATTATAAGAAATTCGTGAATACAGTTAATATCATTTACTGTTTATAACCACTTAATTAGTCCATTGACTATGGTTTCAGATTATTATCTTAATTACACACTAAATATTATTAATCATCAATAAAAGATTAATAAACAAATGTGAAATATTATTTGTCATTAACAAGATATTAATGAGACTAGAAAATCTCTTTCTTTCTCAACATAAATAAACATTAATCAATAAAATGGCTTAATATCTAACATTTCAGAACTATCCAACTATCATTCAAAATTTATATTAAATATTTATACTTCGTACTCCTATTCTAAGTCGTAAGATATAAAACTCTACAGCATCTGAACAATTCGTCGGTTCTTTTAGAATGAAACGGGTTAACTGAGTAGACAAATATATGACATGCAATTATTTGATTATAACGTTTAATGTGACACAGTTACTTGAAATCGCTTATCCATTCTTCCGTCTCGCTCGTTCCACACTTTACACATCACAACACAATTTATATTACTCTGCTTTTTATCGAATCCACCACACTCGCGATAATCATTCGTCTCCACGTCCTGCGAAACTTTGACTTTTCATACGGTCGCGCACATAATAAATAAACTTCTTCGCACTTGATGCCGCGCACAGAATAAATAATACTACTTGGCTGTTGACTGACGATTGGCTAATTTACTGTATGACTGAGTAATTAACTAACTAACTGATTGATTTCGCGGACTGATTGACTTGATTTCACTGACTGACTCTCTTTTACGTTCCTGCCTCAGTTACTTTTATAGTTTCACCGAAACTTCCCTTACTGCCGCTACTCTTAAAATTACCATCATTGGCTGAGATTCGAACTTGTTGCCGGTAAGTTTGAAATTGACCAGTAACCACTCGAAATAACTTCGCGCGCAGAGGTGACGCTTTTTGTAATTGGTGAATTCTTATAGACGCGAACTTTTTGCCGCGAGACCGTTTTCTCGTTAAAAAAAGGAAATCTGCTTTCTCCACCACCCTCGTTTATGACGTTTCACTCATTGTATTTTGAAGGCCGTAAACACCCTAAATCTAACGGTACTGCCTATTTTTTGCTGTTTTTTAGCAAACAAAGAGTTTTATATCTTTACGACATAGAAAGTTGTACTTACAATACAATTTTACTTTGGGTCGGCGTCAATGTGTCGCCTCGCCCATACACACCTCTCACTTATATACCGACTATGCAGTATAATTCTTATCTGTATGTTTATTTATTAACGATACTAATATTAATATTAATAGTTTACATCGAAATATGTAATTGATCTATGTGTGTTTTACTATACAACTAGCTGTAACCGATAGTGTTATGTTGCATTGTCCCCCAAAAAGATTTATCCACAACTGTACAACAAAATTTGGGAAAATCATTTTGTATGCCTCTACATATAGATTTATATATATATATATATATATATATATATATATATATATATATATATAGTCATTTAAACGAGAGTTTGTTTATTTTACCCGCACTGACCCACTTTCATAGGTCTGTTTGAAGGTCCCCCTCATTGTCGACTTTCACTTTCCCCTCTTTATTTGCCGATGGTCGGTCATTCACATCTTACTACCCTAACTACTACTTATTGCTTACAAATTTCGCTTACTGACTATTGATATATGACTGACTCTATTATATTTACTTATTACTATTACATAATTTTTTTTTTTTTATCGCATTAAGGAATTTTAAATTTCTGTTGATTTATTACATTCCCAACTCCCCGGAACCCATGGTAGTATTGTTTTAATTGCCGAACATTAAATATACCTCGTACTGTGTTACGTTTGTTGACCTCTGAGATCTCGTATGTCGCGGCTCCCTTAATGCTGGTTACCTCATATGGTCCTTGGTACAACTCACAAAATTTTGCTGTTATTTTATTTACCGCGTCTGAAATTGTGTTTGTCCTAACCAGGACTAAATCTCCTACCTTAAACTTTAATTTATTACTTTCTTCATTCTTCCTTTGTGCTCTTTGTTCACCATTTCTTTTCATTTTTCGATATATTTCCTCTTGGTGATTCTTCATTTCTTCTTTCATCAGTTCCCGGTCGACGTATGATTCCCATACTCTTTTTGGTTTGGTGCCCCATTGCGCTTGATATGGCGTCATTTCAATGGTATCATGGTAGGTCTCATTGATACATTTTCTACAGTCTTGACATACTTCGCCCACTTCGTATGGTGTCCTCCTACCATAACCCTAAATATATTTCCCAGTTGCCGGTTTACTCTTTCCGCCAAATTTGTACAAGGGTTGCGGATGGCTGTAAATTTAGGTTTGATTCCTAGATCTCCTAAACTCTTCGCCCAAGATCTGCTTGTGGACTGTGTCGGTTAAGATTGACCTCGGTTTACCCACTTCTTGAATATACAATTTTAATTTGTTTAATGTGGTGGCTGTTGTCGCTTTTTTCATCGTGTATAACTTAACATATTTTGTAAAGTTATCTATGACTACCAATATGTACTTTACACCACCTGTCGACGTAAGTAATGGCCCATACTGACCATTTCTCCTTTCTCCCTCGGTAGTATCGGCCGTGTCTCTCCAATACCTTTCCTGCCGTGGTCCTTACATCTCTGACATATCCCACACGTTTTGATCATTTGTTTGGTGAATTTATGGAAATGATCCCCTGTGAAATACTCTTTGAACACTTCGTACGTCCTCTTTACACCACAGTGTCCGTATAGTTCGTGTATCTCCTTAATCAATCCCTCGCCGATCTCTTTCGTAAGCATTACTTTCCATTTCTTCCTTTCCTTCCGATATAATTTGTTATTATTCCACTTATATATTTTCAATAGTTGCTTATTATTATTATTTTGTAATTGATTTATGATATTCTTCAATTTCTGGTCTTTCTGCTGGTGTTGGGAGATGCTAATGAGCTGATTTTTCAACTGTTTGCTTATTCTGATACCTACAGTACAAATCTCCAGTTCTCCTTCTCCGTCCTTTCTCATTTCCTCTTGCGAATCCACTGGGTATCGACTCAGTATGTCAGCTACAACATTCTCACTTCCTTTGCAGTGTATCACTTCGAAATCGTACTCTTGAATCGCGAGTATCCATCTCGTGATTCGCGAACATGTTAACTGGCACTTCTGCATGAACGTCAATGCTTTATTATCCGTAATGATCGTGAGTGGACGTCCTAGTACATACGTTCTGAATTTTTTAAGACAGTGGACGACGCTCAATAATTCTAGTTCCGTCGTAAAATAGTTTAACTCGGCGCCTCGGAATACTCGGCTAGTAAATGCGATTACCCCGATTTGTCCGTCGTCATCTATTTGATAAAGTTGTCCTCCCAATGCGTATTTACTGGCGTCTGTTTGTAAATAAAACCGCTTGTTCGGGTCAGGATGTCTCAAAATTACTGTATCTACAAACAGTTGTTTCACCCTTTCGAATTGTTCATTTATCTCTGGAGTCCATTTAAATCGTACCCCCTTCTTCAATAACTGTAAAAGTGGTCGTGTCTCCTCAGCATATCGGCTGGTAAACTTATTATAGAAGTTGGTCAACCCAAGGAATCCCTTTAACTGCTTTGGGTTTTTTGGCTTCGGGAACTCTAAAATTGCCGCTACCTTTTCTGCTGACGCACTGATGCCCTTCGTTGATAACTCGTACCCTAGGTATTCTATTTTTTCTCGGAAAAACTTCGATTTACGCAGGTTTACTGTGAGGTTCGCTTTCTTGAGATCTTGTAGTAACAACTGCAGGTGGATGAGATGTTCTTCTATGCTTCCAGATACGCACAAGCAATCATCAACGTAAATAATCGTGAACTTCTTCACCCTTTCTGATAGCACGTGATCCAATCCCCTTGTTAAGCTCGCCAGACTAGTTTTCAAACCAAACGGAGTGACAGTGTATCGATAGCAACGCCCCTTATATAAGAATCCGGTGAAATCACGGCATTCTTCTGCTAACGGCATTTGCCAGAAGCTACTCGTCAGGTCGATACTGCTCATCACTTTGATGTTTCCGCAGCTCGCCAACACTTCATTAATCGGCATCGCTCCTTCATAGTCTGGAACAGTCACGGCGTTGATTCTCCGCGCATCCAGGCATAGTCGTACCGACTGATCCTTTTTGATGACGGTTACGATCGGATTAATAAATGGACTTGCAGCTCGTTCGATCACTCCGCACGCCTCCATCTTCTTGATTTCTTCGTCTACGGCTTGTTGATATTTTAGAGGAATTGGCCAACCTTTCATACAATATAGTGTGGTATCTGTCACAATAAATTTATGTTCATACCTCGTAACCCTTCCTGGTTGCTCCCTGAAGATCTGGCGGTTTCTTATCAATACTTCCTCTAATTCCTTCTTCACCTGCGTCTCGACTCCTGTAATTTCTTCCATCTTCTCACGAATCATCTCCCCAATCCGCTTCTCTTCTTGATCAACTTCTATAGCTAGAATTTCAACATATTCAGGTGCATCTTCCCCTGCTTCATGTCTATTAAATGTTATCTGGTTCTCCTTTAAATCAATGACACATCCACTCTCTCGCAGCAACCCGATTCCAATTATGCATTCCCGGATTAGATCAGGTATTATTAAGAATACCCCGTCAATGCTATACTGACCAATCTTCACTTCTAACAATAATTGCTGAGTTATTTGTTTAGATTTTCTACCGACCGCTCCTTTTACTATCATATTCGTTACTTTTAATATATTTAGTTTTCCCATCTGGCATTTGTGTTTGCGATACCACTCTGCCGAGATTGCATTAATTTGGCTACCTGAGTCAATCAAGGCGACCACCGATATCCTATTTATGCATATGCTTAGCTCTGGGCATTTAAATTTACGTGCCTTGTTAATTTCTAAATCTTCTTCTAACAAAGCGTCCCTTATTTCTATGAAAGTGGTGCTAATTTCTGAATATTTACAACTTACATCTACCTTATTTCTAGTAGTAAACTTACTTAGTTTTTTGAACTTGTTGCTGGGGTGTCAACAACCTGTGAAGGTCTTTGTGTACAGCTCGTTCCGGCAATAGCGTTGACCTGAGCTTCGTAAACACGTTTGTTTTGTGTTTTTGCGCTCTCTCTCGGCTCGGGCCCATTTGTCTGCCTCCACCCTACTTTCTGTCGATAAGTCGGCTGTCTGTCATTTTTGTTGTGATGCAAAGGTCGACTCTCGTTCTCATGCTGTTCCGGTTTTACCGCTACCTGCGTCCTATAGTTGTCAGAACTATCTTCCTTCTTCTTACGTAACGTCGCAAATCCCATTAGCAACATCTGAAATTCGATAATATTTTCTACTCCCCTTGTAATGCATGCTACTGCTATATCATGGTGGTAGTGTCGCGCCAATTTCCGTATCAGATGTCGGTCAGATATCGGTGGTATCAGCTGTCGATTTTGGAGTATGCATCTCTCCATGTATTGTACCATACTAAGTCCACTCTCCGGCCGATATCTTCCGAACTCTAATCGGTCGCGTACACCCTCTTGTACCATCTGGTTCCAGTATGTAGCTATGAATGCGTCCTGGAATTCATTGAAGGTGTTAATATTATTCTTAACCAATTTCCACCAAATGGCGGCTTCTCCTTCTAAGTGTCTGGATACCCAGCTCACTCCTTCGCTCATGTAATATTCTTTATGAATCTCGTCCAGTTCCTTGACGAACTCCATGGGGTATTCCCCTTCTCCATTAAATGTAACGTTCTTGAGGTGTTCTGTCGTCATCGCACGTTGCATCGGTGACCTCTCCATTTGTATAATTCTTGCTCGCACGTCCTCCCTTATCTGCGTCAGTTGACCATCTATCGAAGTACAATTGTTTTCGTATAACTCGGTGAGTTTCTGGATCTGCTCTCCATTCTTTTTGTTATTATTATTGACTTTGGTATTTAAGGTTTTTATTTCTTGAGCTACTACGATTTGGTGCTTTCTGAACACTTGGTCGCTATTTTCTAAGTGCTCCTTCACCTCTGCCTGGATCGTCTCCATTTCCTCCCTGTTGTTTCGGCTCTTATCTTCGTTGTGAACTCCTGGTTTTCTTGTCTTAATTCAGTAATCTGTTGTTCTACGTGTGTTCTGTGTTCGTTTAACTGTTGTGTGAATTTTAGTTCCATATTCTTTTCGATTTTGTCGATTCTTTCTGCTAATTGTTTTAACTGTTCATTGTTTTCTGTGACTTGCTTATTGTTTTCTGTAAATTTTTGTTCTAATCGTCGACTGTTTTCTGTCATTTGTTTATTATTTTCCGTTATTTTTTCTGTCAAGCTTTCTGTCATTTGTTGTAATAACGTTACTATATCTATATTTGTTTGTGTTTGTTGTACTTCGCTGCGGACGTCTTCTTCTCGCAGTCCCCTTGCCTCTGAAAGAACCGTCGGGGTCTCATTGTCGGTCGATTCTTCACCTATTCTGGTCTCTCCCATTTGGTTGTTGACCTCGAATACCACCTCATTATCACTATTATCCCCGTTATTCGTTGCCATTTCTCTTTTATGATTATTATTCAATTTAAATTTCCTTAATTGTCTACTCTTACTACGAGTTAACATCTACTTACATTAACATATATCTTATTTATTGTCTACCCCGTTTCATTCTACCGAGCTTATTAACTGTTTATTAAGTTACTAAATTAAGCCCCACGTTTGGCGCCAAATATTAAATTCTTGAGATTTGTGCTCCACGTTTGGATGCGCCAAATATTAAATTTTTGTGTGTGTGGAATTTATAGCTCCACGTTCTGGTGACAAACATAAAATTGTTGTTGCTGGGCGCCAGAGATAATTAGGAATCTCAGGGGGTTGTTAATAACAACTCTTATGTTCAGATGCTAATTAATAGATATTATATTTACCCTTTTTAATACATTTAAATATATATAACATATGATGTTATCCGCATTTCAATTTGACAGGCTAGTTACTTCTCAATTACTACTAACTTCTTATCCTTAGTTAATCATTATAAGAAATTCGTGAATACAGTTAATATCATTTACTGTTTATAACCACTTAATTAGTCCATTGACTATGGTTTCAGATTATTATCTTAATTACACACTAAATATTATTAATCATCATTAAAAGATTAATAAACAAATGTGAAATATTATTTGTCATTAACAAGATATTAATGAGACTAGAAAATCTCTTTCTTTCTCAACATAAATAAACATTAATCAATAAAATGGCTTAATATCTAACATTTCAGAACTATCCAACTATCATTCAAAATTTATATTAAATATTTATACTTCGTACTCCTATTCTAAGTCGTAAGAGATAAAACTCTACAGCATCTGAACAATTCGTCGGTTCTTTTAGAATGAAACGGGTTAACTGAGTAGACAAATATATGACATGCAATTATTTGATTATAACGTTTAATGTGACACAGTTACTTGAAATCGCTTATCCATTCTTCCGTCTCGCTCGTTCCACACTTTACACATCACAACACAATTTATATTACTCTGCTTTTTATCGAATCCACCACACTCGCGATAATCATTCGTCTCCACGTCCTGCGAAACTTTGACTTTTCATACGGTCGCGCACATAATAAATAAACTTCTTCGCACTTGATGCCGCGCACAGAATAAATAATACTACTCGGCTGTTGATTGACGATTGGCTAATTTACTGTATGACTGAGTAATTAACTAACTAACTGATTGATTTCACGGACTGCCTTACTTGAATTCACTGACTAACTGCCTTGATTCCACTGACTGACTCTCCTTTACGTTCCTGCCTCAGTTACTTTTATAGTTTCACCGAAACTTCCCTTACTGCCGCTACTCTTAAAATTACCATCATTGGCTGAGATTCGAACTTGTTGCCGGTAAGTTTGAAATTGACCAGTAACCACTCGAAATAACTTCGCGCGCAGAGGTGACGCTTTTTGTAATTGGTGAATTCTTATAGACGCGAACTTTTTGCCGCGAGACCGTTTTCTCGTTAAAAAAAGGAAATCTTCTTTCTCCACCACCCTCGTTTATGACGTTTCACTCATTGTATTTTGAAGGCCGTAAACACCCTAAATCTAACGGTACTGCCTATTTTTTGCTGTTTTTTAGCAAACAAAGAGTTTTATATCTTTACGACATAGAAAGTTGTACTTACAATACAATTTTACTTTGGGTCGGCGTCAATGTGTCGCCTCGCCCATACACACCTCTCACTTATATACCGACTATACAGTATAATTCTTATCTGTATGTTTATTTATTAACGATACTAATATTAATATTAATAGTTTACATCGAAATATGTAATTGATCTATGTGTGTTTTACTATACAACTAGCTGTAACCGATAGTGTTATGTTGCATGCTGTATATCTGTGTTTCTTCTGTGATCATGGAGAGTACGTATACCCTGGCACGTGTCTGAGAAATCTCATTTCACCGCTTGGATGCGACTGGCCTGGCCTTTCGTTAAAATCCTATTCTCAGACCCATAAAGAAGTGTGGAAGGGCCATCACCTTGTAGAATTTTAGGTTGACTTAAGGGTAGCTTTACTTGCTGACTTAAGGGTTCGCCTAATGGTCCCGCACATAAGGTTGAACTTATGCAACTTATTCACAACGTCGTTGCTTGATTCTACAATAATATATGTTAAACAACACTGATGGAACAGTCGCTCGGCACTTGGTAGCACAGTTTACTAATACTTGAACCTAACAAGCGAACACTTGGTATACTTCTACAGTTGATTTTATTTTCTGACAATTGTTTCACCAGTTGCGGCAGCTTCAGAGGTTGGATTTCAACTGACAGGAATTTCAAACCGATCCCATAAAACGGTGTGTGTGACGTCATTTTAAATAATAACTCTGAAAACCTGTAATATTCAGGCATAAGTGTTCTTTTTCTAAAAACTATTTTCGTTGCAAAGTATAGTTTGTAGTTAAAGTCGAACACAAAACGTTTGTAAGTCCGGCTCATTTATGGATCAAACGCAGTAAGATCTAAACTAATTTATTTAATTACTCTGAACGAGTAATCACTAATTAAACTAATTTATCTGAACGAAATATTTCATGAACAGGGTTTCCTGGAATATTTCTAGCCAATGTGAGCGAATTAAATTTAGTAAATTTAGACTGACTGTGTGAGGTGGACCAGTTCTTCGTATGATGTTCAGAGAACAAGGCGTGTGATTTTCGGCAATTTTAACCAAGTAGACTTGCAATATCCGTGAGTGTGGTGTGTGCATTGTAATACCCACTCATTTTCCTACACTAGTTACGAGTGAACGCAAAAGATTTTCCGTGGTTCCAGCAACTTCGTAGGAAAGGAAAACCTCGATATAGAAAATGGTACTTCATGAAATACAGTTTTGCTTAATTCAGTGAAAGGCTACAGAAAATCAATTAGATAAATTCGTTTCAAGAAAGAATATACATTGTATTATTTGTTCGTAAAGATAAAAGCGTAAATGTTTAGTTCCTTATATTTTATTGTAGTCAAAGACATTTTGATTTCAAAAAATTCGTTATTGACATGAAGGTAATTTATGTTTCATTATTGACATGAAGTAAATAAGCTGATTTACTGGTTTTTTTTTTCAATGAACTACCTTTCAATAAATGGTTGAGGCATGAGTTTATTATATCCAATTTTATGCTTTATTATAGAAGTGGTTGGATTATATCCATTGTTTTAGAAGTTGGATTGTCATTTATCCCTATCTCTCCCCTCTCTCTCTATTTATATATCTGTCTACACACAGCGCGCGAGGGCATACGTACACGTATATAAACCTATGCCTGGAATTCCTGAAACTTGTTTGCCGTATTCTATCTTCTAAAGAATTATGACTCTTACACGTTTTTTGTTGCTTTCATTGTTTTTAGGGTATGTGTGTGTGAACGTGTGTGTGGGCGCGCGCGCACACACATACAGTTGCGAAGCGGTGGGAGAAAGGAGTTAATGTGAACTGTATTTTACCTTCGATAGAGTTGTAAAGTATTGGGCACAAACGAATTTCGAAACAGCCTAGTCATTTCCATAAATTCAATTAACAGTTTAATTACAATCTACGTTTCAGCTTAGTGGGGTGGGACGGAGTTGTTCCGAAATAGTATTTAATTAAAGATAATTTGATGTTTGTAGGTAGTTGTACCCAGTGCAAACGCCCATTCTGCGTTTCATACATTTTTAGGTAAACTAAATTATACCGTTTACTAACTACAGTTTTCGTAAGCGAAGTCTACAAACAACTGTTTCCGCCTCTTTGAGGTTTTTGATTGAAATCTATTTAAGAAAATACGTACAATGTTTGTGTTTAATGACTACATTATTGTCATTTTCACTAGTTAAAATTGGTTAACTAAGGTTATCTAAGGTTAACCTGGCTCTCCGTCGTCTTGGTGAACTGAATCGCCGTAATCACAGTAATCGACGGTCGACAGACTTGATCGAAACTTGAGTTTTATTTTTCTCCGTCTTTAGATAACTTATCGTTGGTTTCGAGTACCATATTGGCTCGTGCCATGGTCACGTCTTGAGATATAGGGTGCGAGCTTTGTACCGTCAACGCACAGGGAAAGACGGTTTAGTTTGGTACTTCAAAAGACAATAAGTCAGACATACGAGGTCTGTAAATTAAGTAATGAGACTAATTCAGTAAAACCTTTTATTTACAATCAAACTCTAATTAATACCTAATTAATACTCTAATGAATAAACCTATTTATTTAATATCTAAACTCTATCGCCTTCAAAGTAGTTCCCTTGGGAAGCCACACACAGCGCTATAGACGGGTTTTCCTCTCTTCATAGCAGTGTTACTCGGAAACTGAAATCTCCTTCTACTGGTCGGTTACATTTTTTTTTTAATGTTATCTATCGTCCCAAAATGGTGTCCTCTGAGATTCTTTCAATCTCGGGAAGAGAAAGTGGTCACAGGGACTCAAGTCAGGTAAATGAGGGGGCTGAGGGACAACAGGAGTATTTTTCTTTGGCAAAAACTCTTTAACCGAAAGTGCTGTGTGACAAGGCGCATTGTCATATGCAGCATCCAGGTGTCCACGATGGCTGATCTTATGCGGGCAACTCTTTTCTGCAGCCTTTCAAAGAATTCCTAGGTAAACATGTTGGTTGACAGTCTGTCCTGTAAGCAAAAAATCCTTATGGTTAATGCCATTAACTGTAGTGTTATTCAAATTTAATTGTTTTGCGATGATTCTGACGGTTAATCGACGGTCAGACCGCACCAAGTCCCTGATTGGATCAACATTGTCGTCTGTTCTTGACATTGATGGTCTTCCAGAGCGTAGATCATCCTTAATTCATTCCCGGCCACATGAAAATGGTTTAAATCATCTGAAAACCTGTGCTCTTGACAAAGCTTCATCTCCATACGCCATTGTCAATTTTTAAAAGTCTCAGTAGCACTGTGCTCGAGTTTAACACAAAACTTGATTGCACAACATTGCTCGTAATGATGTCACTCATTTTTATAACGCACAACAAAATCCCACTACACGAAAAGCTTGTTTACATTTCACGTAGCAACAATAGACAATAAATATTAATACTCAATATCAATCAGCTGTTTATGTAACCATCTGTGTTAACGGAAACCTTACAGTGTTGCCATATTGACTGCTACATGATTAGTCTCATTACTTAAGTTACAGACCTCGTATGTGGGGCAGTATCTTCTGCATCTGTGACAAATCGCTACTGTCCCAGTGATGGTTATTGCAGGTAGTTTTTAAGATAATAAATAGATTCATACGTACTGTACAAGCTAAACACTTGTTAATTGGCAATAGTAGCCTTCTTATTCTTATTATTATTGATATTACTGGTACCGGTAGCCTGCTGTCCCAATAACCGTACCCGCAATCATTTTCGATGTATCGATTATGCGTTTATTGGCATCGATATGTAGTGAATATCGCTTATAATTTTAGTTAGATAATAGAAATCGTCAAAATTTATTTTAATCGTCTCATATTTTAATCGCTTTTATAATTTTTTAAAAACGAAAACGTTTCATGACGATTTGTGGAAAAACATCAACATTTCTATCCAAGAGCGCATCCATAATTTGACTCGACGGTTTTACAGAAAAGTCGAAGCGAAAAAACTTGTGTTCTCCTCACAACATTTCTGTAGATACACGTTGATTGTATCGCTTAATATAAATAATGTTTACCCCTTATTTAAAAGCACAAGGAAAAAGACATGATATTATTGTTTTCATAATTTTCATAGGGAGGGCGGTTCCAATTCACGCAACCCCCTCTCCCTGCGACCATGTTTCGATCTTTCCAAGGTATGGAATGAAAATATGTTTGTTCCTAACGGTCTGCGACTGCATAGTTGGAAACACTATTGGCCGGGCTGTGGGGCCGTGGTCCAGAGTTTATGTTGACGACGTTTCCGTCTCACCTTCGCAGGCCAGTCAGTGTCGGTAACAATTGACAATTCACCTGAATGACACTGAGGTGAATTGGCTGGCACAGTGCAAATTGTTACCGACACTGACTATGGTGAGACGGAAACGTCGTCAACACAAACTCTGGACCACGGCGTAACTGCCCGACCGATGTTGTTTCCAACTATATGAAAAGATTACAATGAATAAATGTAAATGTAATTTACATTTGTGGCAATTAATTAAATTTGCCGTGCCCCACGATCTTGGAGCGCCATTAATACAATGTGCAATTAATTAAATTGTGAATTAATTGAATAATTACTTTAATTATTTATAGATTAACAAATGATATCCTTCATAAGCCTCGCGATTGATATCGCCATTTACATTGATATCAGTTAACAATTAATATTGTGAATTCAATTGAATCACTGAGCAAAAAGACTCTTAGAAAATTAATTTATGTTTTAAAAATTAATTTAACATGTGGGTTATCTGTAATAATGAACGCATGTGTAAAATCAACTTAAATAACTAATTTATTATTCATTCATAAATTTATAATCATACATATAATAACGTCGTTGCACCTGTAAATACATACATATTTCAAATAAACAAGTTCTAGTTTAAATATTCGCTGAAAAAGACATACATACATAAATCACAGAATACAACAATTCAAATACTAATTATTGATGCGTTCATTAATCCCAGATAGTCTTTGTTAACACATTCGTTATTTATAACTTTTTACTCTAATTGTATTCATTACATTTATTTATAACTTCCCAGGGTAGGAATTCTTTGAAAGAATCAGGTCAGTAGTAGTTATTTAAAGTAATAAATTAATAATGGTTACTTGAGTTTATAGAATATCCGTTTAGTGTCCAGCGATGTCCGGTCCTTGTGGTAATGAAGACAGAAAGACACATCTTGTTGACTGCCGTCGATAGCACAAACACTGTATACACCCACGAGAACTCGCGTCGAAATAGAGTTGTGTAAATAAGTAATGGGTCTTGTGTTAGTTTGAATAATTCATTCTAAAATGAGTGTTGTATGTTCATTTTGCAACATTGTTTATGTCCGTTCGTCACTTATTTCACTTTCTATCAATGTATATATAATTAGATTAGTTCGTTCAAATATTTCATGTTCTATTATGTTTAATGTGATTTGGTAGCACTGACTAATTGTAAGTTCGCCTATTTTGTACAATACACAAGTAATGATATTTGTACGTGTCGAGATTGTATTGTTCACTTTGATTGATTACTACATGAGTCCGTTAAATCGCACTTTGACTTCCACTATTCGAAAATCACTAAGTCTGACTATTATGACATGACGATTTCACTAAGTCTGTTATTTTACATAAAACTGAAATTTACTGAGATATACTAGCCGCAAGATTGTAATATACTAGCCACTTGAAATTTTAAATATATTAGCTTCCGAAAATTAAGATATACTAGCCGCAAGATTTAGATATACTAGCTTCGTCCCTGTGTTAGACACATAGTTTTATCAGCTTGTCCCTACTCAAATTTTGTCTTCTGAACTGTCCACGCCTTTTCTTACTTGTGATAGGTCAGCTCATAGTTTTCTCGGAATACTTCGTCCCACTACACCAGGGCTTTTTGGTATATATCTCCTGATACGCCTTTTGCTTTTGGTTGCTATAGAAACTGTCCTCTCCACCGGTGTTCTTCGCAAGAGTTGTATTCTGATAGGTTGCCAGACATCCCCAGATTTGTCCTGTTCGAACGTTGACCTATTTCGCAGAATTTCTAGCTATTATACGCCTGTCGATCACTCTTTTGTGTGAGGAATACGCAGTGTTTTTCTAAGTTGCCTACATCTGTTCTTGGGTCCTTCCGAAGTATTGTTCTCTCTTACACCCCTTTTTTTAACTATTAATAATTCTGGACATCTGTTGGCTGGTGAAGTCACCCTGACTTTCTACTCGTAAATTGCGTCTGACACTTAGACGTTACCTCCAGCTGTGTAGCTTGGTTAGAGGCCTGTCCATTCTCCACTTCACACATTGTTTCTGAAAGTGCTGTACGTACGCTCCTTTGTAAACATCTTGTCTCCTTTTTTGCAGTACCTCGTATTCTGACGTAACCTGACTGAACGTATGCCTTAATTCTCAGTACACGTGTGAGTGTCCTCGCCTGCTTTGTCTCGACTGTTGTGGGTAATAATTTTTAGCTAAACTTCCCCTGTCATCTTGTACATCCAATTTCTATAGTTGAGTAGAACTTAACGTCTTCCTATTGTCTTGTTAGCGACGCTGTTCTGACATCTTCACATTACGTTTTATTTATTGCATCGACTAGAAGTCGTTGACACAACTTCGTGTGAACACAATCCGTCGAGGAGAAAATATTAAATTTTAAAATTTTGGCTCGTTACAAGATACTTCTTGTAAATCAGAGATTCAAGAAATAGGTGAGACAAATGGAGCTCGGAACATCAGGGTGTTACATTCCGGGAGAACAAAACAGAAGCGAGTGTTAAACTCCGGCCGTGAAAAATTAGAGAAGTATTAAAAGAATTTTCTGGCATAAGGATGACAACAACAAAAACTGAGGACACGGTTGGGGAGACCTCGAACACAAGCTAGAATGAGAAGGTGACTAAGCCATTCTGTACAAACGTACGCACAATAAGGAAACACGATATTTTATATTCTTTACGTAGGCGAAAATATAAGATTGGGTGCAGTAAAATCTTCGTTCTATTCAATATTATTAGCTTCAATTGTACAAATCGTATAATAATATAACTGACACTCGCGCGCGCACACAGAAAACACTCAAAACGTCTTTAAAAAGCGTAACCTTTTAACACATTTATTTGTTTATTTTGTAAAGACCTAACAGATGACATAATAAAGGCCTTTTTTAGACAACCATATCAAGAAGTAATTTAACTACGTTCAGTCTCATACCTGCGGCAGTTTTTATGCCAACGGAAATGTGTACATAAACGAATGCAAGTCACTGTAACGAAGTGAAGGAAATTTGTCGAAGTCGGACGGGCGTTCTCTCGCCAAAACGGTCACGGATCCGGCCACTGACAACAACAACCAACTAGTCTCCACACTTACCGGTTTCACAACCAAAAGTAGCCAAAATCGTTTCATAACTAACCTATTGTAATTAACAGATCTGTTTGTGTTATAACAACGAAACAAAAGTTGTACGGGTTACAAAACGTGGCTAATTCTCGGCGAGTGTTGGGAACATTCCCATTCCCAAACACGATCCGAGTTGCGTATAACAATCGTTTTGTTCTGTGTGCGGTGTTAGTGCGAGGCTTTCACCGACTTACACTCGGCTGGACTTCTTCAAATGGAAACAAATTAACGCGTTGAAATGTTGCAGATTCGGCGGTTGTTGCTAATTATGCGTTTGTTGTTGCTGGCAAGAACAGCTGATGTTCGCGTCAGCTGTTTCACACGTCTGTAGGTATTGTGACCGTGTGTCTCGCATCCGCGGCTCTGTGCTCCTATAATGATGAAGGCCCCGAGTAAACGCTGGGATTTCTACAGATTTCCTGCTTCCTGTCCTCCCCAACTACTTTTTCACTTCATCTTTATTCGTGCAGACTGGTAGTTCCAGCCATCTTCTTTCCATCGCTTCGTCTATTTGTAGACCTACACACTACTTAAAGACCTACACTGCCCGTACCATTTCTTCTGTATAATCTGATATAACTTTTGTCTACAATTCGTCGTTTGATTTGATTACACCTTGGTGGTTGTCCGTCAAACTGTACGATTTCGTAGTTGGAAACGTTATTTGCCGGGCTGTTAGGCCGTGGTCTGTTGTTTGTGTGGACAAACGTTGCGGCCCCACCATCGGAGGCCATCCTCAATTTCGGAAACAACTGGCACGTGTATTTTGGCTAAGAAGGCCCACTTAAATGAACTTTTATACCAGCACGATCTAGCTGGAAAGTAGCATCCAGTACTATCTGATTGGCTTGGAAGCACATCATACCAAATCCTTTTTAATAGGAGAGGTTTTATATAAGTCGGCCTTCTTACTAGCGTCTACCTGTACGTTTTCCTATCCAGAATGTGAAGTAGCACAATGGTGGGGGGAAACAACTATTTACACTGTTTAGTAAAAGTACAAGTAGTTTTATACTTCACATAAAATGGTAATTATATAAAACAAAAATCTATAAACCTTTCTTATTTCCTTGTAGTAATAAATTAGGCATCATTAGTCCAGAGACAAAACTGATACCCACATCAATTTTTTGTTTTGTAGTATTTTGTTACTACATTAATTTCACAATTTATTGAACTTACTATACTTTGTACAAATATATATTCCAGACTGAGGTCAAATGAGAGCTGGATAACAAATATATTTCTCTCACTTTATTAAAACAATACTCGAAACTATTATAACATGTCTCCGCAGCAGTATATCTTTTGCTAGTAATAAAAAACATTACTACTAATAATGTCACGTTAACTAATGCAGGAAACCGAATAAAAAACTAATAGTGTTCTAATAAACACTTTGGTTATTTATCATTGTTTTCGTAGTTCACTGAAGTTTTCCGTCAAAAGCAGAATCGATTGCTAAATAATTTCATTTTGTAACAATTATTTTGAATTGCTGTTATGGATGAAGTCTTTTCGGTAATTGTTTAGATGCTGGGGCTCACAAAATTCCCAAGATAATTGAGAAAGCTGTTACTTAATCTTTTACGATTAAATAATATAATCATATACTTAAATAGTTAGGCCTAATAAACACGAGAGAATACTCGTAAGAACATCGCTAAACAAACTGAAAATAAATTGCGGTCTACAGGTTAAGTTTACAAAATATCTCACTGTTAACGTAGTTGCTAGACTCGTCGATAGGGCGGCAGTGTTGTCCCCTGCTGTCTCCCCCCCCCACCACCACCTCCAGCTAGACGCTAAAAGTACAGCCTTCTTAGGCAAAAATTCATAGTCTCTATCTCATCACTGGGGTAATTGGTGGACACCGTGCCAATTTCACGGCATAACAGCCCGGCATATAGTGTTGGCGCCGGCCATCAAAGGCTTAGTAACTATCTACGATTTCCTTCAGAACGTCCAGTTCTTGTGTCACAATTTTTCTTTATTCAAAATTTGATTTGTGCTGTTTATGCTATACCACCAACTACTTTGACTTTGACTTTGTGTGCTATACTATAAATACTTTGTGCTATATACTATATTTTATGTTTAACTTTATATACTATTTTGTGATTAAAAATAATAGTTGTTTTGATAGTTCATCTTCTTCATTCACAGCACTTAATTAATATTGACTGTTAAACATTCACTTGTGAACTTACTTTGTTTTTCCCCGTACGCGTTTCGGCGTGATGTGCGCCTTCGTCAGCGGTGTGAGACAGAATGTTTAACAAACATCACGTCGAAACGCGTACGGGGAAAAACAAAGTAAGTTCACAAGTGAATGTTTAACAATCAATATTAATAAAAATAATAAAACACGTTATGTATTTCAAAACCTTCTGTTTGCGCATTATCGCATGCTGAATTATGAAAAAGTTTTTATATAATCTTTGTTCGGTTCCACTTGTCCGACGAAATTTGCGGCAATCCTCCTCTTCAGTACTCTTTATGGTGACCGACGGTAAGTGACCAGTGCATTCTATAACCACTTTCTACTAGGAAAACATTTCAAAAAATTCGAAATTACACTACGGGTGTGAAGCGAAGGTCCCGGGTCTTTTTCTCGGGGGCGTCATAAAATCAAGATGGGGTTTTCAGCCCCCAGATCGAAACTAGTACCTGGGATAACATCCTGATGGCCACACTACATTGCTTGTATGCGAACGGTTCCCATAAGTCATTCCATCCTGCCTAACTTCTACACTGTTTAAGCGGTTAATATATATTAATATTAAATTTCTTGTATTAATATATTAAATATATTAATTCAAGCCATTATTATATTATTAATTCTTGTATTTTAACTCCACATCAATCCGCTGGTCCTCTGTTAGCTTAACCCCAAATAGCTGTATTTTCATCTTATCTTCAGTTTGGTCGATGAAATAAAATAATATAACAGAGAAACTATCAAATAACACAAGGATACCATCGAAAAATTAACATAAATAAATGTCGATAATTAGTGAGACGGGGTTTAGTAATGGTGTGTGAAATCCCTAACGCTCAGGCAGGCATACTTCTTAACATCTAAATTTGTTCCAAATATGCTACATTTAATTAATTAATTAGTCGTAATTGTGATTATTTTATATTATTTTTGACGATGTTTTTGTGTTTGTTTTAATGGTATGTTGTACTACTATACTACTTAATTTTATTGACTCATCTGAATACGACCAGACGTTGGGAATGGTCGAAACGTTGTGTTCATTATATTGCTAGCAGTGGCGGTTGTCCGAAATATTTAGCCTACTTAATGCTTAATAAAGATAAACGTAAGCTAAAGAAATACTGTCAAAACAGTTTAATGGTTGCAACAGATGACACATATAGTCGTTACAACCGATTTGGTCGTTATAGCCACTCGTTATAGACAATATTTCTTGCATTGTGGCGGTACTTAGGTGTCTCAAACGCGTACCAGAAGTATGGCCGTTGTGGCCGAGTCGTTGCAATCGACCGACGTCTAATGACATCGATTTGTCGTAACGAACGTATGTACTGTAATTAGAAACGAACCCAAGGCGGATCGTGGGAACGCTCAGAACGGATTCTCAAAGTCGTGAGTATGCGCGTGTTTGCTCATTAACTTTACCAAATTCGACAATAATGAAGGAAACGGATAACTTGTAAGTCCTATTACAAGGAGCATCGGCAGGCGAGCACACTGTTCTACTACGCGTTAATTGTTGATGTTGTTACGAGGAACAAGATTCTTAGCGAGTCAAGATGTGCTGCTGTTCGCCATTAATTTTGTCCATTTACAGAGTAGCTCTTTGCTGCGATTGTAATTGTGATCAAGTGAACGGTGGTTTTATCCGTTTAATTCTATTTACCGATTTCGCAAATCAGTCGTTAGCGACTCTGTGTGTGTGTGTGTGTGTGTGTGTGTGTGTGTGTGTGTGTGTGTGTGTGTGTGTGTGTGTGTGTGTGTGTGTGTGTGTGTGTGTGTGTGTGTGTGTGTGTGTGTGTGTGTGTGTGTGTGTGTGTGTGTGTGTGTGTCACCTCTACGTTGCACTTTCTCTGCGTTTGTATTGAACTCAAGCCAAATACATAGTACCGTGTATAACACCATGCGCAAAGGCGTATTATACGTGAATTATTGTGTGTGTGTGTGTGTGTGTATGTGTCGGTAAACGGGTACACGGCATGAGGTATGTATTATGTAGGTGAATAAGTACGATTTCATGGTCGACACGGTGGTGGCGAACAAAAAGTAGTACTAGTAGAAGTAGTTGTAGTAGTACCACTAAAAAAATTATAAATTTTAATTCTTTCAATTAAAAATAGAGTAAAAGAAGTAATGTAGTAATTATATCATAATTAGTAGCTGGCAACTGTAGCTGTTGTTAAAAAACCGAATGACACAAAAACAAAAGGTATTTCGCAACGGTAACCGGTTCCATGGCCGCGCGAGTGATCTTACATCCGATAACCTGCGTGACAGACGGATCTTTCTCGGCCTGTCAAACGGGGCAGGTGTGGGTCTGTCTGTTCGTTAGCAAAAGCAGAGACAAAAGATAGGCTATTATTATTTAATTATTCGCGTGCAATAAATAACACCGACTGCACGAAACGCCCTCGGCCCTATATATCTCCCAACAATAAACACTGACGTAGTTTGTACGCGACGACATTCCGTGAATGATAAATAAAACGTTGAGCTTTTTAATTTATTGTCTGCTCTGTTGCAGCCTAATTGCTTAGTATACAAATGTATCATATATAGTGTACTATTAAAATTAAATTAACTTTGCGTCATTTGTTAATGTAAATTACCACACACACACACACACACACGAGAGAGAGAGAGAGAGAGAGAGAGAGAGCGCGAGAGAGAGAGAGAGAGAGAGAGAGAGAGAGAGAGAGAGAGAGAGAGAGAGAGAGAGAGAGGCATATATTTATAATTATATTTATTTTCCAGTATTCTGAACTGGTTGGACTGTGCTCTTTCTTTTAATATGTTCACTAAAATGTATTCGCCTACGTAATACATACCTCATGCCGTGTAGGCTACCCGTTTACGACACACAACACACACACACGTACGAGAGAGAGAGAGAGAGAGAGAGAGAGAGAGAGAGAGAGAGAGAGAGAGAGAGAGAGAGGCATGTGTATGCACGTATTTATAATTTATTATTATGTTTATTTTTCAGTATTCTGGACTGGTCGGACTGTGGTTCTTTCTTTTAATATGTTTCAAACAAGTTGTGTTGAACCAAAGGCGCACCTCTCTAAAGCGTGTGGAAGTTATAGAGAGCTGTGGAGCTGTGCGGGACGATGGGCATCCCCGTCGCCCGCTCGTATGATGCGTCCCGAGCTTCAAGTAGAGCTCCTGCCTCAGGGCCCATAGATAGGGCTGGATATTAGGGTGTGGCTTGCTACCGGCCGTGGGGAAGTTATATTATAACTCCGTCCTTTCATCCTTTTCCTTCAAATCTCTAGTAGGAAGATCCGGTCGTACGCACGCTGCTTGAAGGAAACTCATTTAACTATGCAATTACAACGCTGTCTTTATGGGGATCAACTTATGAGCAGAGTGTTCGATAAATTTTCTGGCATGACTACGGGGCGGGGGCGTCCTACCTCAAGAAAACGTTGGAAGTTGAAGTTTCGAAAGATGTGCTTTACGGCTGTTATTTTTACTCCGTAATAGGGTTAATATTTTCCCCAAATTTTCGTTCTTATTAACGTGCTTTCTCTGCAAATGTTTTTGTTAGTGATCTGTTTGTTGTGTTTTTTATTATATGGATGGAACAAAAGTCGTATTTCGAACGGTATTATTTTAGCGAAACTAAGATCGTTTAGTTATTTCACATCTTGACACATCTTGGTTTCGAGAAGTGCCCTAGCACCTAAAGTACCCAATTGGATGCGCTGTCATCTGGGAAACATTACACATCAGATTAGATACACCAGTAATAATACAAGAATTGCGGAAAACGTCTCTGTATGTGTATGGGCGCGTGTGTGCTTGTATATACCTGCCAAAGGTACGTAATTTGTACTTGACGAAATTCCTGTACGACTGCAGACTGTATATGTACTAATGTATACGGGCTGAAATGTCAAAGCTGCTGTTTGGTAACTGATGTTATCGGCACATTTGTGAACGGAATGACACATTTAGAGACATTAACATCAACCCGTAAGAGTCAAAGGAAATAATCTTGTGACTGTAATAAGATAATGTTGGATTGGCCTTGAGGAAACAGGCAATGTTACGAATGACGCGCGTTTTTATAAAAAAAAAAAAAAAAAAAAAAAAAATTAATTACCTCTGTTTTCAATCAGTTCTTCTCATAATTTGCTGGTTAGAAAGAAGACACAGAATGTGGGTATGAAAAACAAACTGTGCACTCTACAGCGAAGAGTAGACTAATATCGAAGAGGGAAAAACAGTATAATGGGGTTCCCCTAGTCTAACTGGAAGATGATCACGATGGCTGTAGATAGTAGGGTAAGACGGAGGTATGGCCTGTTTCAGTAGCATGATAATCAACTAGACATATATGTACTGTCTGGAGAAAACTTCTGGAAAATGGCCGGAGACTCGTCGCTCAGTTGTGAACGAAATTCGCGCGCGTGCGTGTGTGTAAGATTCGCACGTTCCTGTGTAAGAGTACATAAAATTAATAGACTGTTAGGTTCTGTCCTGTTTAGATCTGCCCGCTACTATTTGCTAGGTCCCATTTCGATATAAGACACTTTAAGTTAAAAATGCTTTTTTTTTAAATGTTTTTAATACATTTTGAAACCGTATAAGAAATATATAAAAACTTTTTTGTAGAATATAAAAAAATCATACCAACAAATTAGGTTGAAATGTCGCTCTGGCGACCAATATGCTAGGAACGACTTAAAGAACCTTTAGAGACAGGTCGTCATTACTTTTGCATCGTAAATTCACAGGAGTACGAATTACATGCCCTTAGGCGTGCCACCCGCAGGGGCGTATTTACGGGGGGGCGAACGGGACCAGACCTCCCCCCCCCCCCAGAAGGTCAAAAAATTGACAAATTTTGTTAATTTCTTGAATTCTAGGCTGTTTTGTAATTCTTTCAGCTGTGTACTTTAATATAATAGGAATTATTTTTTAAATATACAAACAGTTTTATTAGACAGCATTAGCGTGTACATTTGAAATATGAAACATAGGAAAACCAATTCAGTCAATAAGTATGTTGTAAACAATGTTTCAAAAACGCGTTTTTTTATTGTGTTATTAGCGTTTACTTTAATGTGACTGATTTCAGGATGTTATCACACGTTTTACAGCCACTTTAAAGATATTAATATTGATTAGTCTTAACTTGTCTTTTCTTTTGATGAAGCCGACTTGATCCTGGACCCTCCCCCCAATCACAAATTCTAGATACGCCGCTGGCCTCCCAACAACACAGTGTCTACAGGGTTGACGAGAAAGGTTAGTTTTGGTAAGTACTGTTTTAGTAATGCAAAGTACTGGGTCGATTTTCAAGAAATTAGAAATTTACGAACACAAATAGGTACGAAAAGCGAGAAAAGTTGGGTAAGTTTATGGCTGGTTATTAAGATTTTGGACCTAATTCTAAGAATGGAATTACAAAATGTAGCAAATTGTGATGGATAGATAACAGAAAAGATCCAAGTGTTATTAGGTAGAATTGAATATTATATACCTCTGAACCGGAAATCGGTGCGAAGAGCAGGAAGTAATTGATGAGTGAATTAGCCAAGCATTAAGGCTGTACAATGTGCTCCACATAAGGTTACTGCACCACCGACGCAGGCAACATTAAATGACGCTAATCGTTTTAAATACTTTGATAATATCTTTCACCTATGCTCTATTATGGTTCAATTGTAAATACAGTGGTCGATTACTTAGAGAAAAGATTAATTAAAAGATAAAAGTAATGGCAGTACGAAATCTGAACAGCTGTTGAGCTATGCCACCACGATCACAGGATACAATTTCCCTAACAAAATAATAAATAACGTCCGCAGATCTGCGACCCCTTCTTTAAAACATGATCTACCCGCCAAATGCAGTAAAAAAATAATGCTACAGGGCTAATAGTAGTGTACTTAATTAAATAACTACTTATATGCAATTTCCTGTTTCGATCTTCGTACCGGGTACTTAAATAATGTAGCCTAATTAAATAATCGAATTTATCTCATGGTTTTCTAAACGAGTTAATGTGTTAATATCAGAATGGAAATAAAAGCATTTAATAATAAGGGAACGGTTTTTTCGTCATTTCAAACAATAGTCTTGCCTAATATTAATACAAATTCGTAGTTTCAAAGATCCTTACCCCAAACAGTAGTAACTCAGGTTCTTAACCAATTGGTCGTTGGTTCCATACTTTAAGACTAACAGCATCATGTTGTTTTGTAAACTATGTTTTACAGGGACGACGATGATGATGACGGGATGAATATTGCGAACATTCACTAAAACACAATCAACTTATTACTGTAATAACCTACTTGCATATTAAATTATAAATCGATGTTTGAACATGTAAC
Source organism: Magicicada septendecula (assembly GCA_034769895.1). Lineage (NCBI taxonomy): Eukaryota > Metazoa > Arthropoda > Insecta > Hemiptera > Cicadidae > Magicicada > Magicicada septendecula. Next base: position 398,999,377 of record CM068374.1, on the reverse strand, counting down.
GTACTTTGTAACTGTTGAGGTATGGGTAAAAATAATGAATAATTTAAGTACAGGAGCAAACACACGCTTTATTGAAGGAACAGTTTAGTAGCAAGTATACATAAAACGGACACACGAAATACACATTACAAGAGCACATTTAAAACTGAACTTGTACTTGTCGAGGGCATCTCTATTTATATAGAAAAACAGCTTCCAGATCTTTCCTTTTATTTAAAACTTCGAGAACATTACTTTTCTAGACTCTCACAGTAAACGCGCATGTGTGCGGGTTGAGGCCCCGCCCAGGCAGCTCGACCCCCCACCGCACAATACAAACTTTCACTTCTACAATGACAGGTACATATATTTAAGAATGAATGTAGAGTTTTCCAGTATATTCTCAACAGTAACTGAGTAGATCAATTTAATTAACATGAGAGGCATGAAACTGAAATTTTATTATTGTTATTACTTTGAAATTTAATCGTTTTTATAATATTTTTTTTTATTTAACGAAGAACTTGTTTCATTATCAGTGAAGACGCCGTGATAAGAAAAGAAAATTGTATGGTAATACCGTCGATGTGCGCGCGCGTTATACGTTTGTAGTATGTGTATATACATCACACATTATCATTACTGTGTATATTTTATATTGCGTTTGTATTTCGATAAGACAAATTATAATGATTTATTTTCTTTTTTACAGGTAAGTGTCGCTGGAGAAAGAGATACTAGATGAGTAGATGAAATTCTATGTAAGTATAAACACCAATGTACGTTTGTATAATTGTGTGTGTGGGGGGTGTATGTGAAAAAGAGAGAGAGAGAGAGAGAGAGAGAGAGAGAGAGAGAGAGAGAGAGAGAGAGAGAGAGTTAATAGGAAAATGAAATTGAAAATTGTGGTACCTACCCAAGGATAGTAGTAGACCGTAAAACAACCTTTCAATCTGATTTCATTATTTTATTCAGTATTTTTGTATCGTAGTTATTTTATTCGAGAATATGTTTGTTCACTAACTTATTTTTTTTTTTTGCGTACGGAGACTAATCGTATTGAGCGTGCGAATCGATGAGTTTTCTATACTCTGTTATAATTAATGATGTAACAGAAATACATTTAGCGAGGGTCGACAGTCAGTGTCTGCATTCATTTATTTAGTTGATAACCTGCCTTTGTGTGCGAATTACATGCTAAACATTTGTACTGCTTATAGCGGTGTCGGGTCCTTGGCTGCTGGTTAAAAGTTTTCATGTTCTGCCAATGGGCTCTGCCTTGCAGTCCTCGTAATTGAGATCACCTTTTGCTGTCTCATGTACTTAGTAGTATTTTCCGTTTTCAGTTCCGTCTCGGCAAATTGTACGCGTATCGCAAAGCTTGATATCTGTCGCTGAACAGTTTTTAATAGAAGGGGGGTTTATAGTTAACGTGGTGTTCTCATAATTGATGGCGTTCTTAATTGATGATATAGAGAATAGGCCTATTTGTTCTGCGAGTAAGCCTTGTAATCTGCACCATCCTGCGATAGTAGGTCACTGTCGATCTTCTCACCCGTTTCAAATCGGCACATTGCGTTTGGAATGATTAAGAACTGTGATAATCTTCGGGTTTTGTTTTTCATTGTTTTTACGTATTGTTATTTTGGCTATACGGGTTTTATTGTCATTCTTGTTAGCCGCCCCCTTTAAAATTCACGTAGTTTAATATTTAAGTGTTAAGGCAGATAATTGTATTCAACATTTTCATGATTTAATTACCTTGCCTGTTTCGATATCAATCGCTACCTTTCCGTCTCTTCCCACACTTCTTTGCTCTATAAGTATGTTGTCTACACTTATTCCGGCGTTGTCGTTATGTTCTTCATGATACACTTGACTCTCTTATATTCACGTTTCTTCACTCATCAAAAAGAGTAAAACCTTTAACTTTACGCAAAAAAACACTTCCTTCCATTCTTGTGAACGTGCAACACCCATTACACCCACACAGTATAATCGGTTTGGCTATGATCGTATAGAGGCAGGCACATGTAACCGGAACACCTGGCATTCTTTCCACTCAAGACATAGCCGATTGTCTATCGTCAGGAAGCATTTGAAACGGCGCATTTTGAACCGACCTCGGAGATGGTGTTATAAATTACCTTTTGCCTTTTGACAGGTCTGCCATCTCTTCTCCTGTCGACATGATAATTTAGGTACCAACTGCGTATCGAAGACAGGAATTTCCTTTCACCTGTGAAGACCCGTTACATATTCTAATTTATTGCTTTTTATTGGATCATTTCTATTCAACAGATGAAGAACATAACCTTTTATCTTATTACCTTACCCAATTTGAGCCTAGTGAAAGCTGAATCAATGGTCATGATCTTATTAGTTGCGGTGTGTGAATGATTCTGATACAGCGATGTAGCAGAGAATTGCTGTACTAATGTAGTTCATTGCTATATCGCTTTATCAGAATTATTCACATACCGTAAGTAGTATCATCATAACCCTTGATTCAGCTTACACTAGGCTCAATGTGAGCAAGGAAATAAGACAAGGTCTATTATTTAGATAAAATAGTTACACAGCGTGATGTAAATCACAGTTGAAAGATATTGTTACGTAATGCGGAAAAAGCGTTACATCATTACAAAACATTCTACGTGTTCTCGGATGTTCCAGTGGAATCCGGCTGTAATGTTGTGTGCGTACTTGATCTCAACATACGATGTGATGTTGGGGGTAATGATACGTGACGTGATGGGGGTAAGCGAGACTTTTCTAGACGTCGCCAGCCGCGCGCAATGTGTCAAGGCCGCAATCAATTACGTTCTCGTGTAGAGCTGATGCGAAGTATGGACGTTTCTGAATTTCCGGCGGGGTATAAATACAAGTACTCAGCAACGCTCAGTTCAGTTTTAGTGGCGATTTATTTCAGTGCGGTTCGAAGTATTGTGGCGAAGTGTTGTGGGTTTTATAATTGTGCGGGACAATTGTAATACAATTGTGTTCTATATTAGTTGACATTTTATTTGCGTGTGAACAATTTTTATTTGATTTGTTGTAAGAGACTATCCTGTTGTTTACAATCTATTTAATTGTGATAATTAAAGCTGGTGATTAGTGACTTAATTGGTGTCTTGTATTTTGTTTTCCACTGTACCATACGACGATCAGTGAGACCGTCGTAACAGTATCAACAGAGATAACACAGGTTGTGACTTGGTAGAGATAAGGAGGCAGTCGTCGATATAGTTCGAGGAAATAAACCCCTGGAACTGCTTTCGCGCTTGAACTGTTACGGATGTGACTTCACGTATGGACGCCATAGAGATCATATCAATAGATCTTTGTATAGAACAGTCGCACAAACGTTTAAAAACAAAGCCAGATTGGAGATAGAATTACGTTTTGCAACACTTTGGATCTCCCTGTAACGTTACAAGGAATATGTAGACGTCTGTAAAACTCTTCGAACATCACAGGAGAAATTTCTCACGAATATTATGAGAGATAAACAAAAGGAGGGTAGAATAAGAAACTAAACAATACGAAACGATGTGTTTTATGCAGCCGCCAGAAGGAAGAGTACAGAGACAGAAGGCGAACGGAAAGAACATGTGAACAGAATGTAACGGCGTAGCAAAAATGTTGTAGCTGGATGGCGAAGCGTAGAAAGTCCAGAGACTTCTAAACGAATAAGGAGACCACGATGACGACGTTGTTTCTGAGTCAACTATTTACGGGAATCGTAGAGCATTCCAAGTATTTTATTTATTTGCTAATATGTATATACCTAATGGCGGTCACCAGAGGTAACCAATTTGTAATAACCTAGAGTCACACATTTACTATTAACCCCGACAAGAGAGGTGAGATTATATGGCTGCGTACTTATTTATTTATTGACTGGCTTGTGTTTGTTAGTTTATTACAGTTTAACCTTTGTTACATCTCTCCCTCCCTCTCTCTCGCACGCACTCTCTCTCTCTCTCTCTCTCTCTCTCTCTCTCTCGCATCACATAATATACATCAGATAATTGTATGATGTCCGCGTATTTGTGTCTGAATCTTTCCAGTAACACCTTACAATTTACGACAAATAGCAAAGTGATTTTACGCTTTTTGTTGCAATGTTCCGTAGCGATGTAAAACGGAATAATTTATATACACACACCACATGCGTGCAAAGCGCAAAGAGATATGAAGTTGTCAGAATATACGCGAGTACAAATTGGCATTCAGGCAGAGAGCAGCATAACGTATTATGTATACGTTTAATTAATGGCTGCGTTATTACTCTTCCTATGTAATAGCGCAAGCGTACTGAATCCTAGTGCATGATTAAATCATGGACTTGTGCATAACATCTACTGGCACTTGTGCATAACAAAATAAAACCGGTAGCCACTTTTTTGTCACTATGAAGTAACAATTATTCGTACAAGATTTCGAGTTGTTAATAATTTTTTTTTAATATCACAGTCACTTCACGTTACTTCGCTTAGCAGTGATTAAAATAAATAAATAAATAAATAAATAAATAATAATAACAATAATATTTTTTTAAGAAGTTGTAAAATGGTTTATGCACCGTAGAGGAAACCGTGTGTCCCATGGCGTATGACACTCTCACCCACTAAAAAAAAACTGAAATTCAGGGATTCATATCTATCTGATTTGAGTATCTATATTAAATCAGACATTTTTATTTACGGATTATTTAATTTTTTCACTAGTCAATTGTTTAAATTTTAAGTTTTTTATTATATTATAATTATTTGGTAATCTACTTCAGGCCCAAAATAATTGTTGTTATAGGCCTATTGAATATTCCGGTACTCTCTCAATATCCGTACTCGCGCTTCATTTTCGATATTTCGATTATGCGATTGTATAGGTATACCACGATGTGGAGAAGAAGAATTGCACTAATTGTAAATTATTCTATACGACGTATCGATGCCAATAATAATCGCATAATAGAAATATCGAAAATGAATGCGGGTACGGTTATTGGGACAGTATCGAATAATTCAAGTTTCTAACATCAGACCTAGTTTTATGTAACTTTTTTTTAAATAGAAATGACACACACACACACACGCGATATATATAAATTGATCATGTTACATAACAAAGCTGTGTTACTAAGTAAAGACAAATCATCAAGAATGCCATTTGGACACGCGGTCAGCGGGTAGATGCTTACTGCGAGCTGTACGATTATTAGAATTCATCACGCTTCAGTAATGATACTAAAGACGTTCACATCAAAGCCTTGCGAATCTCATCGCTTCCACATGCAATTATAATCCATATCGCAACCACACTGCCGTTCACCATAACGACTTACCGCCTCTGTAGGTCGCAGGTTCATCAACCGTCATATTTATTCTTTGATATATGTATTAACATTAATAATAATAATATGAACACGAAAACGTATATATCGAAAAAAGAAATGAACATGAACTCGTGATGTCGGTTTTTTTCTCAGCGTTCAGTATTTCAGTAAAATGTATATTATTATTTAGTGATTGCTTTGTAGACTTTGTTGATATTTCTACCAGATTGGATCAGTATATTATTATTATTTGCTATAAGTGTACAATTACAGTACACATTGAAACCTGAGAAACACATTTGTTGACAGACATCTTCGTTGCAAGCTTTTGGTCACATGGAGTAATGAGTAAATTTTTAGCCGAGGGCCGCGGGCTTGAACACTGCAATCGTAAATTCAGTTGGTAGTAGTTGAACTTGTTTTAAAATAAACACGACTGTAAGATAAATTGCAAATAAAATATGAAAAAAAATGTTTCATACATATTATGAATGCGTTTTTTCACGCTTATTTAAAATGCAATTTGTCATTTCCTAAAAAACGTTCTGTGAGGTTTGTTATGAATTGCAATAAGCTGTTTCCTAACTGCAAACGCAGAATTCGTCTGTATGGCAGTGGAGAGATGTAGCCGCCGCCGCCGAAATTCGAGACCCGACACGGCCTTGCGGTTGGCTACGCTGTCTCGTACGCCGTAATCGATTGTGCAATCTACTACTACCACTACTCGGTCAGCCGTGTGATGAAATAATCTCGAGTCGCGGTGATGTTATTTAACGGATTTATCTCTGGCACGAAGTAGAAACCTCCAGTCCGGTCATGTTCTCCGCTTTGTACGATAATATACACCAAATAATTATAATAATAATAATTGTTATTATTGTAATAATAATTATTACGAATATCATGTATTTTGTAAGTTACGTACGCAACAATATCCTTTCTAGTGTTGCAACCGTATCGAACATCATCTACGTTCTGAGATTCATCGTCACACAAGCAGACATTAGAAAGACAGGCAAACGGTAGACCGTGGATTATGGAAGTCGCGGATAAACTCTTATTTTTTATTTAAATAATCGTTCGTTCCTTATGTAAATCTATATAACAGGCATTGCAAAGTTTAGTTATCAAGCTTCAGCAGCAGTGCCGGATTTAAGCATAGGCTACGTAGGCTGCAGCCCGCACCGCAAACGGACCCGAACCACAAGCGAAAATAAAAAAAATAGAACAGTCAACTTGTATAAAAATTATTTGGTTCGTGTTTCAGAGAACAGTGGAAGTTATTAGAAGAAAAAGTGGTGTTATGGGCCACGTATAGAGTAGAGTGGGGAACGAGTGCGCTCTTAAATTTTAAATTCATCTCAAACTGCACTCATTGCACTGAGACTCATTATATTTTTACAGAAATATTGTGAATCCCTTAGGATTCAGTTAAGATCCCCTTTTTATATTTCAACTACTACAACACATGTAAATAAATATATTTTCAAAACGTGTCAAATGCGAACTTTTGCCCACATATTTCACGGGTTCAACACACAGATACCAAGTACTAATCGAAAGTTTGAAAAGGCTGATCGTGGTAAACCCATTCTGGTACACTGAGATACCTTGAAATTGTTCTTAACAGTGATTTTATTTGCAGTTCTAGATGAATATTTTTCCAAATTTTCCAGAGGAGGGACCCGGACCCCCGGTAGTTTGGCTGTATGCAATATGAAGACTTCATTTAGGGTAACGAAAGTTATGGCTTTTCGTGGAACAGAACCAGTTCGTGCCAAGTCAGTTGTAAACGCCAGAAGTTTTGAGCAAGATTCGCGCTTTACTTATCTTTGAAATGACCTCAACTAGGATCGGTTCCATGATATCGATAAGCTGCACAAGTTGCAGATAATATGTGAAGTACTGCGAAATAAGTTACACAGACGAGCGAAGATAAAATTCTATGAAGTGATGGATGTTCCTGCGTTGTTGTGTGAATTACAAAAAGGCAAGAGACAAGCATAGGAAATTAAATTTCTTCGACGATTTAAAGGGTGCGTTTGACTTGGTCATACAGGAAAACAGGGTGTAAGGAACGAATTGGGTGTCTATACGATGAAGGGCGACAGAACAAAAATGGATAGAGAGATTGTCTAAGCATGGAAGGATGCATGAACCGCTAAGGAAAGGTGGAAAAAAGAGATTCAGAGGCCGAGGAAAGATGGCTGAAATAACGAAAAGGCGGATCAAACACATTGCCTAAACCCTGTAGTGAGATGGCGATGACGATGCAAGCAGATTACTTTTATTGTGTGTCTACCTGAAAGATATCTTGCTATGACTGTTATATGTTCTCTTCTTCTTCTTCTTCTTCTTCTTCTTCTTCTTCTTCTTCTTCTTCTTCTTCTTCTTCTTCTTCTTCTTCTTCTTCTTCTTCTTCTTCTTCTTCTTCTTCAGCTAGGGCTATAGCCCGTTCCGACGTCACAGAGTCTCTGACCACTTTTTCCAGGGTCCACCACGATCTCTCGTCCTCACTGACCTATATTCAATTGCTTGTTTAGGAATACGAGTGTCTACCATGCGTTCCACATGGCACTTCCAATTCTGCCTTTATTCTTTTATTCTATCCAGAACCGACTGTAACTTCTGGTGTTTCCTTATGTCGGCGTTTCGTAGATGATCTCTCAAACTGCATCCCTTTACCGCTCTTAAACATTTAATTTCCGAGGCCTGCGTTTTTGAAATATCTTTTTGCAGCAGAGTCCATACATTAAAGTCAGCACAGCCAGGACCTTATAGAACTTTAGCTGTGACTCCCTCTGCGTTTTATTCTTATTGTTCCACACGTGTAACTAAATTTTTTTAACTTTATTTAGTATTTCTTATATGGAAATAAATCCACCCTTGCTTCTCTGACAGTCTTGTTCATTTCTGTCTGTCTCTCTCCTCTTCTCTCTCTCTCTCTCTCTCTCTCTCTCTCTCTCTCTCTCTCTCTCTCTCTCTCTCTCTCTCTCTCGTGTGTGTGTGTGTGTGCGTGCGTGTGTGCGTGTGCGCTTACATATTGGATGACGTCTTCGGGAACGTCTCTTCAATAAATATTTGGATGACACGATTGGGACAGGGCCATACTTTCCTCAACCATACAGTAGCCAAAGCACAAGATCTCGCAGCTCAGTAACAGTTCATACTCACACACTCAGTAACAGGACGTACACACACACACACACACACACACACACAGAGCATTCTTGACAATTTGTGAATTGACTTTACTAATCTGTACGTAGAAAGTGGCCAACATGAGTTCGGTATAAGCTCAGTTCTATGAGTCGGTTGACTTGTGGGTTGGCCTCAACTGGGCGCCGACTCTGACACAAGACGTGTCTTCTGCACAGCAAGACGAAAACGTTTGAGAGATTAAGTACCGAAATGTCTTTCGTGGCTTATTCAGGAACATCTTGTCACTTTCTAACATATACCGTAATTTTCAAGAAACAGCTTTTTAAGTGTCCAAAGAATGACCTGCTCCATTTATTTCCTAAACCACACGCTAGAGGAGAGTCTAAATCACGCCCTTGGGAAAAGTCATATATCTTGACCGTCGGTATCTGTACAAAGATACCTAGAGTCTAGAGTTAAATACTTGGAACTCCCGCAAAGTAGAAAAAAATGAGGTTAAGTGAGAAAGTAAGTTTTGTTCCTTATAGAAGCGATGTATTGAGTACTCAATTTCATCCAAAGATTACAATCCCCAGACGTTACTCCATTTGTAGGTCACTATGTATACACCTATATCGTAAACATTATATGTACTTCGTTATATAGGTGGAATCTTCCTTTTGTCTGACAAATTCACGTTGGTTGCGTGAGGAATCAAAATGAGCGGTTGTAGTTATTGCTTTGTAAGCACTATATACAGAGTGCTTCGGGAGAAAAGGTATTCCTTGAGGCGATTCTAGAGTGCAAATAACAAAAAAATGTCGTATAAACATTAAGTTTGGAAATGCTTTGCTTTCGAGCCGTGGCCTGTTGAAAATTTTGCCCATGTTTCAGTTCCGAAGGTAAACTAATGAAAGACAAAATTCCGGTAATACAGATTCTGGAGCAAAATTAGTAGTCCCGTATGTCACTCGACACAAAATGTGCAAAAAATTGCAGAGCTGTATCACTAGCAGTGTGTAAGTAAATTGATGAAAAGCGCCAAATATTGTAGTTGCAAAACATATTTTTTTAGGATTTGGTGTGCAATAACTCTGTTAAATTGCTAATAAACAAAGAAAAATTTCAAATAAAATCTGTAGAAAATTTATGTAAATAAAGCTAGTTAACAAACTTATCTTTGAAAATTTTGAATTTAATAAATTAAAAACAAAACATGGCAGAATATGTTACACTTAAAAATGAAACAAAAAATTAAAGTCAGCAGCTTTAAAGCGTGTAAAAATTATATATAAATATCTTAAGCATAATGTTAAAAACATAAAATAATCTAAATTTCACTATTTTTTAACGAATCTTAAATAATTCCACTGGAAAAATTAATGCACTTCTTAACTTATTTTTGAAATACTTGCAGGCTATTGGTCGTCTCAAATCATCTTTACTTTCCTGCATGAGGGCGGCGCACTTTCCAGATATCCAACGATCACTCCATCTCGTGTATTTGTTTTTGTGTATAAGCCTCACTTGTCAACCAACCCCATAAGCACTAATCGAGTAACGTCTAGAAATCTTGGTGGCCAGTTAGCAGGTCCTCTACGACCAAGGTAATTTTTATTCTTTATCATGCGTGATGGATCCATTCTTCCGATGTGACCTAACCAAACCAGTGTTTCCATTCCCTACGATCTGGTTCTAGTTAACTCGTGGTTCGTCATCATTCTCCAAAAACCATCCGCCTCAGAATTCCCCCGTATATATTTTCCTTAAAATTTTCTTTTCAACCGCTCATCAGCATTTGTCAACGTCCAGGCTTCACTACCATGAGGCTTTTATATATTTTAAGTTTAATACTTTTACTTATCAGACCAAGAGATTATTTACGGTTGGGGAACGAAGGGGACCGCCCCCCGGACTACCCCCAGAGGGTCGAAAAAAGTAAACGAATTTTGCTTATTTCTTACTTTTTAGGTTGTTTTATTATTTTTACAGTACGCTAATACAATAGTAACTCTTTTTTAAATATACAAACAGGTTTATTAGACAGTATTTGCGCGTATACGTTTGAAATATGAAATATAGGAAAGTCAATAAGTATCTTCGAAATGATGTTTGGAAAATGCTTTTTTTCCGTTTACTTTAGCGGGATTGATTTCAAGATGTTGTCATATGTAGTAATGTTGATTAGTGGGAAGGGCCATCACCTTGTAGAATTTTAGGCGTGCTTCTTTACTTGCAGACTTAAGAGTTCGCCTGATGGTGCCGCACATAAGGTTGAATTTATGCAACTAATTCACAACGTCGGCTGAAACAACTTATCCAAGCGGCTGAAATGAGATTTCTCAGCCACGTGGCAGGGTATGCTCTCCATGATATAGGTGTATACGGTAGGAGCTGAATATTATGAGTATAGTCTACAGGATTGCCCAGTATCGGCTGAATTGATGGGACCATCTTTGCCGAATGGATGACTGCCGCATCCCCAAACAACTATGCAACTATAAACCGAGGGGACGGAGAGGTGTGGGACGTCCGAGAAGCCGCTGGAGAGACCAGCTTTGAACTTTGCCTGTTTGAGAACGGAACAAACCATCCTTGGTTTAATCCTTGCAGATGATGATGATGATGTTTGTTAATATTAACTTGCTTTTTCTTGTGTAGGAATCCGATTCGACCCGACCCCCCCAGCCTAATTCTGGATACGCCACTGTATCAGACGCTTATGTTTTTGTACTGCTTTTCGTAGTGAACACGCCGTTTCGTAACAGATTGCTCTGTTTCTGTCAGGCCACCAGAAGTCGTGTACGGTGCCTGATTTAGTTTTCAGGCCACACGCGAGAGGGCAGGACTCGTCACGCCCTTTCAAACACCTTTACCGGTGCGACGCCTTGATCTGATCTCGTTCAACACAACGTATTGAATTATTTTTTAACACGGTGTAATTTCCAGAAGCGTTAAGTATACTTTGTAGTAGACATGCTGTACTACCGCCAGTTATAGATTGCTACCAAATTACATACAACAACGTTACCGATGTGTAGCAGGCACGCCGCCTACCTCTTGGAACGCGTGCAGTGTTTATCGTGTTATACGGACTGCGGTCGTGATTTTGTTTAATCTTATTTTAATTTAAATTATTAAACTTTCTGTTGCTGCTTTACTGACTAAGTTAATCAAGTTTTTAATTTTTGTGTGTGCGCGTTTTATACGTGAAGCCAGGAAAACTGAGAGCTACAGAGAGAGAGAGAGAGAGAGAGAGAGAGAGAGAGAGAGAGAGAGAGAGAGAGAGAGAGAGAGAGAAGTAAATCGTGCGTGTGTATACGTGTTTTCTGCCCTGTGGTTGCCAGTTTGAGAGTTTTCACGACGCTGTCGTTTGCCGTATCACTGTTTCCGTTCATCTGTATCTAGTTATAGGCATTTATGTCCTTTGATAATTTCGAGTCTTCTTCTTCTATCATATTTAAACATTAAAAACAACGAATGTTTCCAAATATAGAGAAACATGCCTCGTATATATGCAAGACTATTAAAATCATTCGGGCCGGCTGTTTTTTGACGGAAAACATCTTACACCGCTGGTCAGGTGTGGGGGGGAATCTATGCGAAAGCCGATGTTACGATTTTGTGTATACCAGGCAAGCTTTAACATCTTTAAAACTATAACGCATATTTAAATTAAGAAAACACGATTCAAAAGAGCAAGGATGAAAGAATGTCATGCGATATTAACGTCACACGCCATCACAAGATGGCCGCCAAGTTAGAGTCGAAAATCACCGATTCGCTAGGCGGAAAAATTAGTGTAGCTCGGGAACGCGTAGGCATAGGACGTAATTAGTGTAGCTCGGGAACGCGTACGCGTAGGACGTAATTAGTGTAGCTCGGGAACGCGTACGCGTAGGACGTAATTAGTGTAGCTCGGGAACGCGTAGGCGTAGGACGTAATTAGTGTAGCTCGGGAACGCGTACGCGTAGGACGTAATTAGTGTAGCTCGGGAACGCGTACGTGTACGCGTAGGACGTAATTAGTGTAGCTCGGGAACGCGTACGCGTAGGACGTAATTAGTGTAGCTCGGGAACGCGTACGCGTAGGACGTAATTAGTGTAGCTCGGGAACGCGTACGCGTAGGACTTAATTAGTGTAGCTCGGGAACGCGTACGCGTAGGACGTAATTAGTGTAGCTCGGGAACGCGTAGGCATAGGACGTAATTAGTGTAGCTCGGGAACGCGTACGCGTAGGACGTAATTAGTGTAGCTCGGGAACGCGTACGCGTACGCGTAGGACGTAATTAGTGTAGCTCGGGAACGCGTACGCGTACGCGTAGGACGTAATTAGTGTAGCTCGGGAACGCGTAGGCGTAGGACGTAATTAGTGTAGCTCGGGAACGCGTAGGCGTAGGACGTTATTTGAGGTGCCGTTTTATAAAGCTCCGCGAGTACTATAAAATAAAACACTTATATAATAGTGAAAGAACGTAATAAATCATCATCATCCTCGAGGTTTAAACCAAGAATGGTTTGTTGCGGTATCAAATAGGCAAATATTACGGCTGGTCACTCCAGCGCTTCCTCGGACGTCCCACACCTCTCCGTCCCCTCAACTTATAGTTCCATAGTTGTTTCGGGATGCGGCAGTCATCCATTCGGCAAAGATGTTCCCACCAATTCAGCCGATACTGGGCGATCCTGTCGAGTATACTCATAATATTCATTTCCTGCTATATATCTGTGTTTCTCCTATGATCATGGAGAGTATACCCTGCCACGTGCCTGAGAAATATCATTTCATCCGCTTGGATGCGACTGGCCTGGCTTTTCGTTAAAGTCCAATTCTCAGACTCATAAAGAAGTGTGGGAAGAGCCATCACCTTGTAGAATTTTAGGCGTGTTCCTTTACTTGCTGACTTAAGGGTTCGCCTGATGGTCCCGCACATAAGGTTGAACTTATGCACCACGTCGTAATAAATAATACAGTGCCAAAGTGTTGAACTTGGACAAATTTCCCTTAAAATATCAAAAGTGTCAAAATATCTTCACAACAAGAAGGTAAATGCCCATCGTAGGCTAAAGGTTACAAAGTAAAAGAAGAATGAATGAGGAATCTAAAAAGGCCCCTATGACAGCTGCAGAACGGATGGGGAGGATGAGGCAGCGTCGAAAAATCGAGGCGAGCACCGGCTGCGCAGACGCCGCAACGCCTAACGCCAGTTCATAAACAACGAATGTCGACAGTGTGATAGAACTGATGGAATGATACGAAATACAAGCAGATAAGAGGTTTGAGAATCGAGATTTATGGTTTATAAGCCACTGGCGTCTGGCGACGGAGCGCTTTGAAAAGTCGTTGTACGGCAACGAGTTGGGTTCTGTTTGTGGAGTTTGTGATCGTGTATGGTTCCAAAATGATTTAAAACGATCCAATACAGCTGTGTTGCAATTCTTATAACAAGAATTCACATATGAAGACGTTCAACAGTTTATGTTGTACTCAAACTGCTGGACATCAGCTGTAAAACAAGGTTACCAAACCTACAAACACTCCGTCCCAGCAAAACACCGACCTGTTAAGACGTTTTCCGCCAAAAATCTCGTTGATAGTGCCCCCGACACCATCTACCACTTTTCTGTACTATTAAACACTTACAATAGGCCCCACAGTGATAATCTTAACATTGCATTTCTGTCTACTTATTTCTTTACAGAAAATATACACTAAACCGTGTGGATTGATTTCAATCGCTGCTTCAGGCAATATATATATATATATATATATATATTATAACGATTCATAATAGCGTCCTATCAGAGCGTTATATGAAAGCTATAGACAGTACGAGTGTAACGCCGTAAGCTAGAGAGAGAGAGAGAGAGAGAGAGAGAGAGAGAGAGAGAGAGAGAGCGTATAATCGCAGCCATCTCACTCTAACCACGTCACCGCTACATTAGAATCCAGTTCAAACAGGTAATTTTACTCAAAGCGAATTATCAGTTCAACCTGCAATAACTTCAAAAGTTGTAAATATACGGCAATTCTGAAAGCAGCATTGTATTCAGCAAGAAAAGCTTTATACGTAGCCGCAATCTCAGTTAATATAATTAACAATTGAAGAAGTTATACGGATGACGCACGCCAACAGGAATAACGAGAGAATTATGCTACGTAGGAATAAGGTGTTTTCACACACACACAGATAAAGACCTAAGCAACAATATTCTGTGGTCAGATCTTCGGAAACACATTTGCAAATACCTGTAATCAATCGATTTGCAAATACAGGAAGTACGATTTTGACAAGAATTTCTATGCCGTTTGGAACCTGTCACGGAGTGTTCATTTGAGCGACTTGTTCGAGATTGTCGAAACTGGAAAACGCATGAATTATTTGAACAACCAATCAGCAGCCCGTATTTAAAACAGACGCCAGCTAAAAGCGAGGGGTAACATCACTCTTCGTTCGGTACTTAAACACACTAGACGTGTATAATTCACATACAGAAATTTTTAAATTACACAACAGTGCAAATTAAGTTCTAAATCGAGAAGTAGTCCGCAGTGTAGATGAATTAACAACATTCAATAACACTAGCTGCGTAAAACAACCGTTAATTAATTAATTAGTTAATTCCATCAGCCGTGAAGGACCTGTGCTACAGAAGGCTACAGCAGCTGTAATTGCCAGGGCATCTTCCACAACGTTGATCAACCCATTCTTCTGTGCAACACCATCGAAAGGAGGACCTCTACAGATTCCTATCTTCGGTCAACGCATCAAACAGTAAGAAATAGATTCATTGATCAATGATATAAGCGCTAAACAAATAATAAAACAATAAACAATTTTAAAAAGACACTAAGAAAAGCACACATTGTATTTTAACTATAAGATTAGTTCTAATATAGGATAGGAGTGTTGAATGGAAAGTGGTGTGTAGTATTGGACGTGCAAATTATTGCAGACCTGTTCTTTAGCACTGGTTTGGGAGATAGAAATCTCTTAATCAAACCAGATAAGAGCTATAGGTCGTTTGAGCGTCTTAATCATTACTTTCCACACTCACTCAATAATTATAAGGTTAGGGTAGAATTAAGTCCTACCATTAACAATTTAAAGTTTAAAAATCATTTATTAAAACATTAAATATAATAATCAAGAAAATCTTAAAGTGTTATTTGTAACGATTCCCCTTGAAAACCACAATCACTGAACGAATCCTGAGAAAGAGTGTCTCCATGCGCTGAGCTAAGCTGAAACCGTGTCATTTGTATCTGGGATTTGTTCTGGCGCCCAGGTAAAGTAATATCACGGGTAAGTAACTATCTAACATCACAAATATTAGATAATTGTGTTAGACGAAAGGGAGCGTTGTATAGATTTGGCGCCGCAACTAATGGGCCCGATTAAACTCACAAAATTATATAAATAAAGTTATATAATTTGGCGTTGCGTTTACCCAAGTGATTAGTTAAGTTGTAAGATTAATAAATTAAAAAATAAAGTGGAATTCAAGGTTACAAATAACTATTAAATAATTGTTAAATTTGTTTGTTAATAATAAATTGTAAACATGGCTAAATCATCACCAGTAGATATGGCAGCAATTGAGCAAATGTTTAAGCAGTTGACCACTAAAATGGAAGAAACTAAAACTGAAATAAAAGAAACAAATAATAAAATCGAAATTACAAATAGTAAAATTGAAAATACAAGTAGTGAATTATCAAAGAAAATTGAAGAAAATAATAAAAGTTTAGAAGAAAGTAATCAAAAATTAATAACAGATGTTAATAATAAAATTGAGCAAACTAATAAATATTTGTCCAGTGAAATGAAACAAATAAATGAAAATTTGTCTAGCCAAATAGAACAAAGTAGTAAAGAGGCTACATGTAAAATAGATGAAGAAATAGCAAATTTAGCTATTAACTTAGCAGGTAAAATAGATGAGAGTAATAACAGATTTGATAAGCATACCGAAGAGATTAAAACTACCTCAGAAGAATTTAGAAAACAAGTAAACACTAATTTTCGCCGTCAAGACGAAAAGCTAAATAAATTTAGAAATGAATTACATGAAAGGTTACAACAAAAGGTAACCCTCATTAATCAACAATTCAGTGAAGTAACAGCTGATTTAAAAACACAAACACTTCTAAATAAAGAAGAAATCCAAAATACTAGGGAAGAGTGTACCCAACTGGGTGTAAATATTAGTGAAGTTAAGAAACAGGTAGAGAGTAAGGCTAACAGTGACGAAGTACATAAAAAGATGGAACAGCAATTGAAGGTAATGCGGGAAGATCTGACTAAAGCAATGAAGTCACAGCAAACCAAAGTAGTGAGGTGTGGCGGCTATAAGGAAGAACCGGAAAACCTTGCATTTTCAGGAAACCCACATGAGAATTCTGTGGAATTCCTAAAGCTGTTTGAAGCGTATGTAACTCGTGTAAATCCACTGATGGACGACGAGGATAAGAAGGACATGTTAGGCCGATTTCTCAAGAATTGGGCAGGTACGTGGTGGAAAGTCATCTCCGGGTTCAGACAGAGTCCAAACCTACTCAGACTTCAGAGAAAAATTTCTAGCTCAGTACTGGAATGTTCAAATACAAAGAAGGGTACGTGATCATTTAGAATTTGGTAAGTATCACCCGTCAATGAATATGACAACTACCAATTATGTGCTAAATGTAATGGCGCAAGTTAAACATCTAACACCACCAATAGAAGAGAGAGACCTAGTATATAAGCTAGCGCGTCATTTCTCAGAACGCACTAGAGTCGCAACCACTACTAGAGGAGTGGATACTTTAGAAAAGTTCATTATGGTCGTAGATGAGTGTCTAGATTTAGAGAGGGACCTACAGCGGGTAAGTAATCAGCTGAGTAACTACTCTAGAGGCGATCAGCAAGAACCAACGTTCTACTCAAATAGGAGGAGAGATAATGAACTTATGAAAGAAAAAAGGTTTACCCCATATCCGGGTAGTAAACCACAAAATCGACTGGAAGTGGAGGATAAAGGTAGAAGTAGAAGCGTAGAAAATAAATCTAATAAAGGGTATAAAGTGTGTAAAACAACTATAACCTCTACCGAGCAGCAACCGTCGACTAGTAAAATTAATACGGGAAACGGGAAGCCACTGCAGGTAGAAAAGAAACAAAACTAAACCTACCATTACCTGCAGTGAAATCACAGAAGAAAACAGGTAAGAAGAACGTAGCTAATAATATAAAACAAGTGAGCGATAGGGAGTTCTTGTTAAAAGAGGAGCAAGAAGTGGGTAGAAACCATTATCCTGAATGTCCGGAAATAATTTGTAAGATCAGTAATCTACTGGTACGAGCGCTTATTGACACTGGCAGTGAAGTTACCTGTGTTAGCTCAAAGTTTGTAGATAATTATCAGTTGCGAAATTGTCCCAGACTACCCGTAAAACATTGTAATGTACAGGGAGCCACTGGAGCCAAAATGCAAAAGATAACTGAACAAATATATTTACCTGTCAGTATAAATGGTAACCAAACCCAAATAGTAGCTCTAATAGTCCCGAAACTCATTCATGATTGTATTATTGGGGTAGATACGTTGCTCGAATGGAAAGCAAAAATAAATTTTAAAAGAAATACCATTACGATGGAAATAAATGCTAATAAAATAAATCAGAATGATCACTGTTGCACACCACTATATAAAAATTATCCCGATTAGCGCTTTCCTGTCTATCGGAATAGACAGGAAATATGTGAAAACAAACCCTTCACCCCTCTCCACCACCCTGCTCACACACAACAAGCTATAATATAAATGACCCTTCCCCACCCCCTAAACCCTGTCCCACCATCTGTACAGTTACATATTTTTCTAGCAAATTCCTTGTGTTTCAATGTGTGTGTGTGTGTGTGTGTGTGTGTGTGTGTGTGTGCGTGCGCGCGCATCCTTTTAAACTTACCCTCTTCCTCTCCACACACGTGGGTCAGTTACACACCCTTATTTTAAAACATCCAATTAGTACTATGCAATATAATTCTTAATCTTATCTATCTGTCCTCTATCATTTACTTCTTAATCATGTTATAAAATATTTCTTCATTATCAAATTTAATTTTAATGTTAATTAAATTGTCTAACCCTTTTTCTCTTTCTTTCAATATTTCTAACTCCTCTCTAAGCTTCCTTTCAACTGTGTTATTTACTGCTTTTACAATTTCGTATTCTTCCAAAGGATTAACAAACTTATGGTTGTCTTCTATGAAATGTCTTGCATATAACGAATTGGTTGTTCTATTACCTTCTCCACGTTTGTGGTCAGACAACCTGCATACGAATTTTCGTCCTGTCTCACCTAGGTACACTTTGTTGCAGTCTTTACATTTTAATTTATAAATTCCGCTTTTCTGTAATACTGGAATTTTTTCTATATTCTTATTCCTTATCTTATCAAATACCGTTTCACATTTTTTAATAGCTATATCTACTCCATATTTATTAAAACATTTTATAATTTTTCTAGTATGTGAACCTATGTATGTCAATGACCCTGCATAATTCTTTTGTTCTGGTTCTATTTTAGCTTTTTGTATGTTAACCCTTTTCATAACTTTATCCACTATGTTGGTGTTATAATTATTATTCCTTACAATTCCCTTTATCGTTTTTAACTCCCTATCTTTTGATTCGGTCTCTTTTAAACACTTCTGAGCTCTGTAACAAAATGAATTGATTGCCGCCATTTTATATCTATATGGGTGGTAAGGCTCTCTTGGTATAATTATATCAGAATACGACTCTTTCCTAAATATCCCAAACTGTAGTTTCTCATTATCTTCAATTTCTATGTTTAAATCTAAGTAATTTATTTTCTTACCTCCTATCTCTTCTTTAAATTGTAAGTTTTTATCCTTATTATTTACCTCATTTATAAACTCATGCACTTCTTCTATGCTTCCTTCCCAAATTACTAATACATCATCAACGTATCTAGACCATAATTTTATATTGTCTTTATACTTAGTGGAAGTTATTAATTGCTTTTCAAAATCATTCATGTATATTTCAGCAAGATAGGGGATAATAAAGGTAAACCTTTTTTCTGTATATAAAACTTGTTATTAAACCTAAAATAGTTCTGATTTACACATTCTTTAATTACTTTCATCAACTGCTTTTTATACCTGTATTCTCCCATATTATTATCGTTTATTAACTTAATAACTTTAGCACTGGTTTGGGAGATAGAAATCTCTTAATCAAACCAGATAAGAGCTATAGGTCGTTTGAGCGTCTTAATCATTACTTTCCACACTCACTCAATAATTATAAGGTTAGGGTAGAATTAAGTCCTACCATTAACAATTTAAAGTTTAAAAATCATTTATTAAAACATTAAATATAATAATCAAGAAAATCTTAAAGTGTTGTTTGTAACGATTCCCCTTGAAAACCACAATCACTGAACGAATCCTGAGAAAGAGTGTCTCCATGCGCTGAGCTAAGCTGAAACCGTGTCATTTGTATCTGGGATTTGTTCTGGCGCCCAGGTAAAGTAATATCACGGGTAAGTAACTTTTTATCTAACATCACAAATATTAGATAATTGTGTTAGACGAAAGGGAGCGTTGTAATACATACATATATATATATATATATATATATATATATATATAACTCAAAGTCTGAGGCTTTATGTGTATTGAATACAAGTCCACACCGTTACACTAATTGCCACCAAATTTTGCACAGGTAACCTTTAACACAAGGCGAAAAACACTGTCTAACTTGGAATTTGATATTTTGCCTCGTTCGCACGATTTAGGCTCTTTTAATTATGCCTTTTCGTTGACGCTTATAAAGATGACAACAACGCCATGGAAACCAGAATTGATTACTATAGTAACAAGTAAATAAACAAATGAGATTTAGCGGCATCGGAACTGTACCTTTATCCGTTCCTGCAGTATTTAATGTTTTTAATATGCGATTGTATCGATATATTTTGTAATTTTGTATATAGATACGTCTATATATTTTGTAATTGTCTTAAACGATTATAAAAATTATGTTTATACGTATTTCTGATGATGCAATGAAATATATTAAATACTACTACTAAAGATGTCAACCATACCATGGATACCAGAATTAATTACCATAGTAACAAGCAAATAAAAAAAAGCTATTTAGCGGCATCGGAACTGTACATTTATCCACTCCTGCAGTACATTTTCGATGTTTTATATAATATGCGATTGTATCGATATATTACTATGTGGAAAAGAAGTGTACTAATTGTAAATTGTCCTATTACTTAATGCAAAGCGAAAATACGTGTTGTTTTCATTTGTGAGGTTAGGTGACAACGATTTTTGGATTTTAGTTTACTGCTGAAATAAATAAAAGCTATGGTTGAGGAAAACATAACGTTTAATGTGTTATACAATGCTTCTAACACAGTAACACTTAAAATAAAGAATTTAGCGTTTTTGATTTAACAGGTAGTTTATAAATATCTCCAAAGGCTTTATAAACGGGTACTTTTAAATCTCCAAAGGCTGTTGCACCAACATAATAATTTAGTACAAGTTAAAATAGTACAAGTGTTGAAAACAGCTTTGGAGAGAATTTGACTAATGAGTACAACATTTTTATACGAGCTGACAGAACGCCATATAGACATAGACAATAACAATTATATTAAAATACTTATTAAAAGTCAAATGTTCGCGTGCGAAGCCGCGGGAAACAGTTAGTGTGTATATAAACTATGGTTTAGGATGTACTGTGTTCCCGTCAAAGGCGACACAAACCAGCAACGACTGACTAATGACATCTCTCTATAGGTTCCTGTACCGATACAGGTAAGAGAGTCTGAGCAAACCTTCTCATTACATGGTAGCCCTATTATGCATAGAGGTAGCCTTCATTCGATCCGAGTTCAGCATTCAAAGATAACCACATTCCGCTTATGCACAAGACTACATTAAATGCTCATTCAAGCCCAGTTACTGTTGAATATAGTCAACACACAAGAACAAAAAATAATTGTTTACATGCCAGAATCGTAAATTTGACTTTTGTGAGTTTTATTTCTCGATTACGCAAGGAGGACAAATTTTTTGAGGAGGGTAATGTAGGTCTATGTTTTTATGTTTCTCCACTGCGATGCTCTTCGATGCTAGTGCCCTAAGCTAAAAAAAAGCAAAATATCGGACACCGTAAAATTGATTGCTTGAAAAAAAGTAAAATAACGGACACCATATTTTTTATTCAAAAATTTTAAAAGAATTTAATAATAAATTCTTCTTTCTTTGGACTCCAAATTTTCAGGTTATTCAAGATAGTGTAATGTCAAACGATCATTCTATTTAGTTCTGCATTAATGTTTCTTCATCCATTTAGCCATATACGACCTTCAACTTTCAAACAATACCTTTTTCTACAGGGTTTTTTTTTGTTATAATAATTATGATTTGTTGTAGTCGTTCCGGGAAGTACATTAATTTATTGTAGTGTCTCTACGGTATCGCGTTATACTGCCTCAGGCAAGATGAACACAGTATACACAACGTGTTTGGTGCTTGCCAAATGGCCGTCGTTCGGAGTTGTGACCGGCATGCCGCCCGTTGCTGAAACAACAACGGGTCTTATTGGTGCGGTCATCACAGTGTAAAACATGTTCACACGTTTTGGTTAATGAGATGAATAATTATGTTGAGTTAATTGCGTTTATAATTAATAGCTTTTTGCTTAATTACGTTGAATAATTAGGCCAAGTGAACGATTGCTCAACAAGACTGGCGTCAGGGATTCGATGCGGAGCCCTATCAGTTGGATCGGTTAGAAAAATGTCACTGCCATTAGACAAATGAACGAATGTGACGCAACGCTGAATTGAATGCTTTTAAAAGGTCAACATTTCACGATAAGTAACTCTGTTGATATATATATATATATATATATATATATATATATATATATATTCAAACAATTTTTGCTACAGTCCGTTTCTTGATGTATATAATATATTTAATATTTATATTGAAATTACCTTAAGATATTTTTTTCCTTATTAGGAACATGTTTCGAGAACCATTGTGTTCTCACTAGCATCTACCGATACTGGCTCTTCGGTAGCCAGTATCGGTAGACGCTAGTGAGAACACAATGGTTCTCGAAAAATGTTCCTAATAAGGAAATAAATATCTTGAGGTAATTTCAGTATAAATATTAAATATTATATATATATATATATATATAAAGTATTTAAGTGGATGTGCGTGTGCTCGCGTGCCCAGCCCCACGCACTAGCCGTTCGAATTTATAATGTATATCGAAAATTTAGTTTAACTGTTCCATCTGTTTGAGACTCGGAGGTTTCTTTAGAGAAAATTAACAATAAAATTGTTTGTGTTAATAATTTTGTAAACTTGACGTTCGTGTCAGAATGAAAAGTAGATCGGGGGTCTCTAAACTAAGGCCCGCAGGTCGGTTCCGCCCTGCGAAGGACCATTGTCCGGCCCACGGCAACCCGGACAGTTTTTAGAAATACTTCAAATAAAGTAACATTTTACTAAATAACTAAACAAGAAATAAGTTCAGTAAAATGTTATAATATTTTGTACAAGTTTAAAACATTTAGGCTACATGGTTAATGTGCTTGTTCGTATAGATTCTTTTAATGAACTAACACCCTGGGTAAATTATCAGACGAACACTTGAAATCCATTCTAGTGATAGAAGCATCAAAATTTGACCCAAAATGGACAGACATTATATGTCAGGAGCAACTCCACACGTCCCATATGTACTTAAGAAAGCCAAAAAATAATACATAAGAAATATCTTTGAATGTTATTTTTTCCTTACTTTTATTTACATTAATTTGGAACGTGTTTTCTTTGGATAAGTCTGCTTAATTTTTACTTAAATATATATTTTATTGGCTTGATTATTTCGTAAACTAAAAAAAAAATAAGTTTACAATACATATATGTTGTTGGCCCGCCTGAATTTGTTCGTCAATATGTTGTTCTCAATTCCGTCCTCAAGTGAAAACGTTTGGAGACCCCTGAAGTAGATTATCAGCGTTAAAGCAGAGCGTCGTGGGTTCGAATTCGTCTGAGGCACGATGGTCATCACGACGTCGAGCTAGTAGCTCTCCCCCCCCCCGTCTCTCTCCCTCTCTATCTATCTCTCTGTGTCATCAGTCGCTTGACAAAGATTCCAGATTCCAGCTCCTACTATCCTAAGGCAGTCTTCTCATTTCCGAACAGTTGCAACATCCTACACCCTAACGATCTGCCTCGGATATTTCAGTGTCTGTCTTTTCCGTGCAATTATTCCCATTCACTACACCCTCCACCTCCAGACCCTGTCTGTCAGCCAGTGGAGTGGCTGACCAACTTTTCTCGTCTTGTCTGTACAAACTTCACCATTATCCAAAAAGGGAACCGGTTAGAAGATATAGGCTAGCTGTTGTTAGTTAACCTGGCCTCAAGAGCCACATGTCTATCATTCCGTATTACCAGCATCCCTTCAACATTAAAATACTATTCCTTACCTGTACCTAAGGCTTTCACGGCCGACGTCAACTGTGCTAGGAACAAACAAATTTGTCTCCGGACTGTTAGGCCGTAGTCCCCTCCTGCTGTTACGGCCTCTCCCTTGGAGGCCATCTTCAGTGTGCGAAACGATTCTGTAACTGATACGGTCTTCATTAGGAGAGGCCGTAACAGCAGGAGTGGACTACGGCCTAACAGTCCGGAGACAAATTTGTTTGTTCCTAACACTATTCCCTATGTTAACTGCAGTCACACAGTTCCACAAAGAAAACAAGAAACCGTTTACGTCCGTGTACTCGAGCAATCCAGAGCAAGGAGAAATGTGTTTATTTGCAATTTTAAATTTTAGTTAGATTTACAGTAATACACTCGAAATTACATAACAGCTTGTAAGGCGTATAACGTCTAATAATATTTGTTTTTTGCGTACGCTTAGTAGAGACTAAAACTAAGTTCGACACAGATAATCCCTTACGGCTAGCTGAGGTATGCAAGGAACTGAATCAAAAATTCGCAGAAACTTTACTCAATGTATATATCAGAAAAACTATATATGTGCTGATTTCAGCATCAGAAAGCAGAAGAAATCTATACAATTTATGCGTAGAGGATAATTCATTTGATTCAGTTAATAAGTTAAGGTAAACCTCAGGGTAACATAATAAATAACGAAGAGTCCATAAACACGACGATGCATGACAGGATACAATTAGAAAATAGGGCATATTATGAAAACAGCAAGCTGTTGAGAAGCAAACTCATTAGTCGCAACACAGAATTAAAAATGTATAAGGCACTTATCCGATCGGTTCTTACTTATGGAGGCGAGACATGGACGTTGACAAAAAAGGAACAAGAAACAGTAAGACTGTTTGAAAGAAAGATTGTAAGGCGTGCTTATGATTCGGTTAAAGAAGATGACGAATGGCGATAGCATGAGCTACTGAAGCATGAGGACATTGTAAGATTCGCAAAGCCTCAACGAATACAATGGCTAGGTCACCTAGAGCGGATGCATGATCAACGTATGCCACAGAAAGTCCTGAAGGCGCAAGTCTATAAAACCAGAAAGAGGGGCCGACCTAGGGTAAGCTGGTTGGATGATGTGCTAGGAGATCTCAGAAGAATGGATGTGAGGTGTTACACGAAGAGGGCAATCGACAGGAGACTTTGGAAAAGATTGGTGTTGGAAGCCAGGGCTCATGTTGGGCTGTAGTTCTAAGGAAGAAGAACAAATAATCCCTTGCTATAAAACGTCAGAAACAGAAGAGAGTTACCGTACTGTTTCATAAATTTCGAATTAACACATAAAGACTAATGGACTAGTTTGTCACATCCCTGATGTTTCATCTCTCTCCTATTCCCTTCTCGGAAAGGAAAATCGTAGATTTAAAATAATTCTTTCTGTCTGTCTATCTGCCTGACGGTCTCTCTCTCTCTCTCTCTCTCTCTCTCTCTCTCTCTCTCTCTCTCTCTCTCTCTCTCTCTCTCTCTCTCTCTCAAGTTACAGTTAAAAGTTGACAAGTCTGGTTGGCTCATCCAGTGTCCGCCCATGCCTTTCCTTATAGGAGCAAAAGTTTGTAACTTTTTACATACGTTACAATTCGGGAACCTGTTTAATTGGCTCAGGTCAATTAAACAGGCTGCCATAATCTTTACAAAATCATAAATAATTGAAAACTAAACAAATGTTAAAGAGGATCCCGTGAATTGAGGGATATTGACAGGGGTTTGGTAGATTTCTCTTTATTACATAAATTTAGCAATGAGTATATTAAAGTTAAAACATTTGTACCTTTTGTACAAAGAGAATTAGAGTAATTTAGTAATGAGTTAGCATAGTTTTTCTTTTATTAATACCCTCGGATCCGAGTACTTCGTTTCAGCATATGATATTACATTTATAATATTTATTCTTGTGTCATCTCAAATATTGCTTTATTTAACAAAAAATTATTTAAATTAACGCATGTTATTGCTAAACATGAAATTACATTTAATTTAATTGAATCAGTCTTTCTTGTTTTACTTTACGTTCATTTTTTATCTATTTAGTGTTTATCATACAATATTCTACTTCAAGTTCTGAACCACGGAAGCCAAAGTTCCGTGTCACCTGTGGGTATCATCCTCGGCGAATCGGCGACTCTCTCGGTTGTCCTGGTGTCTTGTAGTTTTTCTGAAGATCAGGTTTCTGTTGTTGTTGAAGTTCGGATGTCATTTTAGTCATCGTGACTCCTGGTTCTCTCTTTCTTAATAAGTTGTAGTAATCGCTTGTTGTTTTGGATCTTTTGCACAAAAGTTTTATTCACTTGTAATCACGTCACATGTTGATTTAGTTATTGAGTTTCACATTATGATTTTACCACATTTCTAATTTCATACACTTTATTGTTTAGATTTCTAGAGATGTCATAGACGCGCAATTCTCATCCACATTCACTCGTTTACTACATATTTACTGTAATTGCACTGGTAGATTATATTCGCGGTTCACATGGCGTTTAAATGTGTACTTAGTGCCGCTACGTCTCAACTGGCGAGTTTATTAACTTTTGAAAATATTATTACTATACCGCATCACGGCTGTATGCTGTTTACGCCTCGACCGCTCCATTTCAAGTGTGTTTAGTTAAGGGGTGAGAGTGGTAATCTCGCGTCATTTACTATTCACCATAAAAGTAGTTCCATATTCCGATTAATATTTACTCGTTTATTCTCTGACATATTTAATTATATTATGGTATCTCTTACTTATTATTTTATTATTGTACATCGTTATGTTTTTTATCAAGTTGCAATTTAATACTATTATTAGTCATATTCACGGGTAATTATGCGTGTTGATGCCGGTTTCGGCAGGTTAAAGCCGGGTTAATTATTAAGGGGTGTTATCGCAATTTTATTCTCGAATTCTTTTTGGTTTTAAACTATTTATTTTGGGTATTATTGCGGTGTTACATTATCATTTTCTTTAGGGGTTTATGTTTTGTTTTAATGTGAGATTTTAAATTATTTTACATTTCTTTTATTTCCTTTTTATTTTTTAAAATCGTCACAAGTTGACCACTTCAAGTAAGACAGAGGAGAACCCAAAGTGCAGATAAAGATTAGGAGAAAGTGAAACAAGAAGAGAAACAACGAAATAAGGGAAAAGGGAAAAGCTTCAATGTAAGAAAAAGTTTGCGAGAGAAAATCGATGATCACACCGTTAGGAGTTTTGCAGTGACGTGTCTAGAATTTAGCTTGGGGGGTGGTCCGGTCGAGTCGGCTCCATACAAAGTTAAGTGTAATCAACATTACTATCTACAAAGTTGTTGAAAAACGTGTGAAATCAGTCCCATTAAAGTAAACGGTAGTAACACAGTGAAAGTATGCGTTTTGCAACATTATTTACAAGATACTTATTGCTGAATTGATTTTCCTTATTTCATATTTCAAACGAATACACTATTCCTGTGTAATAAATTTATATGTAGCTATATTAAAAGAAAAAAACTTACGCGTACAGAGCTAAAAAAAATAATAAAATAGCCTAAAAATTAAGAGGTTAACAAAATTTTTCCACCTTTTTCGACCCTCTGTGAGGGGAGTCCGGTCCTGTTCGTCCCCCGTAAATACGCTCCTGGTACAGTATTGTGCGAATTAATGTGAACACATCATAATTATCACAATTTTACTTTTTTTCACAGTTGGCAACACTTTTATGTCAAAGTAGCGGCCATTTTGTTTTACTGTTCTGACAGTCAGTGAGTAATGAGACATAGCAAGCTACAGACGCGTTGCATTTTGTTTTTTTTAAGAATTATTGTGTTTTTGCTGAAGTAAGCTGAACTAAGGCTTTATTTGCTTTTTATTTTTGAAGATGGATATTGCTCCCAAAAAGCGCACTAAAATTGTTACTTTGAATGAACACACATCAATGACTCAAAGAGATATTGCCAAGGAGTGTGTTGTGAGTTTAGGAGCTGTCAACAAGATTTTGAAGCAAAAAAGGGACACTGGGACGATTGAAGTGAACAGAAAAGGGAAATGTGGAAGGAAAAGAAGACAACAGCAAGGGATGAAGCTTTTTTAATAAGGGAAAGTAAATTAAACCCTAGGAAAACCAGCCAAGAACTTCAGCAAGACTTAGCACACGCAGGAGTTATTGTTCATGACTCCACCGTACGAAAACGACTTATAGAAGGAGGAAGAAAAACAGTCAGACCTCAAAAAAAAAACAGTTATTGACTGCTACCATGATGACAAAACGATATGATTGGGCAAAAAAATATGTGAGCTGGACTGTTGAAGATTGGAGAAAAGTGTTGTTCTCAGACGAGAGCCATTTTTTGGTACAAGGACAGCGATCTCGTTTCGTTAGAAAAAGTGACAACGAAAAACTTACGACAGCTCATATTGATCAAACAGTTAAACATCCGTTAAAGAAGATGTTCTAGGGCTGCTTTTCTTATAAAGGTACCGGATGCCTTGTGCCGATCGAAGGCATGATGAACTCGCAAAAATACAGAGACTTGCTAGAACAGATTGGAAGCTGAACTAAGAAAAGTTGATGCCAACGGTCAAGCAGTTTTTCAACAAGATTCGGCTCCATGTCACGTGTCCAAGATCATGATGAAATATTTCAAGGACAAAAAGATATCATGCCTTGAATGGCCAGGAAACTCACCGGACCTTAATCCGATTGAAAATCTGTGGGCTATTGTAAAAGCTAGACTTTGTAAAATAGATTGCACAACAAAAACAAAACTGATTGAGGCTGTAATCCACACATGGTTTCGAGACCAGCAAATATCAGAAAACTGTAAAAAACTTGTTGATTCTATGCCAAAACGTGTTGATGAAGTTATAAAAGCCAAGGGAGGACATATTTCCTATTAAAACAATTTAAATTGTATTCTTTTCTCTTTTTTCTTCGTCTATAACTAATAAATGTTGTTTTTTCAAATTATCACTTGTGTTCACATTAATTTGCACAGTACTGTAGATTCATCAATTAATCAACTGGATTGTCAAGATATTCTAGATAAGTGTCTAGAATATCGGAATAAAGGTAAAGGAATTTTGTGAAAACCTAATGGAGACATCAAATTGGCAATGATTTTACATAACAACTTAACGGATCAAATGTGGCGATCTTCCTCAGACGAATTCAATGACACAACGCTCTGCTTTAAAAGCGAGCGAATACGATGATTTTCCACTGAGTCCTACAGACTGTCTTAAAAATTTCGAGTGTACAGTAAAACTGTTAAATAAGTACAGTATAATGCTTCGTTTTCTCTACAGGAACCCTTACGTGTCTTAAAAACTTGGAATATTTAAATGAAATATTCAATAGACGTATACAGTAAACTCCCGATTATCCGCGAGCGGTTTTCCGCGGCAATCTGCGGATTTTTTTTTTATTAGCGGAAATAAATTTCGGCTGCTTAATAAAGCTTCTGTTCCAGTAATCTCAGTACACTACTTTATTAACCATCGTAAACAATATTGTTTAAAACTTATGTAAGTTATATAAAGATATGGCGGAGGGACGGAGTGTGTCACCGCTTACTGATAGGTTAGTCAGTCGATCGCATAGATATATACTACTGGATTGCTAACGCTGTGCTATGAATTCGGTCCGCGGCTGTTCAGCTCTCCCCACCACTCTGTAGTGGTTCCACCAGCTGCGCTGCAACGAAACATCGAGTTTATTCGCTTATTCGCTTCAAAACCGACACAACTGAAGTAATTTTTAGTAAACAAAGACAGTAGGTATTCTATAAACAGAGGAGAAATGTACACATTGTTTTAAAATGGCACGTAATTTATTATTGCAATTTTACAAATGTTTAAACTTAGATATCTTTAAAACATTATATATTCTATTATTTTAAATCATTTACTTTACAATTTTAATATAAGTATTAATTTTGGATTTCTTAGGTATAAGAGTACATTTTTTATGCATATTTTATGTATATTAAATATTATTAAACAAAATAATTTTGTTTAATTCTGACGTACCCCTAACTTTGATTTATTTAACAGTGCAGTTTTTTCTTTTGCAAATGCATTGTAAACTATTTTAAAAAACACACTACCTATTAATTTATCAATTTGAGCTCATGGCTGTCATCTGTAAAATCAAAATTAGAAATATGCCCCTTAAACAAACTCCTTTTAAAATATCTACAAGCTAATGAAATGCAGTGATTAGAATTAAACATTTTTTTATCCCTTAATGCAATAAATAAATTATATAAAAATTTTACTAGTTTAAATACTTCATAAGATGCTCTTATCAATTTTCCCTTTGATAAAAACAAACTGAATCGACTACAAGGAAGTTCAATTTCATCTTGTAACAAATCACTACACTCTGTACATTTCATAATTTTATTATTTTGCATTAGAGCGCGCAATCCAGTAGTATATATCTATGGTCGATCGTCGCTCGGCAGCTGGCTACCGTGAGGCGTCGGGGCATATGTACTTTATGCCGACTGTGGGAACGTTTAATTTTCTCACTGTTTGTCTGTATGTTTACGCGGTATAATTAAAAGCCGTTGTACTCTACTAGCTTAGTTAACGGATATGAGAAAATAGATACTGACGTTGAACGCCACCTGTGTGATGTTTACCGACAGGTTAGCAATGATTACACTGACATTTATATTCTGATATTTTTTCACGCGCATGAAAACGTGAGACACGTTTACTTGGATGTTTTGTATAGGCCTATGTTACTTTTGTACGTAGGCTTATGTAGGTAGTAGGCCTAACTTCAGAAATATTCAGTGTAGATGATACACATAAGACAATTTATCAGTTGAGCTTCTTCTGATGAAACGACAGTTCGTGTGAATTTGTAATTTAACTGCATAGAAAATATATGATTCTTTGTTACACAGTTTCAGTATGTATATATTGCTACTTGGTAATATCCCGCTTAATACGCGGTTTTCACGAGGCCCTTGCTTGATGAGCGTCTTAACGGGGTTTTACTCTATCGCTTTCCTCTAAATAAATAAATAATATTAATGAAGTATTTTCATTACTTTCTGCCCTTTTTGTACAACATTGTGGATTGTCCGTGGCGATCGCGCCACTCAATTCCGCGAATAATCGGGAGTATACTGTATTCGTATATCTAGTACATCACTTACATAATTTCGTACACGGAGCAGAAGAAGATTTCATTAACGCTGTATTGTTTTTGTTTGGCCAGTGAATATAAATGTGTGTTATAGAAAAAGTCTTTTCATTAGTAAATAAAACCGCGTTCCGCCGTAATTATGTGATTATAACTTAGTTCCGCCGGATAATCTAATTTTTTTAAAATTACTGTATTCAATTAATTACACTTACGTATTACAGCCTTGCAGCTAATTGTAATTGCTTTCCGAGTCCGATACACATCACACTTCGGCATGCAAGCTCACGAAACAATGTCAGAGTCTACTTTGTTATACCCTTGAGATAGTTTAGGGTCAGTCAGAGGCCAGGGATATCATTCTGTTGACACGGGTGTGACAAATAATTGGTTTATTTGATTATAGACCTGATGTTCATCTAGTACGTACCCCATCTGGTAGACAGTTAAAATCTTACGGTGTTATAGTCTGTAAAGTGTTGCTTTGCAGTGTTGCTTTGTAAAGAAGTGACAGCAGGAGAAAAAAATACTGCTGTCTTATAAACTGTTATGTTGAAGAAGAACTGTTGATGGCGTTGGAGATAAAAGCTTACAAGCGATGAGGTTTAAGAGGACAGAAATTGATTAAAGCATTTGAAAATGAGAAACTAGAAGGTGTGTGAAATATACTGGTTGCAGTCTCCAGCAGCCGTCCGGTCCTTAAACTTCCTACTTCTTTGTTGCCTCTCCTTGATAATAGGATTTCGGGTTTAGATATCCACTGAAAATGAACGCGTACACCAATTCAAGATAAAGGTAGCAGTTTCCTTTACGCGTGTAGTGTGATTATTTAATTTTTCATATAGAATTGTTCTATCATTTATCATGTTTAGAAAAAAATACAATTTTTTCATTGTTTTTTTTAAAAAACCACAAATTAAACGCACTAACGGATAATTCCAACATTTTAACCATTTATTGGCCCGAGTATTGTGCATATGTACTGTAAGTTATAAATCTTTTATTATATGTATTGGATTTTATATATAAGATTAGAATTTTTATTTTTTTAAATTATAATGTTTGTAAAATAACTTTTTTCACCACGGAAGAATCGTGTAGTATCATTTTAGTTGTGTCCGCATTTACATTAAATTCTAAAAACACGCATACAAGTATGAATTTTATATCAATTTTTATTTGGTAGCAGAATGTTGTACGCTCAGGTCGAATGGTCGGGGGTCATTCGTACATCGACAAATCGGTTCGTTACAGAATGAAACACAGTACTGTGTTGTGGGACATTGACTTCATTTTTTGATAAGTTTTTTTTACGTTTATTTATGCAAGCTGTTAACACATAACAATAAGCATAATTGTTCACAGAAATACATGACCTGAAGAGAACTAGTCCATTGTCTAGTTCTCTGTATGAGTATTTAAAAGTAACGTTTTATGTGCAATATATTTTTGTAGTGTTAGAGTCTAGGTAAGCCCAGAGGAAATGTTAACTTTAAACGTCTTGCCTGTAGGCTGTGGTCCACTACATTTATGGCTAAAGGATTCGTGTGCTTGGCCCAGGAGCCAATAATGCCAGTTGTTTTCTCTTCATCCAAATGTGGTCGCGCCAAGTCAGTTTTTTGCTTAGGTGGATGCCCAAGTATTTTACACAGTCGGCTACCGGGATAGCCTTGTTATTTAATTTCACAATTGATGTTGTCCCGTGGCATTTGGTGAAGGTAATGTGTACTGATTAAGTTTCATTTAATTGTATTCTTCACTTCTTTGCTCATTTTTCAATCGCATGTAGCGAATTCTGTAGTGAAATGGTTGCTTCCACCGGACTTTTGTTTACAGCAAGGATATAACGTCTCTTCGTTATAACATCGGGAACCTGGTTAATTGGCTCAGGTCAATTAAACAGGCTGCCATATTCTTAACAAAATCAAGAATAACTGAAAATAAACAAATATTATATAGGATCTCGAGAATTATGGAAAATTGGCAGGGGTGTGTAGACTTATTCACTCATCTTTGTTTGACCATGACATCTCTTTATTACTTACTGATATTAGCATCTTTACTTATGGTTATCAACATTTGTGTTTCAATAGTTTACAAAATGATTTTATATTTTGTTCAATTACAAGGGCCCTCAAAATATAGATGTACATCTGTTTAACTTTTCCACGGATCCGGGACTTGAAAAGGTATATTAATAATGGTCACACATCATATATTATCTTGAAGTGGTGCCATTAGAAGAATGGACTTATTTCCCTTTTTAAACAATAAGGCTTTACAGTTTAGAGCTATAACTCTTTTACTAAGAATAAAAAATACAATTACTGTCAGTAATTAAAATGTCTTAATGGTGTTAATTTAATTGTCTTTTGTTGGATATAGTATTTAGTATTTCATAACCACGGAAGGCATGCCTCCGTGTCACCTGTGATATCCTCCAGCTCCTCGTTATTCCAGTCCTCGGTCCTCGGTTGCAGCATGTTTCATGTAGGTCAGGTATCTCTCGTTATCTTCGTATCCGGTGATGGTGTACTCCTGAAGTCTTTTAGATCATTGTGGGTCCTGGTTCTCTGCTCTTTGCTAACTGGTAGTAATAGCTCGTTGATTTGAATGATTAACACAAAAGTTTTATTCACCTGTATCCACTTCACATGATTGTTTATTTGTTGCACTTCACTTTATGGTCTTACCACAGTTTTAATTACATAATTTTTATGTTTTAGGATTTTTGTAGAGATGTCATAGGCGTTCAATTTTCATTATTCTTTCTTACTCGTTTAGTACATATTTATATGAATCGCGGTTCAACTATATTAACGCAACACATTGTTTAATAGTATAAAGAATGCCTCTATGTCTTAACTGACGGATTAATCACTTTAGGAAACAAACTATTTTTTAGCGTTCCACATTACTGCTGTGCGCAGCTTACGGCTTACGGGTTGACCGCTCCATTTCAAGTGGGCATCGTTTAGGGGCAGAATTGTTACCTCGCGTAGTTTACTCTTCATCATAAAAGTAGTTCCACATTTATTTGATATTTACGGAATTACTGTTTTACATTATAATTATCCAAAGCTACGCTTTACTTTAGAATTAATTATAGTATACTACTATGTTGTTGTTTTATTATTTATTTAATTTCAAATTTACAAATATTTTTAGTTTAGTTTATGGGCCGGTATGCAAGTTGATTCCGGTATTGGCATGTCGATGCATGGTAAATTATTAAAGGGTTTCTTTACTTTACACTCGCATTCCTTTTTGTCTATATAATCTCTTTATTAAATATTATTTTAAGTAATTTAAGGGATTTAAAATTAGTTTACATGTGCGATTAAAAAATTTAATTTCTCTCCTTTTACATTTCCTATTTTAAAATCGTCACAAGGATTGCAGTATCATCAGCTTACGTAGCAGTGATCACATCATTGCTAGTTGGAAGATCTGCTGTATAGATTAGATACAGAATGGGACCCACAACACTTCCCTGAGGAACTCCCGCTCGTATTGGGAACAAACTGGTAGTTACAGTGTACTCGAAAGTGTCGTTCTTCTAAATACGTCTTTAATTTGGTGAACATGGATTCAGACAAACTTTTTTTGAGTTTATAAAGTAATCCTTGATGCCAAACATTATTTTTAGGTAAGTGATCTTTGTTCTCTTCCTGTTCTTTAACCAGCATTCGAGGAGTGATCTGACCTGCTAATGTCTATTGTGTGTGTGTGTGTGTGTGTGTGTGTGTGTGTGTGTGTGTGTGTGTGTGCGCGTGCAAGTATATACTATAAACAGCTATCACACTTATGTCTCTAGATACATCATGTAAGTCATAAAACCTCCGTTGCAATACAACATTTTGATATATAAGTATACATAAAAGGTGTCATATTAACAGTTATCTCTATTACACCTATCAATGCATCGATCATATAAACGCTGTCAGCAGATCAGAACGCGACGATTTAATTTTATAACCCTGCCTTGTTCGGTTACCAGACCCATTGTGGTAAACGATGTGTTATATACTAGACTGCGGGTAGCAGACCCGTAGCATTAGCAGTAACGAGCGATAATTGTACTCGATACGCGAACTCGGTGGCGGTCGACCTTTGCCGCTTTTATTAACGATTATTTATTTATTTGTGACAACCAAACATTCGCTCGTACACATTCCTACTACTTATCGTTACTGTTGGTATGCCTCACATATACTTTTGTGCATCAATATTATTGCAATAACTGTAACCTATATAATATATAAGTCAAATGAAATGTTAGTTCGTCTGTAAATTTTCTTAATCTGTTTTTTCTTTATTGCCCTCGTCAGCACAGTCGTTCAGCAGCTGGTCCTTCATTTACTTCTAGACCAGTGGTTCCCAAAGTGGGGACCGCGGACCCCTGGGGATCCGCAGACACTTTTAAGAAAAATTAGAATATATAGAATGTACTGTAATTTTCCCCGACTTTTCCTGCTCTAAAATCTAAATTTTAGAATCTTAAAAGAATTAGTAGAAGATTCCAGTATTTTTTTTGTGGTTCAAACTAATTGTAATTGTAAAAGTAATTTCAAACTAATGGGTTTAATAATGTCTTTAAATCATGTCGTGTAGCAGATATGCTTGTCCGCCGAACTGACTAGACCTCTCTCTTACACTACAAAAAAAAGATTCATTGGCAGAACTATCAACTGACAGTTCATTATAATTACAGTTTTCTCAATTACAGCTATCTGACTACTGGTTATATGTAATGACTGACTATCCTGAACTCACAAAAAAAAACTTTGAAGTAACTGTGCTTCCCTCTACTTATTTGTCTGAAACCCCATTCTCCCTGCTCACGTACTTGAAGTCAGAGTTAAGAAATAAACTTGAAGTCGAGGGTGACTTAATATTGAAATTATCAGACATTAAACCCAATACGGCAGAGCTAATTGTTCAAAAGCAGCTTCATTGTTCACATTAAACTATGTTTTATATCATTCATATTATAATTTTACAATTATGAGAATTTTGATACATTTTAATTAAAATATAAGCGTTTCTATCATATTTACTGTTTGTTTTATTTCAGAGCTCAAACGGGGTCTGTGAATTTTTAAATTATTTGGGGGGGTCCTCGGACTGAAAAGTTTGGGAACCACTGTTTTAGACCACTTGGCTACTACCCTAGAAGTATCGGCTTCGACTCCCACTCCGCGCCGTAAAATCAAGATACGTTTTCTAACGTCCAGGTCAATTCAAACTTTGAAAAGATAAAGCTAAAGTGTCTGCAGTAATACCTAGGTTCATAGATAGCTGAGGTATAATGCTCCGCACGTTGCTTTCTGTATGCTGTATACACACCAAGTCTTGCTGGTTAATCCTTGCTGCCTTTCCTAAGCCAATTCAAAGGTAAGCAAGGTGATGAATATATTCTGTTTTTCTTTGAATGCAATCTTCGAATGTAGGACTTCCATCATCAAATTACTATGTTTTCACATATCATGTCACAGGTATATGGAGAACTCCAGCGTAACGATGACTATTAACGGCAAGCCGAGAGAAGTTAGTAGATAGACACCACTCGTTGGTTTGCCATCACCTTGCGAATGGAGAGTGTCCGGATAATATCGAGATATTTTTTTTCACCTATGGTGGGAATCGAACTTGCGAAATGTAGCGACCCAATTAATTAACCTAGGTATCACAATACTTGTTCGCAGGGCGTATTTACATGGGTGGGAATCGAACTTGCGAAATGTAGCGACCCAAGTAATTAACCTAGGTATCACAATACTTGTTCGCAGGGCGTATTTACAGGGGTGGGAATCGAACTTGCGAAATGTAGCGACCCAAGTAATTAACCTAGGTATCACAATACTTGTTCGCAGGGCGTATTTACAGGGGTGGGAATCGAACTTGCAAAATGTAGCGACCCAAGTAATTAACCTAGGTATCACAATACTTGTTCGCAGGGCGTGGGGACAAATGGGAGCGAAAAGAGTTGACCAATTTTGTTAATCTCTTAATTTTTAGGCTCTTTTATTATTATTTTTTTCAGCTGTATATAGTAGTAATTCTTTCTTAAATATACAAACAGGTTTATTAGACAGCATTAGCGTATACGTTTGAAATATGAAAACAGGAAAAACAATGCAGTCCATAAGTATCTTCTAAACAATATTTTAATAACGCGTATTTTTATTGTGTTATTATCGTTTAAGTTAATGTTGATTAGTCTCAACTTGCTTTTTCTTTTGTATGAAACCGACTCGACCCGGACTTCTCCCACAAAATTCCAATTTATAGATACGCCACTGAAGTGTTGTGCTGTAAGTAGGTCTACATGTACTTTAAGATGGTGCTTAGGTCCTATTAGCGTATTTAAATATTTAAAAAATACAAATTCACCAAGTTTTTACAATAGCGGGTTCTAGGCGAGAATACAAGTTTTCATTCTGGATTCTAGCCGAAATTTACACTCAGTCGAAATAAGTATTTGTATATGAACCGTTCTGTGTTAAGGCTGGTAATGCGTTTAGCTCCCTGTAATATGTTTAACGAGCATCTAAAGAGACATGTCCTTGATTTTAAAGCCTGAGTTTCAGTTGGAAGTTAATAACAATCTGAGGTATGCCATTTTGATAATCTCCGCAGAAGAATAAGAACTAAGAGAAATGTGATAAACTATAGTAGATAATGTCAGTAGAGACGTACGTGAACTGAATGCAGGCGAGTTTCTAGATGGAACCAGGTAACAGCGATGTACGAGGGGATAGTCGAGCTCCTGTACACCTGTAGTAACCTGAGACCGACGGTCGGGGCAGGTAGATTCCTCTTCAACAGAATTTATTGTATACATTTCAATAACAATGTTAACAATGTTGTTGTTCAAACGCATTTAATAAAGAAGTGAATATAATAAACAGTAGTCTATAAGTCTATATGATAAAGAAATTGTTTGACAAAAGAACAATACACTTTACTTACAAAAAGAAAGCAAAGAATGATAGTCAAAGGAAGTAATGATCAAGCAACTCGCCCATCTCCGTCTAGGAACTCAGATATTTCATTTTTTAATTTGTATACCTACTCTGCCTCGTCTATGATCTCACCTATTCAGCGTAAACTCATTGACGATAATCTTTGAATTCTTGCAGACCATACGTTCACGCATGCTGGACTCGTCGAAAGCCTTATGCGACTTTTGTAACACGTTAAATCGGTTCATCTTATTCTTTACACCATATTTAATCACAGTTCTCAAGGCTTTTATTGCAGGTCGTTGGAGAATCGCTGAATACACCAAAACACAATTAACTCACAACTTTGTCGTGCTTACTTGCCAAACTGCTACCTGTCATGCTCCGGACGAGGCTTTTCAGCGTCTCTAGCGTTATCAAGTCCTGAGCTACGACCTTGATAAACCACGAGGTCGTGGTTTAGAACTTGATAATGGTGGAGACACTGAAAGGTCTCGTAAGGAGCATGACAGGTAGCAGTTTAGCAAATAAGCACGACAAAGTTAAAATTACGGAGACTGCTAATTGCAAATGAATTAAGTAAATGAATGAATGAAGTCAAATGAACAATTGATTCAATTATCTGTTAACTCTAAGTTATATATTCAAGAATGGCTAAACACTTAGACAGTTGTTACAGATAGAATTATTTACACCATAACAAAGGTTTTTAACGGGATATTTTTAGGGTGATAAATTAAAAAAGTACTACAAACGTTTTTGTCATACGTCATACTGTTTGAAAATTTACAGAATTCGTCGGGAGATAAATTTGTAATATACAACGAAATGTATTCATTTCAAATTCAGGATAATAAGGCACTAAAAATACGTACGGTACTTCTATAAAACGTAATAAAAAAACATGTATGACTGTGCGTGCGTGTTTGTGTACGTAACTCCAGTAACCTGATTAGACTCACTTCGAGTTTGACTCACGACCTCATCAGCCAGAAAAAATAATACTAACAAAAAAATGTAATATCATATATTAAATATCTGATACAGGTAGTTTTTTGCGACCAATGGAAAAACTTCTATAATTATACGTTTGCATAGCGTGAAGTTTTTTATCCATTAGCTGAAGGGACGGATTCTCCACGTATGGTCACAGACGCTCGGCAGCTTGCATCAGTCAGTCAGCTGACCGGTAGATTATTATTGGGCCTTATGCCAACAACACACTCACACCGTTAATCGACCGGTGGTTATCTCGCTCATGGTAATTATTATTATTATTATGAATGGTATTTCACTCAGCAACGCTACGCTACGTTCACCCGGTGCCGACAACACAGAGAATGTTTATTTACTGAGAAAGTGGGTAACCTTCCCCCCGCTTACGCTTACAGTACACTATGTAATGCGTCCGCGGGCGCGTTCCACACACACACACACACACACACACACACACACACACACACACACACACACACACACACACACACACACACACACACACACACACACACAGAGAGAGAGAGAGAGAGAGAGAGAGAGAGAGAGAGAGAGAGAGAGAGAGAGAGAGAGAGAGAGAGAGACGATAAAGGAAACAAGACGTAAAGCCGAAGAAAATCCGACGGCCTACAATAAATGTCTGTGTATAATATCGATTACTTAATTTTCTAGTTCTCTATCCGTATAACGTAGGCCTATACATCAAGTTGACGTCCCACGTTTATATCAGCACTGTTTGCGTTCCTCTCCTTTCAGAATTATCCTGCGATACACAGGGGCGGATCCAGCAAGCAATTGGGGGGGGGAGAATAGTTGACTTTGGGGGAGAATTATGAAAATTCGGGCTACTCGTTAAAGATGTAAAGTATAAATGATAGGAATTAGTGAAGATTAAAATACAGTGTGTTATTTGTGAATACAATAAGTTTGGTGCTTGCAAACAGTTGTTGCTGTTGATAAACGTTTGGGCCGCACCACCGGAGGCCATCATTGGCACGGTTTCCGCCCCAGTGATGAGGTAGAGACTATGTGTTTTGGGCTCGGAGAGTGCTCATTACCCTCGGCTGCACACGGAGTACGTGAAAATCATGGTTCCGTCGCGATGAATCGAAGGGGAGAAAGCCTCCTATTGAATGCTGCGATGCCAAGCCAATCAGATGGCACTTGATGCTGCTTTCCAGCTTAGATCGCGCTGTTACAAAAGTTTATAAAAATTAAACTTTTATAAATAGCCTCTATTCATGCTGGTGGGGCCAAAATTTTTGTCAGTAACGGCAACCGTGAACCACGGCCTAACAGTCCAGTTGATAATAATAATAATAATTTCAACAATGAGATATGAAAAGTAAAGAGGGGCGGCAAAGATAAGGGTAGCAGACCAACACACAAATGCAGACAGCTCATTAACTTTATATATTAGTTTCACAACGTAATTCACGTTACTCGTTTTTTTAACTCATATTATGTAAGGTAATAGTCAGCAGTCACAAAAGCTGCAAAACCGCGTTTTTTTGTGTGTTTCTACGTAAACTACAGGTCAAAACTACATGCGGGAACAAGTTTGCACAAAATTTAATTTGCAAGTTGCGAAAAAACATAATTACTTATAACGATACAGCATTGAAACACAATGCTGTTTCGAGTTGGTTGTTTTTTTTTAGTGATCTGCACACAAACCGAGTGTCAGTGGAAAACGAGTTCTGGCAAGAAAAGGAGACATTTATAGTGATATGCCCCCTCTCGGGCCAACCCCGCCGTATTTCGAGTCGGTTGCTTTTCCTGTGGTCTGCACAAAAAATGAGTATTGTTGGGGAAACCGATTTCTAGTAGAAAACGAGTTCTGTCACAAAAAGGGAGACATGTATAGTAACAGGCACGGCAACACGCCTTACTTCGAGCAGATTTTTCTTACGCGGATTTCACAAAAAGCGAGAAAGATTAGTTGTTAGGTTAGTTTGCATGTTAACCTAACAACGTCAATTTTACCTTATTTACGTCAAAAAGACTACCTTATTTACCACGTACGCAGCTAAATCAGACGTGGATTTCACGTAGAAAACGAAAAAACCTTGTTTTTTGACGTATAATTTGGTTTTTGCAAATTTTCGTAAAACAAATTGTGCGAATTTTTCACGTCCGCAGTAGTTTACGTACAAACACAAGGAAAAAGCGGTTTTTGCAAGTTTTGTAGCTGCCAGAGTTCATGTTGTCACTGACGACGACTGTTACCTCGTGTAACAGCTCATACACCTCCGAAGCAAACAGAATCACCAAAAATCACCCGAGAAATATGAATCCCTTGCGCGCGCAACGTTTCCGATCCCCCCCCCTGCAAAAGTCAAACTAATTATAACTTAGTGAATGAATAATACGTTACCGTCTATTCAGGTTTAATTAAATTTTTCCATTCTGCTGCTGTACTCAAACCAAAAAAGCTTTTTTCCTCGATGAAGTAACAATTAACCTTCCACACGGCTTACGAACAAACTCAGCTGCTCGCAGCACATTCCATCTGGTTACTGGAGTTTAAATACCGCAATTATACAACTTGTTGGGAAAGCAGCACATACCGTGAGTTTGAGTGAGATTAATAACACACACACACACACACACACACACACACACACACACACACACACACACACACACACACACACACACACACACACACACACACACACACACACACACACACACACACACAATCTATGTAAGAGAGTAAAGACGCTGATCTCACATAGCCTTACGAGAACGAAGTAAGTAGGAATGAAATTAAAATAAAATAAAAACACGCGCACGCAACGGGTCCGATTCCCGTACAAAGGTCAAAGTAATTAACTTATTATATTACACATGGAATCGAAATTAATTATGTTCCTATTTGTCTTGTTTTTTTTTAATGCGAGAAAAATTCTAGTGTAGTACTTTATAACATGCGGCAATTAATCTCTTGCCATGGACTGAATGAAACGTTTTTTACGTTTTTTTAATTCGAAAATCAATTAACGATGAAAATTGAGACGTCGTTTGTTATAAACTGAGAATCCTGAGTAGGAAAGTAGTAGAATCAGCG
Source organism: Magicicada septendecula (assembly GCA_034769895.1). NCBI lineage: Eukaryota > Metazoa > Arthropoda > Insecta > Hemiptera > Cicadidae > Magicicada > Magicicada septendecula. The sequence goes on along the minus strand of CM068374.1, from coordinate 398,957,174 downwards.
AGCGAGCGCGTGCGCGAGAGTGTAGTAATTACATGCGTATTAAGTATTTGTATGATGACTGTCATTGGTATGGCTGTCAGTTCCAATGTAATTAATAGCAGATTCATTTTTCAAAGTCATTTTTCTTCTTCTCTTTCGTCGAATATCGTTTTAATTTATAAAAGATTTTAATTTTTTACTTATTTGTTTGCTCAACGTAATTGTTATTAATTTGAGTTTGTAAATGTATTTCAAATCTTCGTTTGTGTGAAAGGTATGTGTATACGTTTCACGTTATTGGCCGCATGTTTGTTTTTACCATTAAGTATAAACAGAGCATTTAATAACAGATTACAGAAAATATAAAACAAAATTTATATTGAAAACCACAAACCGACAGTTATAGCGAAATGTTATTATGGCTATTAACGATAACAAAAGAAGAAGATGGCTGTAAGTTTAACAAAAGAAGAAGAAGGAGAAGAACCAAAGCATTAGGTAAAAACATAAACAACAAAACGGTCACTAAATCAATAATAAGCAATCAGTTCCTGTTCCTTACGACAAATATTTTTTTTTCTATTTGTGTCGGCCATCTGAGGACCACTTGCCAATTTAAATTCTTTATTCCTTTGTTTCCATTCTATTACATACACCTATATTTGTGTCGTAATATAATTACACAATAAAATGTCTGCCAACTTTAGACATTTATGCCTTTAGATGACTAATTGTTTTATGAAGTTTACACATTAGTTTAGTGTAATAGGCCTACTTTATTATTATTACTACTATTCTAATTTTTATTACATACTTTACTACAGTACTGATTAGAAACTTATCTGATTTATTTTTCATCAGGCTGTCCGTTTCACTGAAGCCTGATACAAAAATATAACAGAGCTCTTCCCATGCTCTCCCTTTTGCCATTTTGTTTGAATATTCATTGTATCTCGGGTCCCAAATTGCAGGTCTCTGTTACACTTCAATTATAAATCGATCAGAATCAAAATCCAACATGATAGTTTTAAACGTTTTTAAATAGTTTTTAGAAACAAGAAGCCTTATTCTTTTCTTTTTCTCCAATATTCTTTCATCTTTTCACCATGTCTCTTCTTCCTGTCTTCAGTCCACCTTTAACCTGCGTTTTTCTCTCTCCTACCCTGGACTCCAGGGTTTTGCACTTTTTAACACTTTGCCCGAAGAACTTCTCTTTCAATTGCTTCTTCTGCTCTTATATTACTTTTTTCTAAATGCTTTTTGACTTCTTTAAATCTTTATTTAAAGATTTCGACAAATCTTTATTTTTTAATTTATGTTTGTACTTTACGTTTTCATTAATACTTTCAATAACAAAACGACAAACAGAAATAACACTCTTGCACGCCACTGTAAATAAACATTCCCTATTAGCGCTTTCAAGCGTCACATTTCATCATCAGATAGAAAATATGATGCAGCTGATGATGAGCTGTGAAGCTTGAAAGCGCTAATAGGGAATTCTTATTATATAGTGGTGTGCAACAGTGTTATTTCTGTTTGTGATTATAACCACTAACACAACTTTATTAATTAAATAACAGAATTATACAGGTTATTGCTGTGACTGGTAATTTATGTACTGTTAACGACATTACAGAACAATCTACATGTTTCTCGAATGTTCCAGAAGAATCCGGCTGTAATGTTGTGTGCGTACGTGATTTCAACATGGGTTCGCGAGACTTTTCTAGACGTCGCCAGCCGCGCGAACTGTGTCAAGGCCGCAATCAATTACTACACAATTACGCTAGTGTAGCGTTGATGCGTAGTATGTGGAATGTTCTGTTGTCTGAGCGGGGTATAAATACAAGTCTTCAGCGGCGCTTAGTTTCAGTTTGAGCTGCGATTTATTGGAGTGCGGTTCGTAGTATTGTGGCGAAGTGTTATGTGTTTTATAATTGTGCGGGACAATTGTAATACAATTATTGTGTTTTATATTAGTAGGCATTCTTATTGCGTGTGAACAATTTTTATTTGATTTGTTGTAAGAGACTATCTTGTTGATTACAAACTGTTTAATTGTGATAATTAAAGCTGGTTATTAGTGATGTAATTGGTGTATTTTGTTTTCAGTGTACTGTATATCATTTATTAAAGACGATTATTTTTAATAGTACAGCTCCCGTCATTAACAGAACAGACTGTATCATTACCAGATTACAGATTTTTCTTTAAAAAGTGATTTTTACCGCTAACATATGGAAGAAAGTGAAATCTATTAAGTTGAGGACGACTGCAGAGGAATGCATGACATTCATTGTGTTAGGCCGGCCGCACACTGGAGCGCCATTTTGTTTCGCGACAAAGCCGTTTTGGCGCTTTGTGTTGCAAAGCGTCGCTTTGGTAGAGAAAGGCTTGAGACATTGTCTTACGACAAAACAGTTTCTCGTCAGCTGTTTTTAACCTGTGATAGTGTGTGGTCTGTGGGTTCGTGACAGGCACTAAAATTAGAGGTGGGCTGATATACCTGTAACAGGTATTTTTGAACGATATTTTTGTGGAACGGATGTAACAGTGACTGAAAAGTTGAAATACCTGTTATTCGCGGCGACGCTGTTCCGAGTCGAGGCACGCCCCCTACGCTCCTATACAGACACACACACACAAAAAGTATGCAAGTATCACGTAAACGAATACGCCAAGGCCAAATACTAAGCGTACAAAAATATCGCTGGTACGCAAGGAACAACCTGTATTTCAAATACTAGGGGTATCACCGATACACAAAATACTAAGCGTATCAGAGGAACAGTAGTATTTTAGGAACACCTAGTATTTTAGGAACAGGTAATATCAAAGGGTATTTCGAGTAGGAACTAGTACGCAGCCACTTTTTCGTCCTGAATACTTCATTCTGCGCAAAGAGACGAAGCTGTTTTTAATAAAGGAAAAAATTCATCCTGGTGTTACATTTATTCTCGTGTGATATGCAGATATATAATACAGATTATATGCTAATAAATTATATATTATACTAGTCACCAACTTGTAACTAAAACCGGTTCAGGTTGTAAGGTAAAACTTTATGTTTTTACTCGTAAAAAACTTTGTGTTCCGAGTCGTTAGTGAAATAGTTGTATTTAATTATATTGCGTTATAATCTATAGAGTGGCTGATGTTGAAAGGCTATATTATACTTTTTATTAATGGGATTTTAACTTAATGGGATTTCGTTCCTTAAATATCTGAACGAAGAACACGAACACGATTATCATCAAGGAAAATGCAACAGTTGATATTTTTGAATGCGATAACTGAAATCCCAGTATTTTAAAAACAATTCAATTGTTTAATTTTATTTATAATGTGTTAAGTGAAGCAGATTGTAATGTAAATAGGTGTGACATTTCATAACTTGTATATTCTGTTTACATTAGTGAATGTATCTGAAGATTATCCAGGTATGTAATGCATTTAATTTACTTTTGTTGTTGCTTATTATTTATGTTTTTATTTATTTATTTTATTACAGTTGTTTTTATTATTTTTATTTGTAAAATTTTGTTTATTCTCATTCACTCGTGTGGCTTACTGTTATGTTTTTATTATATGTTTCTGATGTTTTTATCACATTATTTGTTGTGGTATTACGTGTACTCTAAATTATTTCATTGCCCCGAGTTTCGCAACTGATTTGTCTAAAGTCTAACCAATATTAGTTTTACTCCTAGTGAAAACTTAAATTGGTATTCCCAAAGGGAGATAGGCCTATAAATTATCTTGTTTCTTATTTTCTTTTAAATAGTAATAGTTTAATAAAGTCACAGTGTAAAGTAACACTGTTAATACTTTTAGTTTCAATTTATTTCTTCTAACAAATTATATAGTATAGGTTATATAATATCTTCAAATAAATACACTGCAAGTAGGTTTATTAATATATTAATAGGTTTATCTAGGTGAAAATAAACCTACTTGCAGTGTATTTATTTGAAGATATTACATAGGAGACCTGCAGGAAACTCAAAACGAGTTACTTATAAAGGATAATATAGGTTATGTATATATAGTATATAATAACAGGTATTTGTACCTGTTATTTTTTTGGAACGGTATTTTCATACCTAGTATTTTAAAATAACAGTTTAGCCCACCTCTAACTAAAATAGAAAGCATGGCCTAGGTAAGTGCAATATAAACTCCCCGCCATGTGTGGTTAGAATCCAGCGCACGCGCAGTTCAAAACTGCAAGCTCTTTTGTTGCGAGACGTAAATTGAAGGAGTTCGTCTTTGGTCGCGAGGGGTCTCGCCTCTAGACCAATGGTTCCCAAAGTGGGGTCCGCGACAAAGTTTCAGGGGATCCGCAGACGCTTTTAAGAAAAAATAGAATATACCATAATTTTCTCCGTTTGTATTCTCTACAATCTAAATCTAAATTTTAGAATCTTGAAACAGTTGGTAGAAGAATCTAGTACTTTTCTTTGGTTGAAATTAATTGTAATTGTAAAAGTAATTTCAAACTAATGGTTTTAATAATGTATTTAAATCATGTCGTGTAATAGATCTGTTTGTCCGCCGAACAGACTAGACCTCTCCCTTACAGTATAAGAAGAAGATTCATTGGCAGAACTTTCAACTGACAGTTCATTAAAATTACAGTTTTTGCAATTACAGCTAGCTGATTTCTGGTTATATGTAATTACTGACTATCCTGAACTCGGAAAAAGAGCTTTGAAGTGTTTAACTGTGTTTTAATCTACTTATTTGTGTGAAACCGCAGTCTCCCTGCTCACGTACTTAAAGTCAAAGTAAAGAAATAAACTTGATGTCGAGAGTTACTTAATATTGAAATTGTCAGACATTAAATCCAATATTAAAGAGCTAATTGTGCGAAAGCAGCTTCATCGTTCACATTAAACTATGTTTGATATCACTAATACTGTATTATAAATTTGCAAATTAAGAGGATTTTGATTTTAATACATTTTAATTAAAATATAAGTTTCTATCGTATTTACTATGTTTTATTTCAGAACACAGACGGGCTCCGTAAATTTTTAAATTGTTTGGGGGGGGGTCCGCGGAAAGAAAAGTTTGAGAACCACTGCTCTAGACAATGTCGCAGCCAGTGTGTGGCCCTTTATAATAGAGTCGTCTGCTACGCTTTGCGACACAAGACGTCAAAACGGTTCTGTCGCGAAACAAATTTCCGGCCTTAAGTCAACAGAGACACAACATTTCAGTCGCTAGTAAGTACACTAATGACACTCATACTCTACATTTGTGGTAAACTTACAATTGGGATTTTTGTCGATAACGAGCTGTTATTTACAATTTCACAACTATATTTAATACAAGGAGATATTGTTGAAATCGTGCTTTGCAGTTCTGAAGTTAAGAAATCAGTAGGAAACATGTTTTTATTTCCAATGATCTATACTAATACTTAAATAGAATACATATTGTTAGTGTAATTTATCTGTATATACGCCCACGTTTGTAATAAAATACGGTTGCGGTTTATCATTCTGAAATCATTTAGGTGTACGTAAAAGGTGTCATATCAACAGTTTTCTTTATGATATCAATGGATCGATCATATAAACACTGTCAGCAGATCAGTACAACAATTTAATTTTATAACACCGCCGTGTTTGTTTACCAGGTCCAGAGACCTACTGTGGTAAGTGCTTAGGTTAACTATAGACAACGGGTACCGGGCACGCGGCATTAGCAGCAGCCAGTGATATTTGTACTCGATACGCGAACTCGGCGATCGACTGACCTTTTGCTTTATTTACTAATGATTATTTATTTATTCGTGACAACTAAATCCGGCGATACTCTTGTAAAGTAAAAGTCGGTAAGCCACATACTGTATGCTTGTGTATTTGTATTACCGTAATAACAGTAACCTGCAAATATATATATATATATATATAGTGTATATATTTTGCAACGATACAAATTAAAACTGCGTAGATAGGTTACATTGAAATTATTACAACAGAGTCTATATCTGGAGGTAGGAAAATTTTATTAAATTAAAACATTAAAAATTCCTATTGTCTTATGGGTTTATAATACAAAATTGTTTATTAAATAATTGTCTTTTAATAGATAAGTCTATTGGCTTGTTTTACATGTATGTTACTTGTACGTAGAATTCCCACTGTTTGCGTAGACACCATGCGTGCACCCCACGCTGCTCGTCTGCACCGCTGCGACTCTGCACGTCCACCGACCGAAGATCACTAACGCTGAAATTCACGTCTTGGCTTACACACGCACTGCGATATGCAACTGTTATTTTTTATAACTTGAATACTCTTAATTTCAAGGATCAAAACTGGGTAAAAATAGATCGTGTATTATGCTTACACAAATCCGGGTTCTTGAAGTGTTCTCGCGTTAACTCAAAATATCTCGTTAGATATTTTGCCCCTAAACGGAAATTGTATATACTACGTGAAAATGCCTTGGATAATAATCAGCCACACGTTGGCTGCGTCAATTTGTAATGACACGTGAATCCGTATCAATCTTCAGCCTCACTGTTGGGATCGCCAATTTGTTAATTTACGTGAAAATCCCTTGGATAATAATCAGCCACACGTTGGATGCGTCAATTTGTAATGACACGTGAATCCGTATCAATCTTCAGCCTCACTGTTGGGATCGCCAATTTGTTACCGTAATTTACGTTTTGTTCGTGTATTATTAACTTTTTACCGATGTAATAAACTTTGTTGTTTAATAAAAAAAACTTTTGCTCTAAATGTATCGGTTGTTCTGTTGATATTTATGTTGCGTGTTTTGGGTGAAGTTATTTCAGATATAATTGTAATGGCTGAATTACTCTGCCTTGTTTATTAATTAGAATTGACTTGTTATAATTCTTCAGTTAATCTGTTCTAAATTGAATATAGCGGTCGAGTTGTTCCAAACAATTCTCAACATTCACTTTCAATATGTGTCTTAAACCTATTCATTGATGTTAATCTTGGTTTCGTAGTTTCTAGGGTTCCAACGACTCCCCGACGTCTTCTTAATCTTCGTGAGTGTAGAACGAATACTGATTGTATCTTACATTCAAGAAATAAAATGCATGGATATGATTTTGTTAATATTATTGTTTAATTTTTGCAAACTTAATTCAAGTTAATAGAATTTTGCATTCGATATACACGCTAGTAATAATCGATTATCTATCTCAGGGTCAATAGTAAAAAATGAATTAAACATATAACGTGGGAATTCTTTTGGCTGCTACGAAAGGTTCCATTAATTATTAACAAACAATATAGAGTACATTACAAATAATTCTAATGCTTATGATCTAATGTGAGAGTATAAATAAGTATTAAGGTCGACAAAAATGTCTGGCGATATTTAGTTCGCTGTGTGCAATGCATGATGGTCCTGAAATGACGTCATAACTGTGGCCGCCTCGTCGTCAGATAATGCGTGAAGTTGTCCCAATGTATTTTAAATAAATATGTTCACTTTTTACTCACTGATTCTTATATACTGTTTTTCTCTTTATGAAATGTCCACCAGTGATTAATTGTGGTGTGAGTTATTGGTGTTACTAGTGATTGTTCGCGTTGGATTACTAATGTTGTCAGTTATAATAATTGTATTATACGTTACACTTCTGAGTGGGATTTAGCTGTGCATCTTCTTGTTAATCACTTGATATTTTCTTACTGGTGTTCCTTCCTATTCGATGAGATGATTTTGGTTAATAATTTCAGTATCTTCTGGTGTGGTTATAATTTTTTCTTTTCAGTCGGTTCCTGGGTTTTAAAATTTTGTTACATAATAAATCTGCGAGCACTACTCAACCGTATTCACTCGTGGTTAACAATCAAGCCCTATTTCTTCTTTTTGTCATAGAACTGACCAAAATTTCTTAGATTCTGATTGGCCGTTTATGCACAGTTCAAATCTTACATGACCAATACCCCTTAATTACTTTAGATTTTATAATTTGCCTTTAATTTATTATTTTATCATTATACACTAATAGTTAATACAATGTTTATGTGGTTATTAATTATAAAATTACAAATAATTTGGTACTAAACATGTCTTGGTTTAGTCCTGTAAAATTTAGTATTTAGTGGGCTTTCCAGATATCTTATGAAATAATTTATAATGGTTGATGACAGTTAATTATGACCCCTTGATATTACATTATTTTAAATTAATTAGTTGGTAACATAAAACTCTTATAATATAAAACAAAATTCTTAATGATACTACTTATTTTAACAATTATAATTTATGCACACTGTTTAACAATTGTTTGTGTGATAAATCCCTCATCACTACTGTCAATGATAATTGACCACTTCTTATTCTAAATAATAGTACACTTTTCAACTGTAGTTTATGTAACTATTATTATTAGGCCACCTTTTCTGTGTTTATCATCACTTATAGTACTGTAAGGGGTTGTGCCCTTTTTCTCACTTTGGTTTATAATTAGACCAATTTTTATTGATCTATTATACATATAGTTAATACAATTTTACATTATGGAATGCTTGTACTCTTTATTGGATTTATTTGGTTTATTTATTGAATATTGTTTACTATAGTTCTTTATTTTATTTTTATTTGTTTACTGCCCTATTCTACTGGGTAATGTCTGGCTATGTTTTGTTAGTATTAGTTAGGTCAATGGTTGATGTTGTTGAGTCATATTTGGTTCCTTCCTGATCTTCAAAATTTGATAGTTTCTGTTGATTAGTTATTGAGCATTGTTTTGAGTTCCATCCCTGGATAGGGTTTCATTATTATCATTTATAATTATTTTTACAGCGTTCTGTTTCGTTACAAAATCTTCCACTCTACGCGAAAAAGCACTAGAGTATGATCTATTTAAAATTATCTGAGTTCTATAATGGCAATGGTTACGAAGAACTTGAACCGTGAACCAACTTCTAAGTCTTAAGGAAATCGACTTGTCTTGTCACGAAAATCTCGTGACAGCGAGTACGCCTTTCTATGGCAAGCCTTCGGAAGAAACTGAACCTTCCGTACGCTGTCAGCGTCCGACTCAAATAATTTTTAGACCTTCTGATTGGTGGAAACTCTAGCAAAGTCATAGATGTTCTTAGTGATAGCAAGAAATCAGGCAGAAACTCTGTCCGATTCTGGAAATGCCTGTCTAGATTTAATCTACAAATTTTATTACTTTCTAGGAAATAACGAAAATATAAGAAGACTAATTTCATTTAAAAACAAAAAACATAAAAATTATAATTGTGAAGAATTGAGTATATGGAAAATGTAGCTTATAACCATAAGAATACCCTGTCCAAGTTTCAGAACGAAATGTTAATTTTGAACAAAGTTATTAAATAAAATGTAAATCACACGCGTACCCGCGCACTTACACACATATATTTCACATGACATAAAAGACTATAAAATTGTGAACATTTTGACATAACATACTCTTTTAAACATAGCTTGGTTTAAAAACGTATGACTACTTTACAAAGAAAAGAACAAATTCAATTTAAAACATGTCTATGGCCGTCAAAAAATGTGTTATAATATTAGTATTCCACTTAAAAGAACTTAGCCTACTATCCTGTGTTCTGTGGACTGTACTATTTAACTAACTTATAGTATACCTTACTATACTATTGCAATGGACATTTTAACTGCATATGGGTTGTAGTTGAGAATAATTTGATAGCATAGAAAGACGCTCTATGAATAAGTAGAGATTTCAGGTTTGAACACTTGTCAGTTAATTCATAAGGAACATTGTGAAAAATGTTAGTTTTAAGTATTTTTAGACTCGTAAATCAACTTTAAGTGCAGTGAGATGGTACGCAAAGGACGCTTACCTGCGTGTGTAGTGCGCGTGTGCGAGGGTACGTAATTATTTTACGGGATATTAATAAAAAAAACACGTTACTTTATGTAACTTTTGAGATATATGAATTTTTGAGATGACAGTTAGTTATTTAAAGTAATTTAGTTATTTTAAAAGTCAGTTACTAAACGTAGGCTATATGTTCTTTGAGTAAAAGGGTTTTATGGCCCATAAATTCGGTCGTAAAAATATTCAGGTTTTTTGAACACGAATTGTTCTGTTCGGAAGCCTTCTCGGACAAGCACATTTATTATCTGTAGAAAAGTCATGAGCATAGGCATGCGCAGGATTTTGCTATTGTGGGTGCCAACGATGAAAATGCCGCCTTCTGCCCTTACAGGTTACCTTTTTTTTTTTTAGGCAGGAGGAATTCTTCTAAAAGACACCGGGGGGGGGGGATTTTTACGACTAAAACCACCTTCCTTTGCGCAGCCGAAAATTCTGCTGCGACGGCTTTATTTCCTGGAGCCGCTTTAGATGTTAGAGTCCAGGTTACTCTTGAAAATTAAATGCCGCCTTTTGCCCTTCCCCTTGACGGAGACAGGTAACCTTAAGCCTTTACCCCAAGTACTCGGGAGAAAGCCAGTTCATAAAGCAAATCTTACAAAAAAGTTAGAAGGTCCCAAAATTTGCGTGAAACAATAAGTCTATATATCACATTACTGCTTTAATTTTCGATGCTAGGATAAGATATGTCTTAAAAACTACTTTAAAAACTGCAATTAAATATTAAGACTTTGATTGATAATTTGCATAAAACATCTTTACTAGTTAATTATTTACTTTTTTATCTTATAAAAGCAGAGTAAGCAGTTTGAATAATAGGGAAGAAAATTCGATTAAAAGAAATTAATTAAGAAAAACGTTTGGTAATCAGCTTTATTAGAATAATGGTTTCAATATACTAATAGACTCTGACTTTTAATCAATCTATTTACATTATATAAACAATATAGAAATATAATAATTTGAAAGATAAAAACTGTATAATTTGAATATTTTGTTTTACTGATTACTAATATGAGAACAAAGTAAAAATATATAAGTATTTAGGTAATAAAGGTCAAAGATGATACAAATATAATAAAACAATTATAATGCCATTCTTCTCTCAAATGGTACCATTTTTTAAAATTCTTTTATGATACTCTCATCATCCGCATTCACAGCAAGCTCTTGTTCGATGAATGGAACCATGAGGTTTTCTAGACGGTCTTGCAGCATCGTTGAGCGAAGTTTAGATTTTACAATAGCGAGCTTTGAAAAACTTCGCTCACAAGTGCAGCTTGTGACGGGAATGGTAACGAATTTGGTCATTAGCAGTTTGAAATTCACAAATGTTAACTCTCTATTATGCTTAGATAGCCACTCTAACCAATCAACAGCTTTTATAGGAGGAAATTTGTCACTTTTTTTAGTTTTTAAAATTCTAATTTCGGCTTCCAACTCTGAAGCATTTAAGCCAAACTGACCAGAGAGATATTTATAGTCATTTGAGTGTAGCTTATAATCACCTAAGCCCAGTGTTATGACTTTGCCGATAATATGAATTATTTCTTTTGTCTCTTGGTTAAACCTGTCATTCAAAGACTCAATCATTTTGTCCAAAATGGGATAAAATAAAAAGAATTTTGTTTCATCTTCATTTTTCATATCTTGAACAACAAATGCATTGCCAGAGTTATTATCCAATCTTACCGAAACTTTGCGCTTTCTTGGAGCAGGAATTTCAATGCCCTGTCGGTTGCAAGTAGGCCTATCTACTGCTCTTTAATAAATGTTATCAAATATAGCAGCTTCAATTCTCAGTTCTTCTAAAGCGATTGCTAAACTAGAAACTTCGTCCATGGCTTGGCAAAGATCGATGTCGTAGGACTGGAGAGTTTGGCTTACTTTTACTACTAGTTGTAAAATTGGATGCATAATTTCTAAACAAATTATAAAATCGAAGGACTCGATTTGGTGCAAAATTCCTTTGCCTTTGGCTCTTGCTTTTGAATCAGATGCATCTTCGATTATTTCTTTAAAAGCTTGCAGAATAGCATTAAGCTGAGCTTGCACCACAGAGACAGCTTCAGACCGACAAGCCCAACGGGTTTCGGATAGTGATTTCAGTGTTTTCAACTTGGTATTTGTTGTTTTTACAATGTCCTCGAATACCGCATGCCTTTTCGGAGTTCCTTCAATAAAACTATAAATTAGCTGAATCACACCAAAAAAGTGAGCGAGCAGTTTTGTAGACGGTGTAATTAAAACGGTAACTGATATGAGTTCTAGGAAGGGTGTAAGAATGGACCTAGATCGTTGGAATGGACAAAGGAGAAACAGACTTAACATACACAAAGTGTCTGTAATCCGTTGTTGTTGTTGTTGTTGTTGTTGTTGTTGTTACACAAGGAATCTTATCGCAAAGCGACACTATGTTATCGCTTGCTTACTTACCAGTACACTGCACACTCACACACACAGTACCTAAGGTTTAGGCCTTAGGCGATTTTTGCGGAAAATGAGACCTAGCCCAATCGATTTGTAGTCTCTTTCCCCCAAATATTGTGTTCGATCCAAATTTGGCTCCTCTCCAAAGTTTTTTGTGGGTGCCGTGGCACCCGCGGCACCCGCTGTGCGCACGCCTATGGTCATGAGTAACGGTTACCGAAGAACCAATCAGATTACGAGAATTCAGTCGATGAAAATTACCTTGAACGGATAGATCACTTTCTCTTGTCGGAATCGATAACGTGTGGACCCTGCGCTGCTATCAGACGTTTGATCTGCCAACGCAAGTTAGAAAATTCCTTTTGAGTTACTGCGGGAATTGTTATAATTGGTCTCCTCTAAGAGAACGCGATGGAGAGTGCACGCTCGCCCACCGCAGACTTCTCCGGCTGCCTCAAGCGACAAGAGCGGCTGTGCTCACCAACGCGGGTGCGGACGCTGCGCTTCGCCGCACGAGCAAGGCACGCTGTATACGCCTCCCGATCCCTTACGTCCACTGGTCTCAGCAACTGTTGTATTTTCCTTGGTCGGTCTATTAGATGGTCCTCACGCCTCACCGCTTGGCAGGCTGCTGCTGAATCATTGTTACATGTAGGCCGAAACGTATGGCCTAACAGCCCGGCCAATGTTTCCAACGGTGTACCCACGTGATACAAGTTTTAATTTTCCGTTGAAGAGTCTACAGAATAAATTGTTTAAAATCAGTTACGTTCTCAAGCGTTAGATTTATTACAAATTTTTACTTGCGTTTCTAAAATAGAAAAGCACCAAACTTTTATAATATCGTCGTTGAAATGTGAATTGTTGGACCGACACAGTTTGTGGTACTTTCCCAGTAACCGTACCTACATTAATTTTCGATATTTCGATTATGCCATAGTTGGCACCGATATGTAGTGAGTAACGCATCTAATTTTAATTAGACAATAGAAGTGGTGAAAATATATCCGTGTATGTTATAAAATAGCTTCCTGACGACTTCAGTCGTTTCCATTTTCATATTTTTTCGAAAAACATTTCCATCCATCAATAACTTTGATCTGTTAGATAGACAGGCAAACTATAAATGCACACGAAACCCAGTGTGCCTTTAAAATAATAATCGCTTAAATAAAACACAAAAAACCAACTTGAAGTAAGGCGGGGTAACCCTTGGGTAACCTTGCAGGTTACCATACACGTCTCCCATCTTGTGACATTACTCGTTTTTTTATTACCACTTGGTTTTTGTGCAAATCACTCAAAACCGACCCTTGAAGGATACTATGCATGTCTCCCTTTTTATGACAGAACTCGCTTTTCGCTTTGAACTGTAAATTTTACACATGTATTATTATTATTTTTTTGTTTTTTGTAGCCGAACTGTTTGTGGTTGTCACTTTTCTCTGGGCCCGTAATACGTTTACAGTATTTTTATAACGATTATGAATAGGCCTACACTGTATACACTTTGAGCTAATACGTATTTACTACTTTAATCTCAATACGTGTGCAAAATGTATAGGCCTACACTGTATACGGGTACACGGTTACATAACACTTTGAGCTAATACGTACATACTGCTTTAATCTCAATACGTGTGCAAAATGTGTAGGCCTACACTGTATACGGGTACACGGTTACATAACACTTTGAGCTAATACGTATATACTGCTTTAATCTCAATACGTGTGCAAAATGTATAGGCCTACACTGTATACGGGTACACGGTTACATAACACTTTGAGCTAATACGTACATACTGCTTTAATCTCAATACGTGTGCAAAATGTGTAGGCCTACACTGTATACGGGTACACGGTTACATAACACTTTGAGCTAATACGTATATACTGCTTTAATCTCAATACGTGTGCAAAATGTATAGGCCTACACTGTATACGGGTAAACGGTTACATAACACTTTGAGCTAATACGTATATACTGCTTTAATCTCAATACGCGTGCAAAATGTATAGGCCTACACTGTATACGGGTACACGGTTACATAACACTTTGAGCTAATACGTATATACTGCTGTAATCTCAATACGCGTGCAAAATGTATAGGCCTACACTGTATACGGGTACACGGTTACATAACACTTTGAGCTAATACGTATATACTGCTTTAATCTCAATACGTGTGCAAAATGTGTAGGCCTACACTGTATACGGGTACACGGTTACATAACACTTTGAGCTAATACGTATATACTGCTTTAATCTCAATACGTGTGCAAAATGTTTCCATTCAGGTGCAGTTTAAATATAATTCCGTAGCAATCAAATATATCAACATTTCAAGTGTCGGTTCAGCATGTTTATGAGAAAAGATACAGTACCGTTTACCAAATGGTAAAAGCTTAAGAGCATGATAATATCTTTCAGCCGCCAGCTAAACGTTTTGTCGGTACCGCAGCGATTGCCTGTTCGAATTCAGCTGCTTCGTTCGCTCGTTTAATTGCCATCTCAATTTCCTTATTCAATCTACAACGTTTTAGACCTACTCGTTCGTTGGTTTTCCTTCGCTTCTCTGCCAGTTTCGTGTTGTAGAATGCATCGATTTTCTCCTGCTCAGTCATCGTCGACGCGAACGGTGTATTTATTAACTACTCGTTCAATTATTTGCGCATCAAGTCATCTTGCTTTCGTTTTTGTTGCGATGGGGCCGCTGGTACCGAAGCTTCACCGCCGACAGCAGCCGCTCGTTGCTGTTCCTTCTCGAGCTTCTTTCGTTCCCGATACTTTCTTACTCGCTCGGCATTTTGTCGTTTCTTGATCTGAGCCTTCTCGTCGCTGCTATCCATTGTCGAACGCTGTTTTAGTCAGTCGCCATGTTATGGTTATTATATACCAGCAGCAGTGTATTTCACCACAACACAATACAAACCTTTATTTACAACAATCCCAATGACATTATGTATCTGTGTTATATCTTCACATTTCTGCGGTGAGTAATTAAATATAAAGAGGAAGTAGATTTGCATTTACGATGCAGTACAGACAAATATTTTAATGAATATGTGCAGGATCGTTAGCTGAATCACATACGAAGACAACCATTAACTAGAGACAATAACATATCTACAGCTATGCAGTGTTGTTTGCTTGTTAAGTCTTTAATCTGTGACGACGTTAGCATGTTAGCGGTCGCGGTTTTAGTTAACGATTCCTGGCTGATAAATTGTGCTAACACGATTTTAAACTTTCAGGACGCTTTATAAATCTGGTTTAATTGTTTGCAGTGATATTATTTTTAACACACACACACACACACACACACACACACACACACACACATATTCAATCACTTTCTGCTACAGTCCGTTTCTTGATGTATATAATACATTTAATATTTATAAATAAATTTACTTCAAGATATACCTTTTTTTCCTTATTAGGAACATGTTTCGGGTACTATCTTGTACCCATCCTCAGCCTTCCGGTTTTTTTTTGTCTGGTGAAGTACATATGTAAGGAATAATAAGGAAAAAAGGTATATCTTGAAGTAAATTTATTTATAAATATTAAATGTAATATATATATGCGTGCGTGCGTGCGTGCGTGCGCGCGCGCGCGCGCGTGTGTGTGTGTGTGTGTGTTGCGACGTATCAAAACAAACCTTTATTTACAACAATCCCAATGACGTCACGCAATGATGACGTCATACAGCGTGACGGTAAATAAAATGTTACAGAAAGTTTCAAACGATGTCCAGCTAAAAGACATTATTATGTCAAAAGAAAAAGAAAACGTTTGAAAGTCACAATAATTCTTTGTTCAGTTTGATTTAAGTTGTTTGCTTTTTATACGTAGGGTACTTGTTGAGATTATACCAAGTGTCGATCTGTTACAGTCATTGTACTTACTTACCAGATAAGTAACAAAACGTTATATTTTTTGTCAACAGTGAGTTCTGTTTACTTTAAAGAACAAACTAAGAAACAGAAACATTTTTTCTGAACCTTACGCATTACCATGTTACGTATTTTCGTGTTAAATTCAATAAAATAGAAGCATTTACAATTGGTACATTTCTTGTTCTTCACATCGTGGTATATCGGTACTATCGCATAGGCCTACTCAAAACATCTAGAATGTAATGTAGGTACGGTTATTGGGAAAGTACTCAGATTTTATAGGCTTGAGTTCACAGACACCATTGTTGTTAACTTAGTCAGGTGACTGATATCAAAATTTTAACTATGAATAAAGGGTACTGTCCCTGTATGCGTAGCCATAGTACATTTTCGTTGTTTTTAATATGCGATTGTATCGATATATTACGATGTGAAAAAGAAGTGTACTAATTGTACATTCTCCTGTTTCTTAATGCAAAGCGAATATACGTGTTGTTTTCATTTATGAGGTTAGGTGACTATGGTTTTTGGTTTTTAGTCTTCTGGTGAAGTAAATAAAGACATGGTTGAGGAAAACATAACGTTTAATGTGTATATACAATGCTTTTAACACAGTAATACTTCAAATAAAGAACCTAACGTTTTTGCGTTAACAAATTAACAAAACTACAACAGCAAATGCAAACTGAAAAATAAAAATATTTATGGTTAATGGAAAACACAAAAAACAATGTATCGAGGAATGACAACATACGCTCTACATAATGGACTTTTCTTTTTGGTTAGCCACAAAACGAGTACTTGTTGGACAACGAATATTACCGAAAAAACGAGTTATGCCACAAAAAGTGACACGTATAGTAATAGGCAAGGGCGGTCCTTGAGTCACCCCGCCTTACTTTCGAGTTTAGGTGGTTTTTCAGTGATCTATTCACAGAACGAGTATTAATGAGAAAACAAGTACTACTGGGAAAACGAGTTCTATTAAAAACCGAGTTCTGCCAAAAGACGATGACATGTATAGTAATAGCCAACTGGCTTTACTTTGGGTTGGGGTTTTTCGTAGTTTCCACAAAAAAAAACTATTTTTACATTACACGCGTATCGCTTTTCATGTGTAATTTCAGCTCTCATGGTAACCTAACAACAACTTTTGGCGTCACAGGTACGCAACTGTGATATACTTCTGGTACAATAAGTTTTCATTAAAAAAAGGACTAAAAACACCTACTGCAATCGCCAGCCAACTATTTTGCAACATACGAAATTAAAATTTGTATAATCCTTTCACCTACATAAAATGTACGATATTCACTAAAGATGGAAGCCAAACAATCACATAAAATATCGAAAATGACTGCTAGAACGGATAAAGGTACAGTACTAAAATGTGATGTAGGTACGTCAGGCGACTGATATCAGAATTTTAGCTATGAATAAGATCTAAACGTTTGGCAGCCATGAGTTCCATCTCGCATACTGTACCAGCCGTTTGCGGTGATATTAATAAATCTTTGCCGATTCGTTTTCTGCATACTGGTCACCGAGGTCGTGATAGGTCACAATCGATTCGTGAAAAGAAGGCGGGACCGCGGACGGTAGCGGAATTTTAAATAATTTACGACACCAAACACAGAGGCTCGCTGTGAGATGCCGGTAGCCATGGCGAGTTCGTGTTAATTAACGGACCGTTCTGAAACATGACAACACGTGATCCGAATACGCGCCAGTAAGTTCTTATTTTTTCCAACAAGACATTTTTTTAAAATAGAAATTTTCTACAATCGTGATATTGTTTGCTCTGTAACTAAACAATTTATGTAGATTTTCGACAATTCCAGGCACAGCACCTGATGAGCACAGCACCACTAATAAATTCCCATTAGAGAGATCCTTGGCCTCTTGTACAGTAAACTTGCATTACCTTCACCTACGTGTAATAATGATAGAAATATTAATGAGTTATATATGTTTCCTGAAAAAGTTATATAAAATGTCTACTTCTTGATCTTGCAAATCGTAATCCGAGAAGTGGAGTGTAGACCTATTTTGTCCTGTTGATGATTCTACGTTTAAAATTTTTATCATGCCTGGACGGTCACAATTCCTTATTTTCCCTGGGGAACCTCAAATACGGTTCGCTACTCTGTCCTCCAACGTCAGTTCCTTGAAAATATTCCAGAAGAAATGGGAAACGGAACAGCTTTGTCTCACGTTTGAAACGGACAGCCTATCCTCAAATCCGTTTGGGTCGAACAAATTAAAAGATTATTTCGTAATTCTATTATGATTTGGACAGAAATTAGTCAGAGAAAGTTTTAGTCAGGGATTGCTGATTGGACCGCGACAGTGATCCTGTACATTACACATGTACCGTGACCGTTGTCCATAAGTTATTGTCAAACAAAATATCGAAACAAATTAGATTATTCGTTAGTTTCTATATCGAAATCGAATTATTTCGATTGTTTGTAAATCCATTTACAAACCTGTGAAGATACTGATATCTTCAACAGTTCAGTGAAACGTGCGTCAGATGATTTAAAGCGATAAAAATGCATTACAACTACTCGCACAAGTACTGGTAATATAGGCCTACATAACATTAGCAAACAAAATGCATTACAACTACTCGCACAAGTACTGGTAATATAGGCCTACATAACATTAGCAAACAAAATGCATTACAACTACTCGCACAAGTACTGGTAATATAGGCCTACATAACATTAGCAAACAAAATGCATTACAACTACTCGCACAAGTACTGGTAATATAGGCCTACATAACATTAGCAAACAAAATGCATTACAACTACTCGCACAAGTACTGATAATATAGGCCTACATAACATTAGCAAACAAAATGCATTACAACTACTCGCACAAGTACTGGTAATATAGGCCTACATAACATTAGCAAACAAAATGCATTACAACTACTCGCACAAGTACTGGTAATATAGGCCTACATAACATTAGCAAACAAAATGCATTACAACTACTCGCACAAGTACTGGTAATATAGGCCTACATAACATTAGCAAACAAAATGCATTACAACTACTCGCACAAGTACTGGTAATATATGCCTACATAACATTAGCAAACAAAATGCATTACAACTACTCGCACAAGTACTGGTAATATAGGCCTACATTTGCAAACAAAATGCATTACAACTACTCGCACAAGTACTGATAATATAGGCCTACATAACATTAGCAAACAAAATGCATTACAACTACTCGCACAAGTACTGGTAATATAGGCCTACATAACATTAGCAAACAAAATGCATTACAACTACTCGCACAAGTACTGGTAATATAGGCCTACATAACATTAGCAAACATAATGCATTACAACTACTCGCACAAGTACTGGTAATATAGGCCTACATAACATTAGCAAACATAATGCATTACAACTACTCGCACAAGTACTGGTAATATAGGCCTACATAACATTAGCAAACAAAATGCATTACAACTACTCGCACAAGTACTGATAATATAGGCCTACATAACATTAGCAAACAAAATGCATTACAACTACTCGCACAAGTACTGATAATATAGGCCTACATAACATTAGCAAACAAAATGCATTACAACTACTCGCACAAGTACTGGTAATATAGGCCTACATAACATTAGCAAACAAAATGCATTACAACTACTCGCACAAGTACTGATAATATAGGCCTACATAACATTAGCAAACAAAATGCATTACAACTACTCGCACAAGTACTGATAATATAGGCCTACATAACATTAGCAAATAAAATTCTCCATAGAATTCATACGTCCGTGAATGTTTCTGAAAAAAATATTGCTGTAAATGCAGAACTTGGAAATAATGCAGAAGTCAAGGCGAACGTTGTTTTACAAAAATCATGATGGAGGCATTTAATGCAATTTGATGAAGATGAAGTATACTGTGTGTACTTAGAGTATTCGTGGAAATAGCCATTTAACTGTACGAAAGATTGCTGAGGAAGTGGACGTCAGCAAAAAATCATGCCACACAATTTTAACACAAAAGCTTAGTATGCGTCGTATCTCCGCAAAATTCGTGCCGCGTTTCTTGACGAGGATCAGAAAGAGAACCTTGTTAACATAATTCAAGAAATTGTTGGCCGGGCCAGTGTGGATGAAAACTTCTTTAAAATTATCGTAACAGCAGGTGGATTTACGTTTATGATGTCGTGGTAGATGGGCAAAGGATCGCCCGGCCAAAAAAGTCCGTATAAGTCGGTCAAACAGGAAGGTGATATTTGTGGTTTTTTTGACTGGAAAGCCGTAGTCCATTGTGAATTCCTTCTATGTAATCAGGCAGTAAACAAGGAGAAGTATGCCTACGTGGACGTTTTAAGGCGTTTGAGGAATGCTGTACCCAAGAAGACGACTGAGCTGTGGAAAACCCCGAGTTAAATGTTGCGCCAGCTCATGCGTCACTCTTTATCTGCAATAATTTGGCAGAGCATCAGACAATCATCCTGCCCTACCTACCGTATTCTCCGCACTTGGCCCCAGCAGACTTCTTCTTGTTTCCAAAATTGAAGAAAACCTTCAAAGGACGTCGATTTCAAACCATAAATGGCATTCACAAAGATACGATGCAACAGCTGAGAGTCATTCCCAAAAACGCGTTCCAGGAAAGATTCCAAAAATGAAAGGAACGATGGGAAATATGTATCGCCAGCAGGGGGGCACTACTTTGAATGGGGCAAGCCCGAATAAAATTGTAATAAGGTTAATAAAGGTTTTATTGCAAAAGTTTTTTTTAAATATACGTCGGATACACATATAGTCACTCGAGAAACAATCGTTACATGCGCAAGTCTATTAATTATTTTTCATTGCCCGTATACAGGTCGTGATGATTACAATAACTTTTACCGAAACGTAGACAAAAATGTTTTAAGATCGTGTCTGATTAATGGCCGACACTGAAAAACTTTTCTTCATGTATTAACTCAGTATCACTAGTAAAGTGACGATACTTTGTAGTGGCAAGTTACTGTTGTGGCACTCTGTATGTAAGAAGATCTAGAACACTGATTTCCAGAGGGGGGGGAGCATAAATTTGTCACAAGATACTGCAAAATTTTAAAGTTGAAATATTAAAATGAAATTATATTAATGTTAAAATTTAGCAAACGTATTGCATTTTTTGCAACATATAAAGCGCAGATTAAATTTAATTAGTACAAATTAAAATTGTATCTTACAATGTAATGTAACAATGAAATTTGAGGTTAGTGTTACTGAGAGTAGCATTTTAGGAATTCTAAGAAGGTGGTGATAAAAGGAAAAGTTTAAACCTGGTGTTGAACCGAGCTCCGACCCAGGAGCGTATTTACTGGGGGACAAACGGAACCCTGGAGAGGAATTTTGACGAGGCATTTTGTTAATATTTTATTTTTTAGGCTGTTTTATTATTTGTTTCAGCTGTGCAACTCTTCTTCAAATATACAAACAGGTTTATTACACAGCATTTGCGTATACGTTTGAAATATGAAATGTTGGAATCAATTTCAGTCAATAAGTATCTTCTAAACAGTGTTTCAATAACGCGTAACGCGTATTTTTATTGTGTTATTACCGTTTAGGCCTACTTCAGTGTGATCGCTTTCAGAATGTTATCACTCGTTTTTCAACCACTTTAAAGATAGTAATGTTGATTAGTCTTAACTTGTTTTGTCTTTTGTATGAAACCGACTCGAGACTCGACCGGACATCGGACCCCCGCCCTCTTTTTCTCTTCTTTTTATCTGGCGTTACAGCCTTTGGTGGTCTTAAGCCTCCTCAACAATACTCCTCCATTCTTCCCTGTTCTCCGCCCTTCCTCTCCACACTCTGATTTCCATGCTAGCAAGATCTTCTGTTACGCCGTCCAACAAGCTCATCCTTGGTCTGTCTTACGTCTAGTAGTATATAATCTTCCCTTCAGCATTATTTTAAGCATTCTTTCCTCATGTCCCAGCCAACGCAACCTCTGTGATTTGATGAATTTTTACTATGTCTTTTCCATGCATGAGAGCCTGTAGTTCATTGTTACTGCGTATTCTCCAACTGCCTTCTTTTCTTACTGGCCATAAATTTTACGGAATATTTGGCGCTCAAATGATTTTAAAGCAGTTTTGTCATTCTCTGTTAAAGTCCACACCTCAGATCCATATGTAAAACTGGTCGCACCAGAGAATAATATATTTTAAGTTTTATAGCTTTTGTAACAAGATTGTTTTTAACGATGTTAATATTTGCAGAATAGGCTCTATTTCCTGTTTGTATCCTTTCTCTTATACTCCTTCTAATGTTATTATCATTTGATACCAAATCACCTAGTTAACTAAAGCAGGAGATTCCTTTGAAACACTTCCCACTCACATTGAAATCACTAGGAGCCTTTCTAGTCTCTGAGTTGGACATTAACATGTATTTTGTCTTGTTTCCATTTACCACAAAGACCAATTTTATTTGTTTTTGCTTCCATGAATGCATACATATCTTTAGGGCTATCAACGTTGCTTGCTACTATTGCAATGTCACAGGACCCCACCCCTCCAAAGACCAAATTCTAGATACGCTATTGCTCTGACCCGGACAATGGAAACAAACCAAAGAGCAAGACGACTCGCGCACTTCTTGTCTGACTGCAAAACGTTTGGGAATCGCTGCACTAGAACGTTAATTTGCGAGTATTGTAACAAGATAAAGAAAAACGTGTTTAAACACGAAGCTCCAAACCTCCTGAATGACATTGTAAAGTGGTGATTGGTAAATGACGTTGGTTGGTAAATATTGGCATGTGGTTCGAGAGTGAAAACGACGATCGGGTAGGTTCATTGATTGGCGGAGTCGGGAGGTAAAGTAAAGATACGGCCTTGCGATAAGGCAGGCATTGCCGTTGGTGAGCCAAGCTCAAGGTGAGCGCGTCAAGTCAAGGCCGTGATGCACGCACAACCACGCTTGGTACAATAACCGCCTTTATTGCCAAACACTGGTGTCGGTAGAGTCGTATTGATACGCCGCGGTAGCTCTCCGACACGGCTGCTATTCATTGTAAACAATTTGGTGCTTTGTTATGGATCACTCGAACCCGTGAACCAAAATGTCAAGTACCTGGAGCTCCGCCGTCTCGCCTCCCGCTATGACCCATAAACCTACAATCCATAACCAACCTCTAGTGGTTCCTACGCCTTATCCGTCTGCGGGTTACCTTTCTGAATGGACAAATTGCACCGCGACCACTCCCGCCGTAGACAAACTTTGGGGGAGGGGGGGCAATGGAAAACAAACTTCAGTCACTCACGGACCGATGCGTCGGCTGACCCCAAACTCCAGGCTTCGCTCGCTGAGCGTCACCACGTCCTCCACGGCAGTCCGTTAATATCACTCGTCGATCGACAGCAATCGGATTCCAGGTAACCCGTGGACAAGTCATCGGCAAACTCTGCGACGCAGGTTACCGGGTTCCAGTTCGTGTGACACGACACCAACACCGACCATCACGGTTTGCCCGATGCAGAACATTGTCAGAGTATGTAATTGACTTGTCTTCGGGCTATTGGGGCGTGGTCCACTCCCGCCTCTCCGCTGGAGCCCATCTTCAGCGTAAGAACGATTCGGAAACGGGCACGGGTCTTCACCAGTTGACCACAGTACTGCGGCATTTCTCTGTCAACCTTTTGTCCTCAGTAACTGTTGAAGTCCCGTGCTATTACCCGAATCGTTCTTACGCTGAAGATGGCCTCCATCGGAGAGGCCGAAACGTTTGTTCATAGAGGCGGGAGCGGACCACGCCCGGAGAAAAGTCAGTTGCATTCTAACACAACTGACGCCGGCCGTAAAAGCTTCAGGTATAGATTAACAGAGAAATTACTGAATACAATGCCACATAATTACTGAATACAATGCCACATAATTACTGAATACAATGCCACATAATTACTGAATACAATGCCACATAATTACTGAATACAATGCCACATAATTACTGAATACAATGCCACATAATTACTGAATACAATGCCACATAATTACTGAATACAATGCCACATAATTACTGAATACAATGCCACATAATTACTGAATACAATGCCACATAATTACTGAATACAATGCCACATAATTCAATTACAGCGTCTTTTGATTATTTTGACTCTCACAGAGACATAGATTATTACATTTTTTCAGAATTTTGATTGACTTTTTGGCTCTGTTTTTGTTTTTGTTCACATTTTCAAAATCGGACACTATGTTTAGATTTTTATTAAGATTCTCTTAAGTTTTATATCCAGCATGGATTTGTACAGGTTTTACAAAATTTTAATCTATTTTTTTCGGCCCTAGTATCCCGAAATTCTGAGATTTCCAAAACTGAACACTGTATTCAGATTTTGGTGATAATTCTATTTAAGGTGGTTTATCGATTGCGCTGAGAAGAATCCTCTACCATTCTAACGACCTCGACTAGGCTTATGCCCTGCCAACTGCGCCGACGGTTAGTTCTCTTCTCCACATACCAGCAACACTACGTGCGTAGAGGCGCCGGCGTCGAGCTTGTTGACACATTACGTGTATTACTTGTATAAACTTTTACTTTAACTTACGACGTCGAGTATAGTCTTGCATGCGCAAAAAAAATACATTGACATATTGTCGTCGTCGTCGTCGCCGCCGTCTTCTTCTTCTTCTTCTTCTTCTTCTTCTTCTTCTTCTTCTTCTTCTTCTTCTTCTTCTTCTTCTTCTTCTTCTTCTTCTTCTCCTCCTCCTTCTTCTTCTCCTTCTTCTTCTTCTTCTTCTTCTTCTTCCTTGTTAGGACTCTGTCCTGTTCTATAACAACGGTCCTACGTGCTGTCACTCCATCTCTTCCTTGGCCGACCAGTGCTCATCTTGGTGTTTGGTTGGCTGTCTCTTATCTTTTTCACTAGCCTTGTGTCATCCATTCTTGATATGTGTTCATTCCATATCCCTCTTCTTTTTTCAATCCAAGAATTAGTATCTGTTATATTACACGTTTCTCTTATACTATTGTTTGGCAACCTATATGATACCTTGTCTGTCCTAATACTCTTCGTAATGTAGTCATTTCTGTAGTTTGTCGTTTTCTTTGCGTTGTTGCTGTATCTGGCTTGGTCTCTGATGCATAGGATATTACTGGACGTATTGTGTTTTTGTACACCCTAGTTGTTGCTTCCTGTGTGAGGTATTTATTATTCCATGTAAGGTTATTCATGCATCCAGTAATTCTTCTTGCTTTCATCAATTTATGTTCTATTTCTTCATCTGCCCTGTTGTTACTTGTAAGCCTATTTTCACAATATAATATAATACAAAATTTTGCATAGCTTTTTTAACCTAACGATTGAATAAACTTGAAATATCTTTAAAAAAAAAGTAAAGTATCAAAATCTATACTGAATGAATCCACACGTCATCGTAAAAACCTTGTTTGTTGCCTTATAAGTAGAATGCTAGAGACACGCATCCCTTGGATAGGGAACTATGCTGTAGGCCTACTCCGAAGTACAAAGTCCCTGGTAGAACTTAGCCACTCCCGCTAAATTTAAAGAGAGCTCAGACCGCGCCTCGGATGAATTACCTAAGTGGGGTTAGAACGTTCATTAACCTCCTTAGTGTAAGCATATTTTTACTTATTTTTATTTTTTATTGGTCATCAGTTTTTTTTTATATTTATTAACATTGATTAACTTTGTATTGTTTTTGTTTTACTCTTTTACGTTCATTATTTTATTTCTAAAGGAAACGTCTGTTCTCGTCTGAGTTTGCCGATTCTAAGCAGGTTGTTTTGTTCCTTGAAATCGTCTTCTGCTTCCCTCTTTATACTATTAGGTTCTTCAGAATAATCTAGTCATGGTCTTCTTCTTCTTCTGGAACTGCATGGTTTCTGCGGAATCTCAACGTATACGTATATTTTCCTCGTAACAGGTCTTTTTGATGCATTTCAGTTTCCAGCCTCAAAATGTCTAATCGTGGAATGTTTATGACATTTAAGACCATTCGCCTTGTTCACTGGTGTTCACTCGACAATCTGTGTTATATTCGCTTAATAAACCGAATGGACGTCTCAGAGATAGATAGATAGATGGAGAGAGAGAGAGAGAGCTCTACGCACACGGATATATGCGTTTGTGAAAGTGATTGCAAGTCGATGATAGGTTTGCGTGCAGTGAATTGGAAAACATTTGGGTTAGGGATTAAACCCAGCGCAATCTATGGGCTCGTTAATTTAAATAGCCCTGGGTTTTTTCATTTCCTGTTTAATTTTGATTTCTGCCTCTATCGTCCCCTTCTCTATTTTTGGCGGAACCACCTCAATAACATTAGCGGTCTGAGGGGTAAAATTATGGACACACATGCCCCCAAGTCTTACGAACTCGATTGGTGGCGTGAACAGCGGCGTATCTAGAATTTGGTATTGGGAAGAGGTCCGGGGTCGGGTCGGCTTTATACAAAAGAAAAAACACAAGTTAATACTGATCAACATTACTATATTTAAAGTGGCTGCAATCAGTCCCATTAAAATAAACTGTAATAACACAATAAAAATACGCGTTATTGAAATATTGTTTACAAGATAATTATTGGCTGAATTGATCTTCCTATACTTCATATATTTCAAACGTATACGCTAATGCTGTGTAATAAACCTGTTTATATATTTAAAAACCGTTACATTGTTACGACGGTCTAACTGATCGTCGTATGTTACAGTGGAAAACAAAATACAAGACGCCAATGAAATCACTAATAACCAGCTTTAATTATCACAAATAACAGTTTATAATCAACTTGTACAACAATACAAGTTAAACTTGTTAACACGCAATAATAATGTCAACTAATAGAGCCCCGCACAATAATCACTTTTCACTAATAATACCCACTTGAAACGCACTGAGTAATCGCCCGAAGTAAACTGAAACTAAGCGGCAGGTGTGGGCTATTTATAGTCTGCAGGGTTCCATAATATGCGTCCTTAACAAGCACTCGAAAATTCTAGAGAATACTTTAGTGCAGCCTTAGCAGAAACACACACTGGCTAGGCTAGCTGAGAAGCTTTTAGAACGACACTATCGAACGTACGAGAATGTTCCGTATTATGTAACACTCTTGTATTAGCTTACACAGCTTACTGTAGCGAACACTGTTAGCTTACTGTAGCGAACAGTTGAACGTACGCGAACGAGTGTGTGCGTGTACATGTGCGTGCGGCAATTAGTTATTCACTGGCACGTAGTCGTTATTACGGCGGCAGCGTACGGTAATTAGTTAATTGAATCCGTCAGTTATGCAAGCGCCAAGCGCCGCGCTGACACTTCCACCTGTTACTGCATACTTCTCTAAGTGCTCCTGCTTTGGCATCTTTTCAAACCAATTTAGTAAAAATCCTTTTTTTTTAATTTTCTCCGTCGACGCGACGCCTCGAAATTCTATACTTTGCGCCGTGATTTATCAACGAGTGGCGCAAATTAACGAGAAAACAGCACAGCACACATAATACGCTTATAAAAACGATGGTGATAAAAGATAAGATATAGTCTGCAGTGTACTGGACAGGCTAAAAGAAAATTTGTTAATCCAAATAAGGGTAAAACTTATTATAGGCCTATACTTCCATTACAATTACTATCCACCCGCTGGACGCCTTGTGTTTATTACATTTCTTACATTTTTACACCTTTCCCTAACAGCCAGCCCCCCTCTCTCTCTCTCTCTCTCTCTCTCTCTCTCTCTCTCTCTCTCTCTCTCTCTCTCTCTCTCTCTCTCTCTCTCTCTCTCTCCTCTCTCCCCCTTCTTCTTCCCTTTGGCTCCCATTCTGCCATTGGTTTGGAGACTCTACCTTCTTCAATTCTTATGATATGCCTGTACCACATCAATCTTTTTGTTTCTTTCGTTCCCACAGTCGTATTTCACTTCTACGAGGATCAGTTGAAAAGTTCGCGGAGCGACATCTACAGCTCAGTGGCAGAACTAAAATCTTTCGTGTGCTGCAAGACGTATGTTTTTCGTAAACGCCTGTTAATTTCCAGACAAATCTGTCAATTTATTCACTATTTACCAGCTGTTTGAAATTTTCCTGTCACCCGTGTTTTTAAAACGCACAAAATCAAACATCGTGTTGTGATAAATTCTCTGTTAAAAACGTTTTAGCGCCAATGGAAAATCAAAACGAAATTGTAAATGTATTAGGAGATGGTGCGCCTTCAGAAACAACGGTAAGTGGGGCACACTCGAGTGTAAACGTGGTCGTACAAGCACTGAAGACTATCCCAACAGTGGACATCCAAAAAGTCCAACAAAAAATGGCATTATTGAAAAAATGTCATAGGGTTTTAGAAGACCGCAGATTCAGGAGTGGATGACGTTGCTGAAATCATAGGCATCTCATATGAGCGTGTGCATCATACTTTAACTCAAGAACTTGGTGTGAAAAAGCCTTGTGCAAGAGCTGCCGCATCTGGAGTTGTTGCATTTTTGGGGCGTCCAGTGCGGCCACGTTTTCAATACTCCTACGACCACTTTCAAACTCACGTGCCTATTCACAAACCGTTGGTTTTCAAGTCGCAGCATCTCCTGACATATTTACAACTTCGTTTTGAATTTCCGTTGACGCTAAACAATTTTTAACAAAGACCACGGTGTTTGATTTTGTCCGTTTTTCAAAACACGCATGACACGTCAATTTTAAACAACTTCTAAACAATGAATAAATTGATAGATCGATTTGGAAATTAACAGCAGTACACATAAAAAACAAATCTTGCAGCACACGAAAATTTTAGTTTTACCGCTAAGCTGCGCGAACTTTTCAACTGACCCTTGTAGTATTTCCTACATCCAGTAATCCACCTCTGTTGAAAACAACCTCATCTCTGATGTTGTATGTTCTTCGTCCACGTTTCTCCTCCGTACAGCATTATACTCTCAACAGCTGCTTTGCTTCTATTTATTATATTCCTACTCCATAAAGACAAATTTAACATTCCTGTTGCTCTTCGGCAATCAACAATTCTTTCCCTTATACTGATGTTGGATGATCCATCCAGTTCAATTTTTTCCCCCTAAATGACGAAAGCTTTCTACCTTTTCAACCAAGTTCGCATGAAATATAATTATCTGAGTCTGTCGTATTGTACTCGAGTTTACAGTAATTCACGTTCAAACCCCATTTTTTGAATTCCTCCACTAATTCATTGCACATACCAACCTATGCAATGACAACCAGGTCGTCAGCAAAAAGGAAATAGGCCATCTGTTGGTATAAATATCTTTCTGGTGCCATTTCTAACCCCATTTTCTCAGATTTCTTACACCACCCTTGTAAACATTTGTCTGCAAATCTTTAATAATGCTGGGGGTAATGGATTTCCTTGTAATGAACTCTTACTAGTCTTAAATGGCTCTACCAATCTATTTATTACCTGTATTCGACATTCAATACCCCTTTATACGTATTTCAATATCTTAATTAAATCTTCATCAACTCCCGACATTAGTAACGCTATCCATAATCTCTTCCGTGAAACACCGTCATTAGGCTTAAACACAAGCCCATAATGCAGAGAGTTTTCTTTACATTTTTCCAAGAGTGTTCTAATCGTAAATACATGTTCCAGTTATGGTTTGGTTAACACCAGTGCTGGTGTTATGGTTTCAGCGTTGCACAGCCACCAATATAAAATAATTAAACTACAAAATAATATACGAAAACATTAAGCAGTTAAAATTATCATAAATTTCAACGAAGAGCGTATTTGATCCTACACGGTAATGTCGTGTAAAATTCAAATGTGGCGCGCAGGCTGGTGGTTGTAGACCGTTTGCAACTCGAACTCGACCAGTATATGCCAGAGCTTACTACACAAATATATGAGAGGAGGTGCGCTACTCTTCACAGTTGTTCTATGTTCCCAATGTTAGCTAGGCGGTTGCAAAGTTTCTGAAACGTTCCACTAGTAGCGCTGTAGCGCCACTTTGTGTCATGAAATCAGCACAGCCTTCTTGATTCGTAAGTTGTGTCAGGTTTAGTGTTTATGTTGGTTCAAGGTAAACGTTACCCGTTGTTTGAGGTTATAAAATTATAGTGATAATTTTGTATAAGTGTGATTATGATAGTTTAATGCGTTTTAACCGATCTCCCATCCGCTCAACCCACTACTGCAACCCCCAAAATTTGGAACCACCAGCCGCCACTGATGTTCCACACATGAACAACCCGCCGAAAATCCACATTGTTCTTCTATTCCTTTCATTGCACTCTCTGTTCTTGTTTCCACTATTTTTCCTATAATCTTCCGTAATGGGTTTACCCACGCGCGCGCGAGCGCATACACACACACATCCCGTATCTCTACCGCCAGTAACCTCTGTTTACCCAGTCAGTCTTCTGCTTCTCATATCCTCCTCCACATCCTGTCTAAAAGTTCTTCGAGACTTACAACTTTTCCTGCGATCGAGCGGATGACATCCAAGTATCCTTGTAGGCGACTCTCGTATTCTTTATTCACTGTATGTGCCCGTACCACATGGACCTATGTTGTTCCAATATTTTCTTTAACGTTTGATTGCATCCTCATTACTTCATTTCATACATGGTGCAGCCGGGTCAAAAGAGTTCTTTCACAAAAGGAATACATGCATAGTAACCCGCCATACTTCCAGTCAGGGTTTTTTTGGCACTTTGCACAAAAGCGAGTATTATTGTAAAGGGGTATTGGTTTCTGTGAATCCTTTTAGTTTAAGCGTTGGCCTAACAATACCAACTTTTGCTGCCACATGCTCAGGTTTAAACAATAATATAATTGGCCGACTGCTAGAAACGCATTACAAAATATTAATGGCAGTGAAAAACGATTACAAAAAAATTCTATTATATAAACGAATAAATTAACACGATTTCTATTATTTTACTAAAATTATATGCGATATTCTCTATATATCGATACCAACTATCGATACTGAAATATCGAAAATTAATATATTTATTTGGAAGATACTCTGTTTTCTATTTAATTAATAGAAAATTAATGTTACCGTTAAGACAATGATACCATTTTACAATACATAACAGTAGTGTATTACATACGTATATAGTCTACGTATTTGTTATTTACAAACGCTAAGCGTATTTTAAACTAAATTTTTTAACCAAAAGGTCATATTTAATTTAATTTTATTTTTTTTAATTTTTTCAACAGTAATTTTGTTACGAATTACGACTAATGACACATGAGATTTATCGTATTTTTAATGTACAGCAAAGCACGGTTTTGTGTTTTATGTCCGGGAATATCTTGATTTTTGAATCTGATTGTCCTGTAAGTTCATTTTAGTAGCGGCAACGCTGCGTAACATTGTGGGGGGGGGGGTTGGCGTTTTCATTTATGTTTTTAACCATGAAAAATATTTGTTTTGTAAATTTTTTAGCCAGAGTGATAAGAATTTTCGTTATCCGTTGTATCCAAAGTATATTTATGACGCCTTTAAAAAGTATTTATTATATTTAAAATTTAAACACTTTTTGCTACAGTCTGTTTCTTGATGTATATAATATATTTAATATTTATAATAACTTTACCTCAAGATGTTTTCTCCTTATTTGGAACATGTTTCGGGAAGCCTTGTGTTCCCATCTTCAGGCTTCCTGATTTTGAGTCTTGTGAAGTACTTGTGTGTTGGTTGGTTATTGTTGTGGTTTTCTGTTGTTAAATTGCCAAAGCCCAACAGGAAACCACAACAATAACCAACCAACACACAAGTACCACTTCACAAGACTCAAAATCAGGAAGGCTGAAGATGGGAACACACGGCATCCCGAAACATGTTCCAAATAAGGAGAAAACATCTTAAGGTAAGGTTATTATAAATATTAAATGTATTTAAAATATATTGGTAATGTGTTTATTAATTTTTTCGATCGGTCAAATTTCTAAAAATATCAGTACGCCCACCTGTATCCATTGTAAAGTCACAAACACATACAAGTAGCGCGAGTGTTAAGAGAGCAGTGAATAATTCAAATTAGAAAAAAACATTATCTTCTTTTGGCTGATGAAGTGTACAGATAATTGTTGTGTGTAGCAGACAAGGTCACCGCTGTGACGTACGGCCTTGCTCTACATCCGCTATACGACTCGAGATCCGCTACCAAATTATCCTCTCTGCATCATCGTCTCTACCTTTGCGTCAACTCACAACAATAATGTAGCTCCAACTAATGTTGCGGACAAAAATAAACTATTATTTCATGTTTGTGTTTTATGTTCTCTCCTTAAATGTGTCCCTTTGCTTTGTCCTTGTTGACTAGTTGTAGCCTTCTTTATTTCGTCGTCCGTTCGGAGACGCTTGTGTGACAACGTAGGGATCGAAACCATGGTTAAGTTAGTGGCCGCCCACTGCCTATTCAATTTCAACATTCATTTGCAAACACTCGATTGCACATTTCACGAGTGGGCATGCATCAAAACCATGGTTCACTCCCACCTCGGTTAAGAATTACAGAGTTTTAAACTTTCATACGTACGTGTATGAAATACGTATAAAAATTATGGTACTATAATATACGCGGTCGACTTGATTTCGATGTGTGTCCACACGCACGAAGTAATGTTCTGACGTAGGACTTAAAAGTATGGATTCGTGCCTACTGCTGACTGCTTAAATATAATTTAAAAAAAATGTGATATAGTAGACACTGACATTTCACGTACGTGTTGAAAACCTGTGGTTTTATGTCAGTTAGACAGTCATTTTCTCAACTGATTTTTTTCATGTAGGCCTACTTATTCACAAAATAATTACTGAATTAGTGGTGGGATTTTTAGTGGGTGAGAGTCCCACACACCAGGGAACACACGGTTTCCTCTGACGGTGCATAAAGTATTTTCCTCCCTCTAAAAATAAATTATTATATAATGCCTTTATGTTACTGCAAACCTAAAACTTTCTCTATTTGTTTTTATTTACTTGTAGTTGTGGGGTAAAATCGTCTTGTAACTAACGTAGCACTTCTGTTTTTTGTTTCAGGTGAGTACTTTTATCGGGCGTATGCAAGTTGGGCAGGCATGATGGAGGTAACGTTATACTGCACGTTTCATAGAGAGTTCACTAGTGTTTATAAACAAAAACCATTGTAGTAATATTTCATTGTTTTTCGAATTTAATCTCAGTATGTAAGTAAGTACTATTACCACGGACGATTTTTGAGTATTGTTTCGAGGACAGGGATTCTAAGGTGAAAACTGCGCACAAAGGCAAACTGAGAAAAGCCGCAGCAAGAAAAGAAATACGTTAACACTTATTATACACCGCACCGCGCACTAATTGTTGCAATCCCCAAATAGCCTATAACTTATCGCCGTAAAACATTGTTTTTGCTACGAGCCATGGAATCGTCATTCCAAGTTAACAGTTGTTCCATTGAGTTTTCTTCTTACCATGACAACATTATTATGATCATAACTTATTCATTCTACGTTAAAGTTATGGGTGTGTAGGTAGTTTTGATCAGTGGATGATAGGTAAAGATTTTGGACTGGAAAACTTTAAACTTAATTGATGTGTTAATAAATTGACGTGTGCGATCACTAAACGCGCTAGGGATAGGTCCCATCAAAAAGTACGTAAAATCTAGTCGATAAGGCCTGGAATTAAAAAGTACCCTACAACCGTCCCTAACATGGAGACCGCCCGATAAGGGAACAGACGCGCCTGGATTTTATAATTTTTCGTCGTGGTTTACTCATCTACGTTCTTCTGCCCTCGAAGCAGTTGGGAATTAGGCCTACTGACTCTTCCGCCTTCGATACTTTTGACAATGTTCGTCTAATGTCCTAGGTAGCAGTTCTATAACAGGGTGCTCCATCCGGATGTCGTTTATATCCCGCTCCTGTTTACTTATCATTTACACGATGAGGTTTCGGACTCCAACCGGTAGTGGCGGGCGTAAGGGATTTGTCCAAATAAAAAAACACAAGAGGATTTATCGGAAGAACAACAATCAAGGGTGAGCCAGAGGATGAATGAATGCTAGTGAAGGAAGAAAGGACTTCAGAAAATATCACGTTCTACGACAGGTAATGTTACTTCGATATTAGTTACAATTCCTACCTGTTTATTAAAGTTGGGCACTAGTATTCTAGCGAAGGTCGGCGTATGCTTCTCATGGCTTCTTGGGATCCATTCCCGTCGTTGGCAAAAATGTAATCTCACTCTTAGTACTGTCGTTCACAATGCCCAAGGAGACGAAAGACTAAAGAGTAGTCTTGCTACGTATTAATATCTCTAGTAAACCGGCAGTTTAATATCTCCTTAAACTGTAGATCTCAATATTTTAAATATAATAGTTTAAAACACTGTTTCGTACAAGTATACGAAGAGACCCGATATGCACTACTTTCGATTTTGCAAAACTTACTCTTTTAATTTTTGCTTAAAAGAAAGTGTACAAAAATTTACTAGATTACTGAAAATTTTTTTCTGAATTACTTTTCAATGCAAAGTTGTTCGCCTTCCGGTTACCTAGACGAAGCCTTTTATTCGTTAAAAAGGATCGCTTCAGAAGTGCGTCGCGAGCTGACGAACCGTGGGTTCGATCACGTGCATCCGGTTCTGGATTTGGACGTGTGTGTAATTACCAACGCTCACTCACACGTGCAGTAGGTACGTAAGGCGGTTAGCGATTAATCATAACTTCTGTTCTTTACATACACACGACGAGACAAGAAACTGACAACAATCTTCGAAAGAAAAATTGCCTAAAAGTGTTCGTTAATGGTCATTTGTTATGCACCGGCCACGGTCAAAAGTCGCCGTCTGACAGGCAGCAGTTCTTTCTGAATGAATCGAAACCGTGTGATTAGCAGCACAAGGCAAAAAAAAAAAACTCGCACAACAAAATCGATTTGTTGTTTCAAATTGTGCTTTGGTATTGCAAAACAACGGCATTAATTATTTATGAATGTTAATTTATTCAAGAAAGCATAAAAGGTCGTCAAAAAAATGCTCCATTTTAATACCTCGTTGGCGAACCACGTACGTACGCATTACCGTTTCCAGTGAGTCACAGACATTCCGTCATTCATATTCCACTGACAGACAGTCAGAAAGTTCCATTAATAAAGAGTGTCTACTGTGGGTTTCCTTGTGTAATCGCATTCTTTACTGTGACTAAATCATAATCCCCAATAGATATATCGGGGTCGTCGTCATTCATAAAAATGAAATTACGGTCTTTTTATTTACAGTCATCAAATTTAGCCCTCACATTCTTACGGATGTGAGAAGAGTGCAGATTTGTTTGTTAAAAGACGAGTAATTCTTTTAAATTCATATCTGTTAAAAAATCTGCTGTTTGTACTACCACTACACACTTGTTAATGTACAAATATGAAATCTATATCCTTTGTGTAGAGCAGGGGTCTCCAAACTTTTTCACTTGAGGGCCGAATTGAAAAATCTTGGAAGTCAGGCGGGCCAACAACCGCGCGCGCACACACACACACACACACACACACACACACACACACACACATATATATATATATTGTAAATTTATTTTGTTAAGTATACCAAATAATCAAGTCAATAAAATATGTATTCAAATAAAAATTAAGCAGACTTATCCAAATAAAACAAATTAATTTATTCAAAATAATGTAAATAAAAGTAAGGAAAAAATAACATTCAGAGATATTTCTTGTGTGTTATTTTTTGGCTTTCTTATGAACGTATGTGATGTGTGGAGTTGTTTCTGACATATAATGTCTGTTCATTTTGGGTCAAATTTTGATGCTCCTACCACATTAACCACGTAAATGTTTTAAACTTGTACAAAATATTATAACATTTTACTGAACTTATTTGTTATTTAGTTAGTAAAAAGTTATAATATTTGAAGTATTTTGACGATCTATTTAAAACTGCACGCAGCATCGGCCGGGCCGCGCCGTAGTTTGAAGACCCCTGCTCTAGAGGAAGAGATGTGCAAAGTTTGCCATAACACTGGGCATTCTTACGATTAAACTATAGGGGAATCAGTCTTTTAAGCACTGCATATAGAGTATTCTCCAACATTTTATTTAGCGGACTGGCACCGTTTGTAGAGAAGGCGATAAGAGATTATCAGTGCGGATTCCGCCAAGGCAGGTCAACAAACAACCAGCTGTTTACCTTACGGCAGATTCTTGAGAAATGTAGCGAGTATGGAATAGAGACACATCACCTCTTTATTGATTTTAGATCGGCTTTTGATAGTGTAGATAGGGAATATTTGTATTCAGGAATGGTTGAGTTGAAGATACAAGAAAAGTTGATCGCCCTAGTTAAGACCACAATAAATAACAGTCAGACTCAGAATGAGCTGACCCTGTGCACACGAGGAAAGAGGTCCTACAAGCAGATTCTTTAGCTTGCCTTCTTTGCTTTAGAGAAAGTCATTAGAGACGCAGGCATTAACACAAGAGGAACCATCTTTTATATGTCAGTTAAAATTCTGACTTATGCATATGACATCGACATAGGAAGAACAAAAGCAGCTATGTGTAAGCCTTTGTGAAATTAGAGAAAGATCCAACAAGAATGCATCTGCAGATCAATCAGGAAACAACAAAGTGCATGCCAGTGACAAGAAAAAGGCTGTTGTGTGGGCCCTAAAAATTTAGAAATGGGATCTTATAAATTCGAGATAGCACATAGCTTTACCCATCTTGGCTCAGAAGTTAACTGTAAAAATAATATTAGTGGGGAAATCCGAAAGCATATTTTATCAGCAAATAGGTGTGTGCAGAGCCTAACAAAACATCTAAAGCCTGAGTTAATACAAAAGAAGACTAAGAGGTATTGATGTATAAGGTTCGAGTGCGCCCAGTACTGACTTACGCATCAGAGAGATGGACGCTACCTAGACCATATGAGAGGCAACTAAATTTTGAAAAGACGATCCTGAGGCAACTTTTTTGGTCCAGTGGAAGAGTAGGGAGCTTGGAAGAAAACATATAATGTAGAGCTCAACAATTTGTTTGATGAACCTGATGTGGTCACCTTTAATGAATTAAAAAGATTACAATGGGCTGGACACATTATACTGTACGTGCTTGTGAAAGCAGAGTTATTAAGAAGATATTTAATGCAAAGTCAGAAGGTAAAAGGAAAGATGGAAGGCAAAAAGTGAAATGGAAGGATGGGATGAGTCAGGACATTAGTACTCTTGAATTAGAAACTGGAAGAATATGGCTATGAAAAGAGAAGGATGGCGAAATCTTCTAAAGAAGACCAGGGCCCATAAAGGGCTGTCGAGCCAATGATGATAATGATGATTCTTACGATTAATTTAGGAGTTTCTGTTAATTAATTTTTAAGCTCTGTAACTGTAGACTATTGACTTCCAGTATCTAAATTTTGTAGCCAAAGATTGTCAATTTAAAAACTTTACTTTGCTTCATACAAAGTAGTTATAAAATGTTTAATACATGTTACGTACGTGGCAAATTATTTAACGTATTAAATTTCTATTATTTTATTATTTTTGTTTTCTTCAAGCAGCTGAAAATGTAACTGAACTCAAAAATGTAAACAGACTCATTTCCTTATATTTGGCGTGTGTTGATTGTAGAAATAAAATTAAAAAAATGTTTTAGTAAATTTTTTTTGAATAACAATCATGTGATAAAGAGTGACATCACTTATCCTTAATAAGGAATGACATACTAAAAGATGTTCTGAAAATTATGTAGTACATACTTAGAGTTATCGTAAAAAAGAAACATCGCTCCGCAGAAATTTTTGACCACTGCTGACATCAAGAAAAGGTCGTTTTTGAAGGTTGTTACGTCGATGGAATGTTTTTTATAACAAAAACCGAAGATTTCTTATATTACAGCGTAACACTACCATTATGGTATATTCGGTGCTCGATTATTGTAAAATTTCATTTTGTAATTTCAAAATCATTTAATCACAGACGGAAAACTCTAGTAATGTAAAACTTAAAAAATTTAATTTAAATCTTTTATTCACGTATACTCGAAAATTGATTTTTCACATGCAAAAAAATGTAATTAATGTTTGTTTAAACGGGTCGTAGAATATCCCAGTTTTATGTTAGCATCTGCAGCTGCTCGTAGACATAGGCTACGTATAGGCTATCCTTGGAACTTGTGATTAATGCACGTCGTCTCCAGTGGGGAAACTCATCAGTGACTCGGTATTATATAGGATGTGAGTGTTTGACAGACGTCATTAGTAACAGTTGTCAATTAACTTGTGATTAATGCACGTCGTCTCCAGTGGGGAAACTCATCAGTGACTCAGTATTATATAGGATGTGTGTGTTTGTCGCGTTTGACAGATGTCATTATTAACAGTTGTCAATTAACTTGTGATTAATGCACGTCGTCTCCAGTGGGGAAACTCATCAGTGACTCAGTATTATATAGGATGTGTATGTTTGTCGCGTTTGACAGACGTCATTATAACAGTTGTCAATTAACTTGTGATTAATGCACGTCGTCTCCAGTGAGGAAACTCATCAGTGACTCGGTATTATATAGGATGTGTGTGTTTGTCGCGTTTGACAGACGTCATTATTACCAGTTGTCAATTAACTTGTGATTAATGCACGTCGTCTCCAGTGGGGAAACTCATCAGTGACTCAGTATTATATAGGATGTTATGTTTGTCGCGTGTGACAGACGTCATTAGTAACAGTTGTCAATTAACTTGTGATTAATGCACGTCGTCTCCAGTGGGGAAACTCATCAGTGACTCAGTATTATATAGGATGTGTGTGTTTGTCGCGTGTGACAGACGTCATTAGTAACAGTTGTCAATTAACTTGTGATTAATGCACGTCGTCTCCAGTGGGGAAACTCATCAGTGACTCAGTATTATATAGGATGTGTGTGTTTGTCGCGTTTGACAGACGTCATTATTAACAGTTGTCAATTAACTTGTGATTAATGCACGTCGTCTCCAGTGGGGAAACTCATCAGTGACTCGGTATTATATAGGATGTGTGTGTTTGTCGCGTTTGACAGACGTCATTATTACCAGTTGTCAATTAACTTGTGATTAATGCACGTCGTCTCCAGTGGGGAAACTCATCAGTGACTCAGTATTATATAGGATGTTATGTTTGTCGCGTGTGACAGACGTCATTAGTAACAGTTGTCAATTAACTTGTGATTAATGCACGTCGTCTCCATCCAGTGGGGAAACTCATCAGTGACTCAGTATTATATAGGATGTGTGTGTTTGTCGCGTTTGACAGACGTCATTATTACCAGTTGTCAATTAACTTGTGATTAATGCACGTCGTCTCCATCCAGTGGGAAAACTCATCAGTGACTCAGTATTATATAGGATGTGTGTGTTTGTCGCGTGTGACAGACGTCATTGTTACCAGTTGTCAATTAACTTGTGATTAATGCACGTCGGCTCCATTGGGGAAACTCATCAGTGACTCAGTATTATATAGGGTGTGTGTGTTTGTCGCGTTTGACAGACGTCATTATTAACAATTGTCAATTAACTTGTGATTAATGCACGTCGTCTCCAGTGGGGAAACTCATCAGTGACTCGGTATTATATAGAATGTGTGTGTTTGTCGCGTTTGACAGACGTCATTATTACCAGTTGTCAATTAACTTGTGATTAATGCACGTCGTCTCCATCCAGTGGGAAAACTCATCAGTGACTCAGTATTATATAAGATGTTATG
The DNA here is from genome assembly GCA_034769895.1 of Magicicada septendecula. Taxonomy (NCBI): domain Eukaryota; kingdom Metazoa; phylum Arthropoda; class Insecta; order Hemiptera; family Cicadidae; genus Magicicada; species Magicicada septendecula. The sequence goes on along the minus strand of CM068374.1, from coordinate 398,917,223 downwards.
TTTGTCGCGTGTGACAGACGTCATTAGTAACAGTTGTCAATTAACTTGTGATTAATGCACGTCGTCTCCATCCAGTGGGAAAACTCATCAGTGACTCAGTATTATATAGGATGTTATGTTTGTCGCGTGTGACAGACGTCATTAGTAACAGTTGTCAATTAACTTGTGATTAATGCACGTCGTCTCCAGTGGGGAAACTCATCAGTGACTCAGTATTTACGTGATTCATTTCTTTGAATTACTAAACCAATATTCAACTTTCAAAGAATTTGTTTCCGATAGTGTGTCGTTTTAATGTATTACCAGTTCTCCGCCGAACCTCTTATCGACGAGGATAGATTAAGATCGTGCCTGTACATAGCCTTTCCCAGAATGTTTTAATAATCTGAAATTCCGAACTCTCTTCTTGATGACAAACGTTTTTTCCTCTTTAACGTCGATGTCAATGATGACTAAATATCTGTATTTGAGTAGTATGTAAGTAGGTCAGTAGTATTATCAATATAATACTGTTTGATACTTCTTGCATCAAAAAGTATACATTTTCACCAAAGAAAAACAATCTTAAACGTATTTTTCTCACTCTTACTAAATTCTCTCTAACATGAAGGAGATGATAACGCTTTAGGTACTCTGACCGTCTCTCTTCCGCACTCACACGCTCGCGCGCGCGTGAATATATATATATATATATTGTACCATAACAGAATTTTCACCTTAAAACTTAACTTAATACAACATTAAAAAAGGAAAAAGTAGAAACTATCAGTAGTGAGTGATAACTAAGTGGTTAAAAATGAATTAAATAAGCTGATCATTATAGTCAATAAAATGTTAAAAAAAATAAACTCTATAACAAAGAAAACTCTTGGTCCAAATAAAAGAAACCATCTATATAAAACCCCAATACATCATCAGTATACCCAGTAGGATAGAGAGCAGTAAATGAAAAAATAATCATGTGCAACTTGTTAACTTAATAACATCAGAAGATCCAAATACAAAAATGATAACCTACTTATAGAGGAGCAGTAAATGAAAAAAAAATAATCAAAGACAACTCATTAAATTAATGACATCAGAGAACCTAAAATACAAATAATAATAAAATACTCATAGAACAAGAAATACGGGACAGACTATTTCAAGCTTCATACAAAGGATGCAGAATGAGGAAAGGCTATTCCCAAAATCCCATGAAGAACATGTACCAATTAAACAGATTTAAAACAATGACGAAACTTAAACCCAGTAACCCAAGTTACAGGATACATTACCAAAAAAGTCAAGTTTGTAAAGTAAATATATTGAATAAAGAATAGCCTGTTAGCTAGAAGGAGAGAAAGTGACATACCCTAACAGATATAATCAGAATAAAGACTACCATTAGTGTAGATGATTAAAAGTGAAATAATATAATAAAACAAAATAAGAATTAAAAAACTACCACTAGTGTAGAGAATAAAAAGTGTTTAAATATAATATATAAGGATTGTAATAACGGACAGCAAAGGACTGAAAAAAATTATTAATTATAAGAGTGTTTAAATATTATATAGGGTACTAGCGAGTACCCGGCATGCGCTGCAATGCCACTCAAAGAAAGAAAGTGTTTGTATATATATAATATATAAAGACTTCGTTCGCGTGGTCTTCAATTTAATGCGATAATATATTTAGAACAGAATCTATTCCATTGGGTTGCCATAGTAACCAGATCTAATAAGTTAGTTTTTTAAGACTCCAAAGGACCCCCCAGAGGATCGTATCGAAAAAAACACCTGTCCTATGTTGGTTCCCCCGTTGCGTAAAATATTTGTGCCAAGTTTGGTTGAAATCGGTCCAGTGGTTTAGGAGGAGATGTGGAAGACCCCAAAGAACCCCCAAAAGAACCCCATCGAAAAAACACTTATCCTATGTTGGTTCTCCCTTTGCGTAAAATATTTGTGCCAAGTTTGGTTGAAATCGGTCCAGTGGTTTAGGAGGAGATGTGGAAGACCCCAAAGGACCCCCGGAGTATCATATCGAAAAAACACGTATCCTATGTTGGTTCTCCCGTTGCGTAAAATATTTGTGCCAAGTTTGGTTGAAATCAGTGCAGTGGTTTAGGAGGAGATGTGGAAGACCCCAAAGAACCCCCAAAAGAACCCCATCGAAAAAACACCTATCCTATGTTGGTTCCCCTTTGCGTAAAATATTTGTGCCAAGTTTGGTTGAAATCGGTCCAGTGGTTTAGGAGGAGATGTGAAAGACCCCAAAAGGACCCCCCGAAGGATCATATCGAAAAAACACATATCCTATGTTGGTTCTCCCGTTGCGTAAAATATTTGTGCCAAGTTTGGTTGAAATCGGTCCAGTGGTTTAGGAGGAGATGTGGAAGACCCCAAAGGACCCCCCAATGGACCCCGTCGAAAAAAACACCTATCCTATGTTGGTTCTCCCGTTGCGTAAAATATTTGTGCCAAGTTTGGTTAAAATCGGTCCAGTGGTTTAGGAGGAGATGTGGAAGACCCCAAAGGACCCCCAAAAGGACCCCATCGAAAAAACACCTACCCTATGTTGGTTCTCCCGTTGCATAAAATATTTGTGCCAAGTTTGGTTGAAATCGGTCCAGTGGTTTAGGAGGAGATGTGGAAGACCCCAAGAACCCCCCAAAGGACCCCATCGAAAAAAATTCATAAACCTTCGCGGGCGTGCGCACAACAACTCACCGAAGTTTCATCGCAATCGGATGAATGGTATAGGAACGCATACGGGACAAAGAAAGAAACAAACAAACATTCATTTTTATAGATATAGATATATAAGGATTGTTGGGTAGTAATATAGATAGGAAACCATGAACTTACCACAGATGTAAGGGAATATGTTAAATATAGAATGTTGTGTTATGATTAGATAATATAGTTAAAAAGAATAGATATAAGATGTTTTTATTATAAATGAATAATGTAGTGGAAGATGCTAGATATAGGATGTTTTATTTTAATTAAACAATATAAATAAAAATGATAGATATAAGATGTTATGTTATAATTAAATAATACAAATAAAAATGATAGATATAAGATGTTATGTTATAATTAAATGATGTTAATTAATGTTAAAATTTTGTCAAGGCAGGGAAGGCAAGAGGATAATATTAATATATTTTGAATTGTAAACCATAGACATAATAAGGTAACAAAATAATTAAAAAACCAATAGCAAAGCAAAACCGTATTTTAGGCCAAAATCAACTTTTATCATATAATCAAATCCAAGAGGATATAATAAATAAAACTGTATAAATTTAGCCGAGATCAGTCAATTTAAAATAAAGATATTTAAATATAATCATTTAAATATAATCATTTATATAATTATTTAAGGAAAATGTTAACTTAACATGACTTGTAAACCATTTAATTTATAATAATTATGTAAAAAATAACAAGGCCTATAAGAAATATCAAAAAATGTCAATTTTAAGCTTATTTGAAACCAAATTAGGTCAAGTTGTATATTGAATTATGTGAAATTAGAACAGGAATATTGCTAGGTAGTTAAATTTTCATAAAATTAACAAATAAATAAGTTATAGCCATAAAATAAGAAAAAATGTCATATATTTTTATAAAATCAGATCTAAGCCAAGGCGACAGCTGATTCGAGACAATGGGGAAGGAGAATAAGATATTTCGGAAATTACTACGTTAAACGACGATTTAAAGCATCAGTTGATTGTTAAACGTGAACCTGAACGGATGAAAACGTATAGAAGGAAGATCCAAGAAGTAAAAATTATTTGAAGAAAAAATGAAAGTGTAACGTAAAATTTTACTACAAAGGTTATAAACCGAAAGTTACTAAAAATGAACTGAAACAATAACACAGTGAAAACGAATTCCATGTATAATACGATCTAACACAAATGCACTAAGAATCATCCGCCATATTGAAATTATCCATTAACACCAATTTCAATGAATTACGAACTCAAACAGATTTTGTAACCCTGAATACGACACAAATAATCCTGCACCGAACTACATCGTCGAGTAGAAGAGAACACTACAACCAATTATCCAGAGGGACAACATCACTGCAGAGGAAGATATCGGCCAGTATATTTGAGGGAGAAGAAGGAACGAAGTTGGCGTGGGTAGCAGAAATACGAAGTCGACGTGACGTCATGCACTGCTATATGGTTCGCAAATTTCTTTACTAAATGACATTATTTTCTAAGATATGTTACTTTTAAATAATAGTATTTAAATTTTATTAATTGTAAGTATTGTATCTTGTGACTTGCCCTTCTCTGACCATTTCGACAGTTCAAAGAACTCTATTAATTAATTTTTGTAATTTCATGTATTTGTCTAGTGACACAATCGACCTGTGAGTTGAGTATTAGCCGCAGCATAATCGATGTGCGTAAGATTGGCGCACCGCTTTTAAAAAATAAACATCAGAATTGTTCTAAATACTCGTTTTCCTGATTATTTGAGTTAATTAAATTAATACATTTCATTCCTAACTTAATTTAGGAGTATTAACGAAGGAATCAAGAAGAAGAAGAAAAGGAGCCGAATAGAAGAGATACACTTCGACCCAGCTGGAGATAATCCGATAACACTGCGAAATAAATATTTCGCCACGAAGTATTACACAAAGATTAATTCTTCGTTTAATTAATCGAGCAATAATAAAAATAAAATAATAATCAATAATAAAACAATTAAATAATTAAAGAATTAAATAAATAAAAACATTTTTCAATTTTTTTTTTTTTATTAATAAACTATAAATTTTTTTTTATCATCATAAATTTAATTTGTAATATCAGTTTTATTACAAATTGGCGCTCACAACAGTGGGGCATCATCATCATCTATTTGTAACTACAGAGATTTAAATTACAATATATATATATATATTTTTATTTATTTAAATGTGAGAGTTGCTTATGAATCACAATGTCACATCGATTTAAATCGATCAGTTCTTTCCTCAATTAAAACGCAATCAGGAAAATAAAAATAATTTCCTGCGCGAAGTGTGATTGACTTTATCCTCAGCGGATGCGGGGATCGGAATGTGGAACGGAAATTGTTTAATCCGTCACGTTCCTTGTGACAGAGTACGCGGGGTAGCTGTCACACCCTAGCGGTGAATACGGGAACTAAACGACTTCGCCTTAATTGAAGGACGACAATTGAATGAATGAAAAGACGACATGGCTAACACGAATGAATTTAGTAGAATTTCTTAACTGTTCTAGTGGAAAGCTATAAAGGCGAGACTTAAAGAGGTATAGACTTAAACACGTGATCTAACAGTCTTGACGGAATATGGACTTTTTGAAAATTTAAGTAGCATGAAGTTTACCTGACAGTTTATTACATAATATTGTTACCACGGTCCCACGGATCGTATTGTACAGTGGAAACAAAGTAAAGACACCAATGAAGTCACTAATTACCAGCTTTAAGTAGTCACAAATAATGTGAAATCAACTAGGTACTCTCGTATAATAATTCATGTTAAATTTATCAACAAATGATGTTAAAGATGTCAAAACACCATGGAGACCAAAATTAATTACCACAGTAACAAGTAAATAAACAAATGCTATTTTAGCGGCATCTTCGAACAGTCCGTGTGAGCACCCTCGTGCGTATTAAAAACGCACTAAAAACGCAGCAAGTTGCGTTTCGATGCGGGAGACCTTGAAAACGGCCCGTGCGTTTTTTCCACTTCGGTGTGACCAATTTCATTGCCGCCTGTGTGTTAAATACAATGCGTTTCCCAACCGCACGCAAACGGCCGGGGAAAAAACGCTCGTGTAACCGTACGCTAAAATCAAACCAACAGAGATATGACGTGTTGGGTGCTACCGGATTGCAACAATGTGCTGGCAACATTCTCCGTACTGCATTGCATTGCCGTACCGATTTATTGCCTGGATTTACATACATTTGTACGCAAATGGAGAGTCCGTGTCCATACAGGTCTCTCTCTCTAAGCCTGTAATTTATTGTAGCTCTAGATTTATCACACACACACACACACACACACACACACGGGCGTGCGAGCGACAATTTGTGCTTTCACCGTTTGCTGCATAGTACCGGGTGATCCATATTATTGCCGATGTTTTTATCTGAAGGAGAGACGCGCGCGTAAAGGCATACGACTTTAAACGAGCTCTTAAATATTCTTTGTCGCTGACTGTGTTGTAAGTCCAATAGAGTGGAGTCAAATTGCAATCTGCTGTCCACAAACTCAGAGACGGCGATAAGGCCCCGCGACGCGGGAGGGCCCCAGACTATTGAAACAGGTAATATCGCCGTCCATTGTTATCATTACCGGAACAGTTACTACATTTGAGTCATCTTTTTGTCTCCGCGATGGGGTGGGAAGGAGTGTGACTGTATGCTTGTTTGTTACAGTGGTGTGTCCATTGATTAGTTAATGTAGCCTACATTGATTAGAATTATTAGAATCAGGGGTGCCTGCAGGGGGGATCGTGTCGCCATTGGCGACATTTAGAAAATTTTGGGGGCAGATTTTTTTTTACTATTGCATGAAAAATCTTCCCCACTTTTACAAAACTGTAAAAAACTTATAACGGACACGTATCAAACGCACAATAAATCTACCCAGTTGACTTTTTGTTTGCAATAGAACTTTGCGTTAAATTTTTTATTTATCTTGCTTTCTGCCACACTTTAGTACACTACGAAAAGGTCCAAAAACAGACTGAATTTTTATAGCATTTTATCAATAAAAACAGATTTAAGTGAGACATTCAAGTTGCAAAACTAAGTATTCTTTCAATAAAGTCATAGAGTACTGTTATTGTAAAACAAATCACGATTTACTGAAAATATTAATTTGTGATTTATTATTAGAAATCCTTATTTTTTTAGTTTATAACTATCTACAATCAATATATCGTTTCGGTAAAAGGTAATATTTTGTAATAGTTTTGAGTTAGAAAGCCCCAGCCTTTGTTCGATTAGGTAAGAAATTTTACTGCAAAAGAGGGAAAAGGTCTTGTCAGAAAAGGGGGGGATTCTTTAATAAAATTGGGGGAAGCGTCATAGGGGTTGGGGGATCGGCACCCCTGATTAGAATTAATTATTATTATTTGAATTACCACAGCGGAGTGAACTGTTTAGACAGGTTACGAATCATGGATTGCCGTTGCTACTGAGTCAGTGGACTGTTTACGTCTGTTCGCGAGTTCTGGAGCTCAGTGAGTTTACTAGTTAATATTGTGAACGCATTAGTAAACAGTCCACAGTATATCCTACGTCATGGTATGGCGTTCTGCCCTTTGGCACGTTTCCTACACCACTGTTATCTCCTGTCCTTGGCCTATTGTTACACCCTATTCTCTTAACGTGGTTTATCATAGTTAATCTCTTCTTCCTCCCAGAGGCGGCGATAAAACCTCTGCAGGCCCCGCGCCGCGGGAGGGCATCGGCTTCGGAAGGCTCCAGGCTTAAAGTAGGATTATTAAAAGAGCTAATACCGCCGTCTATTATTTGTTATCATTACCGGAGCAATTACTACATTTGATTCATCACCTTGTCTCTGCGATGTGAAGTGAGGGGTGAGAAGGGCTATGAAAGAGTGTGATTGTGTGACTGACTATGCCTGTTTGTTGCAATGGTGTACCCATTAATTAGTTAATGTAGCCTACATTGATTAGAATTATAATATTTATTTTTTATTATAAGACTACTCCATGTCCCCATCAGAAAACTGAATAAGAGCCCCCTTCAGTCCATCGCGAAGGGGGGGGGGGAGGCCCCAGAGACTTAGCGCTGCTACTGCACAACTTGCACATGTGGTGTGTAGCTTTTAACTAAATGATATAAATACAAAGAAAAACCACTACCGTAATATGCATGGAAATGATCCAGTACGAACAAGAATTGTCACTGATAATAATCAATCGACAGGAAGATACCATATTTTAAGTATCTGGCTTATGTTGGTGAGAGTGTGTCTCAACAAAATTGACAACTGTCAGAGAAGATCAGACGAACTCTGAAAGCGTTACTCTATGAGGGTAACACTGAGTGTCATGACCTCTATAGACATGAAATCCACTCTCCCAAAAAATATTTTATTACGTAATTAACTCTATGAATTTTAGCATATTTTGGAAGTATTTTTCAAGCAAGCGTTCACCAGATGGCGGAACACAGGAGCTTATTTACGGGGGAGAGGGCAGGAACGGGACCGGACCGGGGCGGGGACCCAGAGGGTCGTAAAAGTTGACGAGTTTTGTTAATCTCTTAATTTTTAGGCTGTTTTTTTTTTCAGCTGTGTACGCTAATATATAGTAGTAATTCTTTTTTAAATTTACAAACAGGACTATTACACAGCATTAACTTATACGATTGAAATATGAAATATACGAAAGCTAAATTCAGTCAATGAGTATCTTGTAAACAATGTTTCAATAACGAGTATTTTTATTGTGTCATTACCGTTTACTTTAATGGGATTGATTCAGCCACTTTAAAGAAGTAACGTTGATTAGGCTTAACTTGTTTTTTATTTTGTATGAAGCTGACCCGACCCCGGACAATCGCCAAACCCTTATCAGTGACGCGAATTGTAGATCGATGAACTAATCAATAAGAAAAAGAGATTTTTTACAAAACAGTTAACAGTAATTAGCAATTTAGTATACACTCTGTCAGTGAACTTAATACGCTTGAAACAAATAGTGTTTAAGATTTCATTTAGAATTTCCCGTTACGTCACGTGGGACTCGAGACTTTATAGACTGTGGGAAAGTTTAGTGTTACTGAGACTGGATTCATCAGCTAACACTTGCTATGTACATGCTAATTTATTGTACTTCATTATATACTAATATTAAATTGCTAAGTACATACAAATAACTGACCGATTCATATCAAATCGATTCTTATAATATTCCATTAGCTGCTGATATAAACTTTCTTATTTAAAAAGTTCCTAATGACTAACTAAAATTCTATTTCCAGTACTAATTTGAATTATACATTAATTCAACATCAACAGTTTATTATAAGCCCATTTTCCAAAGTGATTACGTAAGGTAACCAACTAAACAATAATGCATGTACAGAACATTGTACAATTTTCATCCATGACAGAAAGTATCATTCAATAGTCTAGTCTTCTTCCTTAGCCATACGGCCCAACGTGAGCCCGGGCTTCCAACACCAATCTTCTCCAAACTCTTCTACCCATTGCCACCTCAGTGTAACCACACACATCCATTCTTCTCAGGACTTCTAGCACATCATCCAACTATCTTATCCTTTTCTACTTTTATAGACTTGCGTCCTCAGGATTTTCTTTGGCATACTCTGATCATCCATCCGGTCTAGGTGACCTAACCATTGTGTCTGTTGAGCCTTTACGAATCTCACAATGTCCTCATGCTTCAATAGCTCATATGCCTCCTGGCTAGTTCGTGACTGAATTTCTGCGGAACTTAATATTTGTTGTTTAATGCTTGTGTAAAGCATATTCGATATACAGATATGTTGCAGCCTCAAATTAGTGCACTTTTTTGTACTGAGCAAACCTGCCATTTATTTTTCGTTATTATTTTGAATATAGGCCTAATATTTTTTAGGTAAATGTCGGATTTAATTTTAGGGTTTATTTTAACAAAAAACTTTCTTATCCATGCTATAGTTTTATGTTTTTAAATTGCTTAATTATTTTTTCGATCGCCTACCATAAAAGATAAAAGCTGTATATTCGTTATTTTTATCATATTTTTTTCTTTCGGCCGTAGGTTGTGTAAGTAAAACTACACACATAGAATACACGGTAGATCAATTCGCTTCGGTTTTTATTTATAACCTTGATATTAATTATTATCGACTTCTTTTAACTTTCCAGCATTAAAAAAAGAATGTTGTATAAATGTTAACGGTAGCGAATACGGTATTCACGTTAAGAAGTCGTCGGCCGGCATCCACTGCTTACTGTATCACTGTGACAACGACACCGTTGTTAACCAGTCAACAGTTGTAGGCTATTGTACCCGCGGATTTGCATACAATAAGATCACGACGAATTTGTGTAATACAGGAGGCTGTCGCTGCTATACACCAACACTGTCTCCCCGTGAATAGTCACTTCTCTCTTTATCTCATAGCGATGTCTATTTCGGGTCCTGTGTTATTTGTATATTCTTTAGCGTCTGTATAAAGGATTGTTTAACCTCTATTCTATTCTGCTCACGGTTTTCCTTTCGGAACAGAATACTATTGTTACTCATTTTATATTGTGCAACTTATGTTGAAACACTGACACCGAACACACACACACACACACACACAGTTCCCATATCTATTTAAATAGATGCGTATGTACCTGTATCAGATATAATACAATGAACCTATTCATTATGAAAATTGACAGTAAGTCTACATAACGGAATCACAGATTATATATATTGACCGTTACCTGGACAAACTGTGCCCGGCTAGCTCAGTCGGTAGAGCATGAGACTCTTAATCTCAGGGTCGTGGGTTCGAGCCCCACGTTGGGCGTCGATTTTTTTTAATACTGTCTGTAGTTTTAAAAGCATGAGACTCTTAATCTCAGGGTCATGGGTTCGAGCCCCACGTTGGGCGTCGATTTTTTTTTTTATACTGTCTGTAGTTTTAAAAACTGTTTCTCCTTGATATTTTATTGAATTCAAAAGAAAATATTCCAGCGTGTTGCAAAACTTTGCAAAGACGACGATATAGAATTTGGTTTTAAGAAATTAACAAATTCGATGTACCGAAGGTGACAATTTTAACGCGCTTTTTTTAACAATCGCTTATATTACCAAAATATATTCGTGTTGTATGGTGAAAGTTTACGCACTGCTGGTTTGAATATACAAAACAACTTGAAACCTGGAAGTATTTTGAATTATTAAATCTTTAATAATAATCTTCTCAGAAATTAGATGTGTTCACTGTAATTATTACAGAAATACTACTGTAGAAAGTGAAATAATGAAACGTTGTCGTTGTTCTAAATCTTTTATGCGAATCCAAAGGTTGAGTAATAAACAAAACAATGTATATTGTAACAATCAAAATAATATCTTTATTTTACCTCTGAACTCCTAAATTTTTATGTTAAATAAATAATCAAACTCCTTTTCTATCTTGACTGAATTTCAATAAAATTTATTATTTCTCTTTAACATTTCTTAATTGTATTGACATTCAATGTCCCTTCTTTTATTGGTAGCTCAATTCGGTTGGATTACATGGAAAATCTCAATCTCAGGGTTAATGTAAAATTAAAGTCAAAGTATTGTTCAAGTCATAATATAACATAAAACATAGTATTTATAATGAAGGTTTTGTTGTGGATGTATGATGACTAGTGAGTCCTTTGGACATACAAAAGAACAATTTAAAAAGGAACTCTTAATACTAAGAGTTATGGTGTACAAATAATAAAATTCACTATTATAACGTTTATATTGTTTTGGTTATAGTATTTCACTGTAACTCGATCGTTAAAATGTAGTAGCCTAATATTGGTTCAAATATCTGGTTTAGCATATAGGAGCAATCTCACCAATCTGGTAGTTTTCCTTATGAACTTATTGCTTGATTCTTCGCTTCTGGCCTTCAAGTTTTTGGTACTTTCGATTAAAATATTAGTCTTCCAGTTATTTCAATAGTCTTTCTTTGTCATCTCGCCTTCTATCTGCAATTAATTTGTATAAAAGTCCAGCAGTCAAAATTAATATGTTCTGCCTGGTTTCAATATTTTTCCAACGATCCCTTTCTTTTTACCAAAATACTATTTCCTTCAGTTAAGGCTTTGGCTATGATATGTAATATGTCCGTCCCGTCTTGGAGTATGGAGGCGAGGTAACCTCCCTAGCAAGCAAAGCAAGCCTAGCTAAATACGACGTCGTGCAAAACAATGCCCTTAGACTGATTACCGGAGGAGCCAAATCGACTCCAATCCCAGCTATGCTCCTGCAAACTGGCATCGAGCCCCTCTACAGTCGGAGAGAAAAATCTACATTGAAATTCTGGGAAAGGGCCAAGAGAGTGGATAAAAATTACTGGAGTGGGTACAACCATGCTTCCCAACGACTCAAAACTCAAACTTCACCCTTGACGTATGCTGAGTCCCTAATTACCAAATATAATCTGGCAATGGACAACCCAGCTCCTCTAAGACACTTCACCTCTATAGTGCCTGCACTACCTTCCAAGCGGCTTGATCTCATAAGCCTAACTACAAACAAAGCCGAAGCCACCCCTCTCGAACTCAAAGCTTGCGCTCTCGAAACCATTAACTTAAGATATCCGTCGACCGAGTGGATTCACATCTATACCGATGGCTCATATCTTTCTGACATAAAAGGGGCCGGCGCAGGATGGTTCTGCAGCATGTTTGAAGACTCAATGGCTGTAGGGAAAAATGCTAGCAACTACGACGGGGAGGTCTGCGCGGTGCTTGAAGCCTCCAACCAATTAAGCACACAAAACCTAACTCCTTCCAAAGCAGTCTTCCTCATTGACTCACAGGCCGCAATATCAGCTCTGAGTAGCAACGCTTCAACTGACTGCCTCCGTACCATCCAGTGCCGCGAGAAACTGGCCGAACTCATCAAGAATGGCTGGGTTGTAGCTCTTCAATGGGTTCCAAGCCATGTTGGAATACCAGGCAATGAAAGGGCGGACATCCTGGCAAAACGCGGCGCAGAGACTGACCAGCCTGAGATACCTTTCACACTCAATAGAGCAAATAACCTCATAACCAACACCATCAACAACGCCACGCTCAAAACTCTGAAGGACCTTAGCATTGGCAAAAAGTGGGAAAGTCTTGCCACAGCGGGAGCGATTCCAAGGCATCTTGAGAGAGCTGAGGCAGTAGCACGATTTCGTCTTGCTACTGGACATAACTACCTCCAAGCGCATCTCTACCGTATCGGTCTTGCTGCTGATGAAACATGCCCTCTCTGTGGTCTTGGCAGGATGGACGGCGACCACCTGCAGACGTGCCAATCGCTGACTTACCCGAACGATGACACAATCAATCGCTACTGGGAGGCTCGACGTCGAATGGTGGAAGCACCAAAGACGGGCGTTGGATAAGTAAGTAAGTATGATATGTTTATGGGTCACAGGTTCGGTGTCATCTTTTATAATGAATATGATTCCGTTGAATCTTATTTTTTCTACGTCACTACATTATATTTTAAGTTATATTTATAACGTAAGATTTCTCTATTTTTTAATTATTTACACTTGGTTTGATCTCACTATATGGGCTACATAACTGTTTCATTCACTGCTCATATTATAATTATGTTTAATCACTTTCATTATACATGATTTTTTCCTTTTTAAAGTCTATCACTGTTATTCTCATTTTCTAACACTATCACACAACCTAACTTATATAATTATAGTTTGATATTATTATATTTGTAAAATTTATATTATTCACCGTTTGTAGTTCAATGATACAAAATAACTGTCTGAGGTACGCAGACCTCCTCATAGTTTTAATCTAATGCTTATGAACTAACAAATGTCTTTTTACTTATTTTCTAAGTTTAACATTTGTACATTATAATTCTATTAATTAATCATTATTTACATGTTTGTTTGTCACTTGATCTTCACTTCTGGGTATTTTGTCATCGTCAGTCATTGTTTGTTACTGTCATTAAATTATTTACTTCATGAGTTTTTATTCCTTAATTCCCTCTTATTTATTTATCATAATATTTTCTTTTTGTTTTAATTACTTTTTATTTCTTGACCTTATTATTTATCTTTAAATAATGTTGTGTCTTCATTTATTATGTTCATTTTATTCTTCTTTGTACTTTATTACTAAAAAGATTGCGTTTATGCATATTTCACAGTGAATTTTGATGGTATACTTGTCTTCATTCTGAGGTGTAATCTTGTTATGTTACAATATAAAACTGTAGAGATGACAGTCTTGAGAAATGTAAAAGGATTTATAAGGATCGACAAGACTTTAAAAACGATATAACAAGTACTAGATGCATTCTTTGTTAATGTAAGAATTGAAACACGTCATAATTAAAAATCAACAATAACAAAAACAAAACCCTCGACTGCAGGAACGACCTCGTAAAGTGGTATTCAAGGAGAAGCGTTCGTTAGGAACAATAGATTAATTATCTGACATTAAGTTAAATACAGTAATAATAACAATTATTACATTGCATCAGTTGTTCAATATATTAAATGTTAGTGTGTGAATTAAAAAGTACCGATTTAAGGTTTTCATTAAAATTTAATAACTGCTTCCGAAGTTAAAGAGGCTTAAACATATTTCCATAATTCAATATGTTGTGTGCTTTGTATAATCAAAATGACTGAACAGATTTAGACGAAACAAACATCTCAGGACTCGTCTTCTTTTCATTATTGTTCTAGGACAAATAAGTTAGGAAACTTAAAATTGGCGGAAAAGAATTGAAAATTTCAGTTAGACGCCGTAGAATATAAACTATAAAATGGAAACATGCTAGATAGTATTCCTGTTTTTCGAAGTACTATGCAAACAGTATTGCTTGTGCGCAGTTTGGTAAACAAGATTCTAAAGTGCAGCCTATAGCCAATGACACACAGAAGACTGTGTCCACGGGATATTGATCTGTAAGAACACGTCGCGAAATGTGATTTGACACAGGTGAGAGAATCGCCTAATCCTGGTATGAAGGAAAACAGAAGAAGAAGAGCTGGAATAAATAATAGAATAAGAAGGACAGCTTAAAGGCAATACGTGCTGGAATAACAAGAACAAGAAGAAGTGAGAGAAGGAGAAGAAGCAACAGAAGCAAAAGCAAAGAGAAAGGAGGAGAAGCATAAAAAAGTATTATTATAGCCTACTCTTTATTACTACTTTCATCATTGTTATTCTCATCAGCAGCAGCACCAGCATTATTATAATACATTAAACATTAATTAATGATACAGTACAAGTAAACTAGTAAGACATGAAACGGTTCGCGCATGTCGTAGTAGTGGCAGGGAAAGCAATGCAGAATGTGGGGTGACCAACCATGACACAAAATAATTGATCCGAAAACAATGCTTCAAAGCTACACATGCGCAATGAGATCCCAGACACCCGTTTCATGTCTAATTATTTTGTCAACTATACAAGAGTGAGAATCGTTGTGTCGTCGTTTGGATCATTAATTAGGTGCCGTATAGTATTTCCCACAATGCTGCCAGTGCCTCGCATCTGTTGTCTGTTTACCTTTATTTTTATCCATGGCTTCCTCTACTTCCACAAAACTAAGTTTGTTTGCTTTGTGCTTTTAAAGTTTTATTTTACACGACTAGGCGGTCTCGGCACTAACTGTTTATTAAGAGTAATTTAGACATGCATTGAAATTAAAGTTGTGTTTGTTAACGGCTTTGTCGGAAAGACGTTAGATATAATATGTGTGCACACTCGCGTAGAAGCTGTTGATTCTCTAGTTCTCGCATCCCCATGTCTAACTAACACCGATTTCTATCCAGAGAAAAGTGTACCTACTTCTTCTTCTTCTTCTTCTTCTTAATGTGTAGGCCTACTGTTCTAAAGCCCATCTCATTCTTCCTTTGATGATCTTCTTTAGACGTCCCCTCTTTGTATTTTCAAGCGGTTATCGTTAAAAAAGATTATCGCTTCTGGTACCCTATTGGTTGTCCCTTTGGAGCACGTGACCGAACCATCTCAGTACTGTTTGTACGATCCCGTATATACGTCCATCAGCATTTATTTTCTTTCTACCCTCTTCATTCGTAATACGTCTCAGTTTAGAGTTTCTGGCAAGTCAACATCCAGTTCCCTTACTGCACTTCAAATAGTTCAAGACTGACTCAAGCATAGTTCTCCTGTACGTAACTTTGGCAACTTCTGCCACACTGTATCTGGTTCTCAATCTATTTCCGACTGCATTCCATGCTGTACTGAATTGTATAATACTGTTTTAGTTATTAGTAGTAAATTAGTTTTTTTGGTACTAGTTATTAGTACTTAGTACTAGTACTAGTTATTAGTGTTATTGGTACTAGTACTAGTACTAGTGTTGTTAGTTATTATTACTAGTTTAGTTCCCTAAACTAATTTACTGGTTGAATTATCCTCACTAAAGACAATATGATACGTAATTGAATTATTGTAATTTGTGGCAAAAATAAGAACCTGGAAAGGTTTATTGTTCTTTTTTAAGATTTCTCGTCTTTCGAACGTAACAGATAATAGCACAATAGTATCTTCTTGTTACATGTTAGTCTGTGTCGAAAGCAAGTGTGTGAAACACACCGTAAATACGATCGCAGAAACGTAGCGATCGCTAGAATAGATTACGGCAGGCGAAAGGCGAGAAAATGGGAACGAGAAGAAGCGACCATGAAGAAAATCGACTCGCTAGTTTTGAGGCGGGCGTGGCGTTTGCGTAACTCAGGTTAATTGACTCAAACCAGATGTTTTGCAAATGAGCGTGCTGTTACATTTGCAAAGTTCAAGGTCAGTCAGTAGAGGATAAGGTGGACCGAATAGCTGAGCAGCATGACCAATGACGAATTAGCCGACTCATGTCGTAAAGGTTATGAACTCTTCCTTGTTGTACGCAATCGTCAGAGAATTACAGTAAAGTGTCGATGACCGCCAGTTTAGACAAATTACTGGAATACAATAGTCCGTTCAACTACCCTGTGTGTGTGTGTGTGTGTGTGTGTGTAAAAACGGCTTAACGCACGCATAAGAAACCTGTATTTCAAGTATGGGACTTCCAGGTGCTGGTTCGCCCCTGCCCCAAGTACGTTCTCCTCAAATTCTGACTTTTTTTTGTTATAACCACGGAACGGAGTATTTCCCGGCAAAAGGTCTCAGACGACGCTCTTACTTCGATGTCGTGAGTTCATTGCGTACACGCGTTACCATAATATCCTTTGGTAATGTTTCATTATTATTTACCGCAAGCCAGCTGTCAACCAATTCAAAGCCGTGGAAGTCCCAAGGATAATAGTTGGGAAGTCTGAGCTGTGAAAGGTCATATTAAGGAAAGAGAGGAGACGGTCCCGACATTGAAGTGGAAGAGGAAGAAGAATAAGAAAGGAAAATTTGACGGAAATTGAGAGCAGATTTTATTTTTATTTTATTTACAGTCAAGAGAGGTGACGTATATGACGAAACTTAACGGACAAAAGCCATCAAGTATCAAGACATTTCTCTTTGTTTTGTACACAATAGATTTACGTAAGCGGAAAACATAAGGAACTCGACAGCGGGAATTACGCTATGTCTGCGGCGACGTAAATGTACAAGGAGACGCGCGTCAGACGGTTGTAAAATACGCAGTTACTGTGTACAACGACAGATGGACAGTATCGGTACACGATCAATAACTACTGAAAACACTACAGTCATCGAACTAGTGTCCTCATCAGTGTCAATAAACAATAAAACTAATTTATTAGTGATGAAATTCGATATTCTATTACTATATATATATATATTCTTTTATTATATATTAATTCGATACAAAGGTTTTGTAAAATATATAAAAACACTTGGTACGTTTCACAGATTTTATTTAACTCTGACAGCTGTTTCGACCTCCTAAGCCATTGTGAAACAGCTGTCAGAGTTAAATAAAATCTGTAAAACCCACCAAGTGATTTTATATATTTTACAAAACCTTTGTATTAATATGTTTCACCAAGTGCCCAACGAGTCATCAATTATTAATATCGTTAAAATTCGATGTTGTTCGATATTATTCAAATTAAACGTAGGACAACGTTTCGTAAACCAGTCATAACAAATCATAATTATTAAAACGTAAAATAGAAGTCCGGACTACTTGAAAGACGGTACTATTTCAAAAATCGAAGTTAGTAAGTACATTGCAATAGAAAGAAGAACACTCATAAATAAAAAGATAGAGTAATAGGCATTCCAGTAACCTGGATAACTTAAAAAAATTGAAATATGAGGAAAGAATTAAACGGTTTTATTTGATATTGAAACAATATATCGTCCGTTGTTTTAAATTTCTGAAACGGCGTATACACCTCGCCTCTCCAATCATTAAAATTAATGGAATGATTCGTAAATACGAGCAACAGTTGGGGGTTACAGAGACGCAGACCAGTGATGTATCTAAAATTGGTTCTGGGGGGGGGGGGTTATCCGGTCGAGTCAGCTTCATACAAAATAAAAAACAAGGTAAGACTAATCAACATATTAATACTTTACAGCGCTTGAAAACCATTTGATAACATCCTGAAATCAGTCCCATTAAAGTAAACTATAATAAGACAATAAAAATACGCGTAACTGAAACATTGTTTACAAGATACTTATTGACTGAATTGATTTTCCTATTTTTCATATTTCAAACGTATAAGCAAACGCTATGTAATAAACCTGTTTGTATATTTTAAAAAGAGTTAGGCCTACTACTATATTAGCGCACACAGCTGAAAAAATAATAAAATCGTCTAAATATTAAGAGATTAACAAAATTCGTCAACTTTTTTCGACTCTTGGGGGGGGGGACCGGTCCCGTTCCCCCCGTAAATACGACTGTGAACGGAGACAAACAAACACGAATACATTTGCTTTCCACACGGTGTAGTTGGGCGAGATCAAAACCAGTAGTTTCGATTTTTAGTAAACCGTTAATTAACACGTCATGGATTCGTCTTTGCACACCAGGTCATTTGGGTCCTTCAATTCAAGATGGATCGAGTGATATCTTCGATAGGTACATAAGTATTTGTAATTTTTGAAGTAGACGACATTAGGTTTTATTTTAAATAGACCTATAGTTTCCAGCACTAAGACTGCAGATCACGTTTCTACAAAACGTACGTCAATATAACCCCTTGCATATCGTTTCCATACGACAAAAATTATTTTTATGATCTATACTTAGAAAGATATGGAATGAGTGTTAATTTAAAACCTTGTGCTCGATATGTTTGTCAGTACGCAGCAGAATTCACACGAACCTTATCTCGGTTGGGTTGTGATTGGTATCTCATCTGAATTCTCATTCGTAGTCGTACAAGATAAGTTTTTATTTTTATAAATGAGTTCTTACGTCAAAATGTTAGGAAATCACATAGTTGTACGTATTTTCCCCTTAGTAACGGTGATTGATAAAAAATCTAAACATTGTACACAAAAACGGATTAAAGTTTCAGTCGTAAGCTGTTTCGTAGAGGCGGAGTGTATACTGATTTTAAAAGCAAGCAAAGATATTCTTCGAGAACTCTTGAGGTGTTACATGCAAATATTCGTCTCCTAACTATATCCCACTATAACCTCGCATGCGTTTCATATCTCATAAATCTAATAAACACAAACACAGCTTAACCCTTTTTCTTGTTACTAGTTCCTAGTTTTTATGTTAAGATGTAGTTTTATGCTTTTTATTTTTTGTGTTATTACATCAGGATCCGCATTTCCATTCCTGGATTTGGCCGTGTAATTCGTACGATATATCGGTAATTAAAATTAAAAAAAATAAATCCGTTTTTGAATAACAGGGCCATGAGTAATAGTAAGTCCGTTATTAATATGTGGATAAGTAAAACTAGGTCTGTTGTTTTGTGGAATTAAGTAAAATAACTAAGGAAAAAAGTCATCATAGAAATTTTTGTGATATGGATTTATCGTGTTTCGTATCTGCCATTATATTTTGTTTTTCGTTGTTACCATATTTTTCTTCCATTAATAAAATATGTCTTCCATTTGTTTTATTGCTGTTTTAATTTCTTTACTTTCTTCCATTTCTTATTTTGTTGCTGTCAGATCTTTACGTTATAAAATAGCAGTCAGTCTACACTTAATCAGTTATTGTTAGATTTAAGAAATGTAGCTTGCGAAAAGTCTTTCATTTCCAAACTACTGGTGGGTCCCAGTCCAGTGTCAATAAAGTGAGGGAATCGATAGCTGTATGTGTGTTCCGACAAACCTGCGATTGAGTGGTCGACTCCATGGCACAGTTGATGTATATCGCATGGACGATCTGACAGTGAATGTTATAAATCTCTACAGACTTCGGATACATACGCGTCATTTGTGACCTGAAATCGAGCGATAATATTACTTTATCACAACCGACTTAGCGCGCTTATGATTGGCAAATAAATAAGAGTCATAGATTAGTCACTACACTAAGGTTATTTCTTTTTTTTTGCGTAATTCAATTCGCGCAATGCCAACATGGAGAGCAGGTGTCACATTCTTGGCCTCGTTCGAACACACACACACACACACACACACACACACACACACTGAACCAACACCTGGTCAATGCCTTTTCATATACAATGCATACGTAAACGTTGTTATTGTTGTTGTTGTTACAGATATTGTTTTAATATTTTTTTATTGGATCCGTGTCACAGGGACAATCTATAAAAAGATACTTTACCTTCACTGTGTGCTTTCGCTCATGTATGTGAGCTTGACTTCTGGGTCAATCCACCCTCGTTCACTGTGCTGTATGGTTTACAGTTGTACTTTCTACTAACATAATTTATAGCTTACAATGGATTGGTTAAGGTAAACCTATTTAATAACACAACGAGATCACGATCATGGCAAATCGTGTCGATAATAAGCTCATGTGAACAACTGGAACACAACTAATTCTTCTTCTTCTTCGTCTTCGTCTTTACTCCTTCTCCCATTCCTCCTCCTTATTTTTTTTTTTTATATCGGCCATCTAAGGACCACATGCGAATTTCAATTCTTTATTCTTTGTTCTTTTCTTTTTCTCCAATATTCTTTTATCTTTTCACTGTGTCTCTTCTTCCTGTCTTCGGTCCACTTTGAACCTGTGTTTTTCTCTCTCCTACCCTGGACTCCTTCCATTTTTAACACTTTTGGCCGAAAAACGTCTCTTTCAATTGCTTCTTCTGCGTGTATATTATTTTTTTCTAAATCCTTTTGTACTTCTTTAATCCAACTTGATGTTGACTTCTTCCCCCACAGATATTTGAAGATCTGCTTTGTCAACCTATTGTCCTCCATTCTATATAAATGTCCAAAAAATAATAGTCTTCTTTCTCTCATTGTTTCTGTTATATTTCCTATACTTTGATATATTTCATCATTACTTATTAATAATTTCCAACCTTCTGAAGTTTTTCGTGGGCTCCTCCTTATTTTATATTCTCCTCATTATTTTCTCTGTCTTCTTTTCCTTTCTTCGTCTTATCTTTCTTCATATTCTTTTTTACCCTTCTTTTATCTCATTTACAAGTTACTTGTTAGAAGCAATGGTGTAGGCCAGAGCTGTCTCTCATTGTGGCAGGCTAGTGATGTTAAGCGGGCGTAGAGCTGTTGGAGATGTTGGTGGTGGTATTGGGCGTTTTCACACTAGCCGGCACGACGTCGACACGACACCGACACGATATGGGCGCGTTGTCGGTGGGAACAAAAAGTAAAGAAATGTTATGGAACCGTTTCACGCTACCGACGTGTCGGCGGACAGCAGCTCTCCCATCGTGGTCGGCGCTGTGTAGTCACCGATAGTTCACTCTGTCTAGCACATTACTTTAGGTCAGTAGTTGAATATTTTGTGAAATGACTACTTTTAGGTATGACATAGTGACATTGATTGAACTTGTTGAGACGAAGCTTTGTTTGTGGGACAAGACAGATGAAGGAAATAAAAATAAAATTGAAAAAGTGGGTGAGTGTAACATCCCCCAGTAACCTCTCTTGCCTACGCCACTAGTTTCAAATTGCAATTACCTACTAACTTCCTTCTATTTAATAGTTTTCCTCCACTGCATTAACATGATCCCCATGATTAAGGCTGCTCTTCCACTTGGGTGTCCATTCCAATATCCGTTGTTAGCCATCTACTTTCCAAAATTCGTTTAACTTTATCATTCTCCATAGGCTGCTGGTTATTGACCATTTTACACCCAACGTTTTCAATATTTTTTGTGTTTGTTTTTCTTCTTGTACCCCGTAATCAAGTCTTCATAGAACATTGTGTCCTCAAAACTACCACAGATCAGATCTTGTACTACTCTTTTGTTTGTATGAAATCAGTATTTTAATTTGAAAGCTAACGTCTCGAGTGCTGAAATTACCTGAATACTTGTAAGACTTTGATCGTCATCAGAACAAAAATTTACTCTTACGAGTACGATCATTTTAGGTTCGTGATAAATACACGCTGTAATTAACAACAAATTAATTAAATACGGTCAAAGGGATCATATAATAAATGGGCGCCTAAAGTAATCATACTCAGTCAGATATTGTAATTACGTTTCGTACCTGAAATGCATTTTTTCATTGATATTTGTTAACGATTTAATTGTTGTTAAAACACATGTCGTGTTTGCTTTTGTAGTCTCAGTCGAGTCGATTTAATCGAATCATTTTGCGAAACTCTCGAAGCTGAATGAGTGTACAAGACTTTCGCCTTCGCCTGGTCGCTCCGAACTGCGCCTGCTCTCTTCTCTATCGTCCCGCAGTATTCAGTTTCGTCGAGTTATAAGTCGCAGGATAAAGGATACAAAGAATAAAACGATTCGTATTCATCATCTTTAGCAAGGATTAAACCAAAAATGGTTTGTTCCGGTCGCAAACAGATAGACTAGAGCTGGCCACTCCAACGCTTCTTCGGACGTCCCACACCTGACCGCCATTTCGGCTTAAATATAATTCAATAGTTGTTTGGGGATGCGACAGTCATCCATTCGGTTAAGAGGTTCCAACCATTTTAGCCGATATTGGTATTGCTGACATTTTTATCTTTATGGTGTACTCCACAAAACAGGTTCACCTTACTAAGCAACTCCGAGAGTTGGAGCGTACTCTCATTATGCTACAGTCATCTTTTGCAAATGACTAAATTAGAAACAAACCTAAAAGAATGGTAAAAGCAATTCAAAGTGAATAACAACTAAATGAATTGATTTATAGAAGGACCACATGTGTTTGTTTTGCATATCACGACCGGTTTGTTTTAAATGCTTACTGAGAAAACGAAAATATGGGACGACGTCCGTGCTTGGGTTTGCGTAAAACATCGCGTGCACAAACTTCCGACTCCAACCGGCGAGATGGTATGGTGACGTGAGGAGGTACAAGATGAAACACGCCGAGTCGGAAGTACCCCTACTATACTTGCTTGGTAAAATGATTGTCGGCGCTTCTGTCTTAAGATATTTGGCCATTATGCATCAAAGGAAGACGCAAATCGTCCTCAAATCTGGCAGGAGGGGGGGTTCGGCTAACGGCCTTGTTGAGAAGGGTAGTAGAACCTGAACGACACCGTGCGATGTCTTGCACATCCGGTAAAGTCGCAAGACAACCGCCTCACAGCCAGACTCAGTCAGTAGGCCTACTGTATACGCCTCGACACATACCGCTCTGAATTCAGTACAAGAAAAACGTTGTGGAGTCGTCGGAGAACTTGACTGTCCGTGGCGAGTTTCTGCACGTGCAAACCTCAGGGCCCAGTTACCTGTTACATTTTCCTGCTCAGGCTTCCTTTGGCAGAGTTTAGAGGACTCGTTAAGGCCCGTTTCTCGAACTTCCGTTCAATCTAACGAACGTAAAAACGTTCCTTGCGTTAACTCCAGACATTTTGATCATCAGATAAATAAGCGCCGTTAAAACAGAAAGAAGCAACCTTAAAATTGTGTTCGGCTTCAGCTCCACGTAGGCCTACGTTCTTCTTCGTAAATACAGTTATTTAGTTTCTGTGTTTAGAAAATTTATTTTGTATGTTTGTTGTTTGAAAATCACCAAGTGTGAAAAAAACTGAATATACCTGAAATATGTAAAACGCGTATAATTATACAAATTTGTTATAAACTTTTTCACAATAAAATAACAGACACTACAACAAACAAAATCAAATACACGTAACACGTATATCAGAAAGTCGAACCACACGTATACCACGCGATCAGAACCAACATTATTAACAGTTATCAGTTATGTTGTATAAAAGTGGAGCTTATCACTTAACGTATTTGTTACCATATACTGATTGTTATAATAACAACAATACTCTTTCCGTTCTTAGTTCAATCCTGATGTAAACAAACCCACGTGGCAAATCTGAAACGCTATTGGTCAGGGGCGTTGACACTGTTCACACAGAATGTGTTACGCGCATGTGCAGAATGTCTGTATAGTCATGTGAGAGTTATCTTGCCACTTAAATCGGGGCACATTGTTTTAAGACTTCCTCCTTATCACTGTATTCTGAATCGTATTGAATTAATATGGAGCCAGTTGAAAGGATATGTTGCCCGTCACAACGCATTAGCTGGTTGATTTAAAACAATAATTGGGAAGGCGGTAAATGAAACAACGACGGACAAGTGGAGTCATTGTATCCAGCATGTAATCAAGGAAGATGATAAGCTATGGCAACTGGCCCACGTTACCGACACTATCCGTCTGACACTGTCACACAAATTATTACAAGCATTTACGTGTGTTTATAACAGTGTCAATATTATACTGTATGTACCCTGTGTACTCCTTCTGTCAGAGTGACACGCCTCTAATTCAAGTAGCAAATAGCGTTCCAAATGTGCCACGCCTGTTTGTTTACATCAGGATTAAGCTAAGAACGGAAAAAGTTTATAATTGTTATCATAACAATCAGAGTAAAATCGACAAGTATATGGTAGCAAATACGTTAATTGATAAGCTCCACTTTATTGGAACGGCTGTTAAAATTTTAACGCTCGTTAAAACACGGTCTGGTAGAGAACGAATCAAAGTTGGTGAAACTAGCAGAATAGTTATGCTAAAGCTGTTGGGTGGTAATGATTTAGTCGCAGACAGGAGAATCGTACACAAAAAAACGTGCAAAATA
The DNA here is from genome assembly GCA_034769895.1 of Magicicada septendecula. Classification (NCBI taxonomy): domain Eukaryota; kingdom Metazoa; phylum Arthropoda; class Insecta; order Hemiptera; family Cicadidae; genus Magicicada; species Magicicada septendecula. The sequence goes on along the minus strand of CM068374.1, from coordinate 398,892,325 downwards.
GAAAGGTGAAAAAAATTGTTCCTGACTTGCGGGGAACGTATCATGTCCCCCCTTGGCTAAGGTCAAACTTGAATTTATACGACAGAGAAATGCATGCCATCTGGTTAGCTGGTTAAGGTGTCTTCTATACCATTTATGTGTTCTCAAGTCGGTTAATGATCTGAGTGTGAATAAAAACGCGACCTCTGTACGTTGTTGTTTACAAAATGCCAGCGACGATGGCACTCGTAAACGTGCAAACATTCGCGTGGCGTTTTGTAAATGAGATGTAGCGTGTAATGTCGTTTTTATGGCGGCTACTGAACTGCTGTTCTTTAGAAAATGGGCGGAGAGCGACAAGACTACTCGTGTAATCGTCTCAATGCAAATGCCGTCTACGCAGACGCCTTCCGGCAGTTCGCCGAAACATTCGTTTTTACCCGATAATCAATGGTTGTTTTCGGCACATTGCTCTGGCCTACTTAACGTAGGTGAAACGAGCTTCGATTCTGCGATCCTTGGGAATTTTATTGTCGAATTTTTATTATCACCACCAGCGACAATCGAAATGAGGCAGCGGTCGTTTAAAGCAATATGGTTTACGAAACGAGGCACGCGCGCGCGCGCGCGCGTGTCTTGTTTGGTAGTGACACGTGCGTCATTTATTTGTCACGTGTGACAAATAACTGGTTAACTTGTTTAAAAGACTTGAAACTTTACAAAATTTAGCCTATTTCTTGTTGACAGTTGGGGAAACCCATATGATACGCGGAAAATAGGCCTATAGATTTCGTTCTGGTTAACTTGTTTAAAAGACTTAAAACTTTACAAAATGTAGCCTATATCTTGTTGACAGTTGGGGAAACCCATATGATACGCGGAAAATATAGATTTCGTTATGCGGTCGTTGGCCCATAATTACGAAATCTTTATAACATAAATCCCATTTTGTCTAAGAGAGAGAGAGAGAGACTAAATGTTATTGTTATAACAAAATTCTTTGTTGACCCTGAGCACTCGTATTGTTCTGCGGGTGCGTTCACTGCACACCAAACGCTGCTCGCAAATCATTTTCTCGTCTGCTCTTTATATTTTAAACAATCGATTATTTACAATGTCGACGTCGGCTGTAGGCTAATGATGTCACCATGTCCCCCCTTTTTGAGAAGTAGGGCTGAGTAGACAGAAATTAGCTGAAAAAACTTAATACTGCTTCAACCAAACTGTTAACAGTCATAATCCTTTGATATAATAATGTGTTCTTAAAATCGTGGCTACTGTCCCGACATAATCTCTATGCACCAAACAGATTGCCCCGTTAGTAAAACGACATCGTCATATCGATTCCGTAGCTTTGAATGAAACCAATCCGTCGTGTCGTCGTCATTCTGCTGTCGGCGTGGCCTTTTTTTATCCCGTATGCAGAAACACGTAAAAAACGCAGTACATTGGTTGAGATAAAAAATTAATTACGGCTGAGAACGCTTAACTTTGGTTGCCAACAGTAACGTATTAAATGAGGAACCTATAACTAATGATGTGTGCGCGCGCGCGTGTGTGTGTGTGACTCTGGCTGAGGGGGTGTTTAGGGTTGTCGTATTTTAACTGATTTCACTGAAATAAGAAGAAGAATATATCTCGCAAATAAAATATATTATGGATTAAAAAAGCACCTGACATCATCCTCAAGATCACGAAATGCACAATCTGCAACACACTTATCAGGCCAGTGCTAACATGTGCTTCAGAAACCTGGACAATGACAACAAATAACGAGAAGGTTGCTGTGAAAGACGGATTCTAAGAACAATATTTAGAGGAGTACAAGAAAATAGAATGTGGCGCAAGCGCTATAATTATGAACTATACCATCTTCACAAAGAGCCGGACGTTGTCAGGATAATCAAAATACACAGGCTAAGGTGGGTTGGACACATAGAGAGAATGGAGGAAGGACAGCCTACGAAACATATTTTCCACCAGAAACCAATGGGTAGTAGAAAAAAGGGAAGACCCCGAAGTAGATTCAAAGACCAGGTAGAGGAGGACCTCGGAAAGCTGAACATAAGAAACTGAAAAGCCAAAATAGGGAGGAATGGAATCGACTCTTGGAGTAGGCCAAGACCCACCAAGGGTTGTAGAGCCACGGTTGATGATGATGATGATGATGATGATGTAATTTAACTGATTGAGAAGTGTTAAACACTATGTGAGTCAGCAATTAAGAAGCTTCTAGGCTTCTTTATTTTCCGATTCGCGCGCTCGTCCAGACGATACGGACAATATCCCTTTGTACGTGCAATGAAATCAGTTAGTTTAATTATGAAATTTTAGTTATTTTATCGTTGTTTTCTCCAAAAATTTTAAAATATAAGTGAAGATAAAATCAAAACAAATATATACGCGTGTGTACAGGTGTTTGTGCATTGCCTTGATATAGACCATGGGTGGGATTCAGGGGGTGGCAAGGAGGGCACTTGCCCCCCAATATCTATAATAAATTACAAATCAGTGAGCCGTAGCTTTGTGCAGTATTTGACAAGGCATTGGAAGGCTTTTCAAATCTAGTTTTCTTGCGTAACTTATTCAAACTACGGTATATGTAATGTTAAGTTAACCACTTGGTAAAATAAAGAACTTCCCCGGGAATTATCACATCCAATGCCGGGTTAATCATCTTGGGGGCCCTTAGGCAGTAGAAAAACCGAGGTCCTCTCCAAATTATTTAATTTTTTCATATTTTTGTGTGCCTGCATGTGTTTACACACGTTTGTGGATGTGTGTGTGTTTTTGTGTATGTGTGTCTTTTGAAGGGCTAGCAAAAAAATATAACCTCCGAATGGGCAAGATAGACGAGCAGAAAGGCGGGTTAGAGAGCCTATCTTTCTGTTTGTTAGAGTCCCGTTCGGTGGTTAGAATTCTCACCACTTTCTCTCTGTTCGAGGTTAGAATTTTCGCTAACCCGCTTTTCCACCCTTTCGTAGGTTAGGTTAAAATTCTCGCTAGCCCGCTTTTCTGTCTGTTCGGAGGTTAGAATAGTCGCTAGCCTACCTTTCTGCCTGTTACAGGTTAGCATTGTCTCCAGCGTGTCTCTTTCTGGGGTAATCACAACGCCTCCACCCGAACACTGCCAATATTTCCTGCCTTTCTAGTCCATTCCTCAATGAGGCAGAACAACGCCTTCACCTCGGTTTGTTAAAAAAAAAAAGGTTCGAAGATATTGCCCTCCTAATCTCGTAGGTGAAATCCCACCCATGATATAGACTATAGCACGGTACTTAAAATACCTTACTCTAAGTATTGTTATGTACCGTATTCGAAGAACTGTAGGACGCCAAAAATCCGAACTCCTCAACAGACATGGAGTGAAAGTATCAAATTAATTATATTCCTTGGTTTTTACATAAAATAGGAGGAAACAAGTATAATTCAACGATCTTTGTAAAAATATACAATACTAAACTTCTTTTATATACAAAAATCATATTCTAAAGAAACATAGTACAATATAGTGAGTCATCGTCATCGTCATCATCATCTTTAACTAGGACTAAAGCAAACATGGTTTGTTCCGGTCCCAGCAGACAGGCTAGAGATGGTCACACCAACGCTTCTTCGGACTCCTTACACCTCTCGGCCCTTTCGGCTTGTAATTCCATAATGATGTAATGAGTCATACAATATTTTTGTGTATTTTACATTTCACAATAATAGTGCTCAATCAAACGATAAAATACATAAGTATAATCCTTTAGCCGCTTCTCTTCTCATAAATTGTAAAACATTAAAAATTACTTCCCGTGCTTGCGTATGAATAACTTTCCTGTCTTTACTAGTTGAAGGAGAAGTATCCATTTTAACAAATCCCGTTACTGGGTGATAACACAAATAATTACGATAATACGTAATTACAGAATAAAAACTACCAATGCAAATTAACTAAAAAATTAAATAACTAATAAAAATGAGTGACTGTAAAACAACGATACAATTAATAATAAATTGAGATAATAATTACAAATGCAAGACTAAGGTAGTACGTCACATAGTAAATAACAATGTACTGGTAACTAAAACATCACACGCAAGTTGACAACACCTTGTAACGTCTTTTCGCCGCGTTACAAATCCAGGGAACCCCTCGTAATTAAACTCCGTTAATTAGATGGGCTGCCTACGTTGTAACAGAATTGATCACAAATAATTAATGTAACAAATTACTTACTAACTGTGTAAGGAAACAATGGCAAGGTATACAATTGATTTAAGCACTCCTCATATGTGTGTAACAAGAAGACTTCTCTTTATTTAACATTTAAAAAACATATACTGACAGATCCCATGACATTACTAATTCAATTATTAAGTTATTTGAAAGGTTTCTTTAAACTTTGAGATCAAACTTGATTTTATATAGCTATACCTCGGATCCGGGTCAACTTTCTGTATTTCTGTAGTTAAGACTTTCAATTATACTCATTGCATGATATTAGCTTGCAAGACTTTCTTTTATTCAACCATTGGAAGAATGGTATTATTGCTTGAATTATATTACTCTACATTAGCATATAAATTGTTACAACGTATGAAGTTAGAATAGTTACGTGAAATTCTTAGATTTAATTTATAAGTCTTTACAAAGTTAATAGTTTCTGAAAAGTCTCTTTCAAGATGTGTTGTGTAACAAATATTAGTAACCCTCGATAGACAGGCTATCGAGTCACCTTTTAATTGGTATGCTGAAGACTCGTCTTGGGGTATCCGTCTTGGGAAACAGGAACAGCTACGTCGTCATCACGGTCAGGTCTTCCTCAGTAAAGCGCTCCAAAGTTCGCAGGTTGAACAATATGTTGTGTAGATATCTATGATGATCTTGTAGATTCTCGGATGTCCTGATCTGCATATTCTGTCACGTGCAGTAGAGTTTGTGGCTTCTGATAGTTCACATCTCCGGGTATGACTTTGGAATTGTTGTTATTTGTTGAAGCACGAAGTCATCTTGTGTTACACTCCTTTTTACGTTTCGATTTTTTTACTTTAAATTTCTTGTCTATTTACATGACTATATTAATTAACACATCCAGATGCTTTAAACAGCTACATCTGGTACACCATCTTAAGGTGAAACAAAATATAGTTAACATATTTTAAGAGCACAGCTCTTACGTCTATACTGTACGAAGTCACCATTGCAAGAGAGAGAAATTCCGCTCCCTTCGCCTGGTACTGGGCAAAAGTTAGTGGGACAATTTCCGCGCGAGAATATAGCTCCTAACTATATTTAAGTTAACATTTTTTATTTATACAAACTATCCCTAAACAAATATACATAATTTAAATCAGTTGTTTTAGCGACTATTTATGTCTTCAGATTTTTTTATTATTAACATTAATTTTTTTTATCTTATTCAAACTCACACAAGATTCGGAAAACATGTCGAGTCTGGAATCAACAGGATAGCGCCTGCTTACAAGCAAAGGGTTAAATACGATATTAATAACTCTTTACAATTTTTCTTTTTATTAGAGTATCTTATAACTAATTAATCACTGCTTCCTCTCATACTGAGTACATACAGGTATTTTATATTAATACAGTGAGATTTAAATGGCTTAAGAGCTCGCAACCTTAATTTTTTTTTAAATTTTTATTTTCTTGATTATTTCTTTTATTTAAATCGTCACAACCTTCACTTGCATACCAGCTGATTCTCCGTTACCCTCCCGCCATTCACAATTTCAGAGTGGACTCGTCCATCCATAAATTGGTTTCTGCGCATATGCCCTTAACTTTCAGTTTTGCTATACATGTACAATACTTACTTATTGTTTCAAAACATTACAGTTCACTTGTGTTTTTTGTTCTGTTACTGTAGTATATTCGTTATGTTCGAAAATCTAAAAAAAATCGATAATTCGGGCTCGCCCTAGTCCCGATTAGTTCGGGTTTTTGACTCTCTGCTGTATACTGTACTGTATTCTAAGTGTTGCAGACTATAGTAACCCGCTACGGCTTGGCACGAAAACAAATCTTGAATTAACGGCAATCGGCTTTTCAACGTAAGATTTTTATCATTTTTTCGTATACGAATTAGTAGTTTTCCTTCTCCCGTTTTTCTGTATATTTGCTTCGCTAACACCGTCACCATTGCTCGGCCCCCATATAGTTGTAGACATGGTGTGTGTTTCCTATCCTCGACTAGTGCTCTATAGAATGGTAAAACCACATCGAAATCTACCCAGTGTTCTCGAGATTAGCCCGCACAAATACCAGCAACTTTATACTATGTAGAGATTTAAGAAATGTTATTAAAACGATAAAATAACAGTAAAATTTACATGCAGTAGTAATTACAACATATATATATATATATATATATATATAACTCAAAGTCTGAGGATATATTTGTATTGAATACAAATCCACACCGTTACACCGATTGCCACCACATTTTGCACAGGTAACCTTTGAAACAAGGCGAAAAATACTGTCTAATTTGGAATTTGATATTCTGGCCCGTTTGCATGATTTAAGTCTTTTAATTATGCCCTTTTGTTGAACGTGTATAAAGGTGTCAACAACGCAATGGAGACCATAATTAATTACCATAGTAGCAGTTAAATAAACAAATGCTATTTAGCGGCATCGGAGATGTACCTTTATCCGTTCCTGCAGTAGATTTTCGATGTTTTTAACATGCGATTGTAGCGATATATTACAGTATTACTATGTGGAAAAGAAGACGTGTACTAATTGTAAATTGCCCTATTTCTTAATGCAAAGAGAAAATAGGCCTACGTCTCGTTTTAATTTGGGAGGTTTAAGTGACAACGGTTTTTGGTTTTTAGTTTACTGCTGAAATAAATAAAAGCCATCGTTGACGGAAAACATAACGTTTAATGTGTATATACAATGCTTATAACACAGTAACACTTAAAACAAAAAACGTTACGTTTTTGAGTTAACGGGTACTTGTTTAATAATACAGAATTCCTGCAAGAAACTCAGAGAGTTACTTATAAAGAAATGATAGATAAAAAGAAAAGGCTTTATTTGGAAATTTTTTTTAGGTACATGGTAACTTGACGATGGTAAAATAGAAAGAGGCAAGTATACGCCTTTCCGTCTACACTTGTGTGTGTGTGTGTGTGTGTGTGTGTGTGTGTGTGTGTGTGTGTGTGTGTGTGTGTGTGTGTGTGTGTGTGTGTGTGTGTGTGTGTGTGTGTGTGTGTGTGTAATAGGTTGCATGCATTAACGATTAGAACGGGCCAAATGATAAGCGTTTAGAACTAGGATGACTAATCACTCGATGACTGAGCGATAAAATTCTCTCTCTACACCATAATTATAGTGCGTGAACAGTTAAATCGCCACGTGATCTTTGAAAAGTCACCAACAACTAATAATTAAGTCTAATACTGCGTATTTAAAACATCGAAGGCAGAAATTTCTGTTAAAAGTGATTTATGATCGTGTGTAAACGTGTTATTAATGAAGAGAAAATTTTCAACATAAATTCTTTCGAAGTATTTTTCGTTCGTTCCAACAACATATTTTTAAAATCTCGTTAATGTTGTACAAAGTGAATTTATTTTAATTTTTTAAAAAGTATATTTATTCAAATTAATAAACATCCGTTAGTGATAATAGGTTTTTAAACAAAGTAGTCTACCGTATATTGTTAAAAACTAAGTCACTTGACAACAGATAAGCCAGTTCGCGTGAATCTAACACATTCCCAAGTCTATTAATGAACCACCTCCCTCTAGAAAACACTTATCGCTTTGCAACATAAAACGTATTACCAGTATTGTTCAATAGAAACACGTTTAGAGGCTGTAAAGCATTTTTTATTCAACGATTTTAAAAGAAGTCTCTATTACATTAATTAAGGCATGAATCCCAATGTTGCACTAATCTACAGATTCCCTGCTGGTAAAATTCTTGCGGCTGTTTGCGGAACCATTCGCTAACAGCAAACTCTACCTCAGCGTCCGATTTGAACCGCCGTCCTTTTAGTGATTTCTTTAATGGGCTAAAAACATGACAATCGCACGGGGACAAGTCGGGACTGTAAGGTGGATGTTATAAGACTTCCCACTTCATACGACCAAGCAGATCTTGAATCGTCTGGACTACATGATGTCGAGCATTATCATGCAGAAGATTGACACCATTCGTGAGCTTCCCGGGACGTTTATTCTTGATGCTGGCTCGTAAGCGTTTTAAGCTATCTGCATATCGCTCAGCGTTGATGTTGACACCAACTTCTTTAAAATCTAAGAGCAGCACACCCTGCCAAAAAGAATACGGTCACCATTACATTTCCTGCCGAAGGTTGGGACCAACATTTTTTCGCCTTCGGAGATTATGCATGCTTCCACTGCATACTCTGACGTTGTATTCTGGTTCGTAGTGATAACACAAGACTCATCACCGGCAACAATTTGGTGTAGGAAGGCATTGCCTTGTTGTTGATAGGGCATCAAATGTTGTAATGATAAGGCTCAGTAAGCAGTCGTGTAATCCACTGAGCAGCAACTTTGTGATAGCCGAGAGTGTGAATGATGGAATGAACAACTCCCACGCTGATGCTCAACATTTGAAAAAGTTCTCTAACTTTGATGCGCCTATTTGCGCGTAAAGCAGTTTCCATCTGTCTAACATTTTCATCTGATGCTGCAACACGTGCAGGTCCGGGACGGACCAAATCTTTAGTGGATTCTCTTCCATGTCAAAACTTATTGCACCATTCACCAAGACCAAACTGCAAATATTTTTGACAGACGCGTCACTAGTACTTAAACAAACAATATAAACAAATGAATTCCGTTGCCATGGTGACGAAGTCACGGCTACGCAGATCAAATGTGTTTCTATTGAACAATCCTCTTATTATTATTTAACCGATGACCTGATTTTAATTTTTATTTCTATTTTTATTTTTATTTCATCTTTTTTAACGTTTAAATGTTAAACAGAAAAAGTACCTCATTAATTCAGAAAATATGAAATTTCAGTTATTTTTTCATTTATTTTTTCCCTTCATAAAATAAAACCTCTTGAAGTAGAAAGCAGTAAATAGGTCACTTGAATTTTTTGTGTTGCATTCACAGAATGCAATTAGGATGGGCAATGTACCGGTAAACTAGCAAATTTCCTCGTAACTTCGAACATAGACACAGTAGGCCTATACCTAAACAGAGTACGTACAGAGTGTATATATTTGTAGAGTACATATTACGTTTTACCAGGGACGCAAGCAGAATTTTCATTTTGGGGGGGGGATATAGAGATGTTCTGTTCTGCTCGTTTATAGAGATGTTTAGATTTTTTTTTAAAATAAAACTGGAAAACTTAAGACGAAAAGTACTAAAGATCTCGATACTTGCTGTTTATTTGATTGTAATCAGAAGTTAAGTGTGGAAACATAAGGGTTATATTAATTGATATCTAAAATTTACCAAAGTTAAGAAACAGTAAAAGTGACATTTTACATTACATGAAGTTATAGATAAAATGAAACGATACCGCAAACTTGTACACATTTGATGCCACCTTCTGCAAACGCTGAGAGTGTTATATGTTTGTTTATACGAGGGTCAGTTTAAAAGTTCGCAGTGCGACAACTGCAGCTTAGCGGTAAAACTAAAATATTCCGTGTGCTGCAAGATTAGTATTTTATGTGAACTCCTGTTAATTTCCAAATCTATCATCTATCAATTTATAAATTTTCCAAATCTATCAATTTATTCATTGCTTAGAAGCTGTTTACAATTGACGTGTCATGCGTGTTTTGAAAAACGGACAAAATCAAACATCGTGGTGTGATTCTTTGTTAAAAATTGTTTAGCGCCAACGGAAAATCAAAACGAAATTGTAAATGTGTCAGGAAATGCTGCGACTTCAAAACCAACGGTTTGTAAGTAGGCACTTGAGTTTAAACGTGGTCGTACGAGCATTGAAAACCTGGTCGCACTGGACGCCCAAAAAATGCAACAACTCCAGATGCGGCAGCCATCTTGCACAACGCTTTTTCACACCAAGTTGTCGAGTTAAAGTGTGAAGCACACGCTCATATGAGATGCCTATGATTTCTGATTTCAGCAACGTCATCCACTCCTCAATCTGCGGTCTTCCAACACCCTATGAAATTTTTTCATTAATGTCATTTTTTGTTGCACTTTTTGGACGTCCACTGCTGGGATCGTCTTCAGTGCTTGTACGACCACGTTTAAACTCGAGTGTGCCCCATTTACCGTTGTTTCTAAAGGCGCAGCATCTGCTAACACATTTACAATTTCGTTTTGATTTTCCATTGGCGATAAAACGTTTTTAACAGAGAATTCATTAATTCTTATCTGACGATGAGCTGAGAAGCTTGAAAGCGCTGATCGGAATAATTTTTGTATAGTGGTGTGCAACAGTGATAATTCTGTTTGTGATTATAACCACTAACACAACTTTCTTCATTAAAGAGAATTCATGACAACAGGATGTTTGATTTTTATTTGTGAATTTTAAAAACACGGGTGACAGGAAAATTTCAAACATCTGGTAAAAGATGAATAAATTGACAGATATATCTGGAAATTGACAGGTGTTTACGCAAAATATACGTCTTGTAGCACACGAAAGATTTTAGTTCTACCACTGACCTATAGATGTCGCTCCGCGAACTTTTCAACTGACCCTCTTATGCTGATATGTATGTTATACGTGTTGATAGTGTTACATCGTCTTACTGGATTAAAATTTCGCCAAATGTTAGATGCAAATCGAATTAAACTGGACTACTGGTTTTGTCACAGGCATGAATTAAAGGTTTCCTGAAATGGGCTACTCAGTCCCTCAAAAAAGCTTTTAAAATCGCACTACAAGGTGCGTAATACATAGTTGGACGCAAAACTTTGTTGAATTCGCCACACAAATGACTTCATCGACAGAGGCTTGTAAACGGCTTAGGTTTACGTATGTACCGACGAAATAACGGATATTTTTTGGATTTTTAATTGTTGATTTTTTTGAAATGCCAATAAACCACTAAATTAATAAGTACGAAACAATGTTAAATACTTGCCATCAAACCGTGTACAAGAGTACGCACGTCTGTAGTAAGACTCCAATAGCAAACAAACAACTGTTTACGCCTATTAGAGAAATTGTTTTTAAGTTGCTGTGGAATAAGTTGCCGCATTATAAATATCGTAAACTGAGTTGGATACTGTTACGTGCTATGTGTATTAAATTGTATGATGAGCTGCTGGGCCAAAACAGACGTAACACAAAAAATATTTCGACACCAATAACTGTAATATTTACATTGAATGCAATAAATAAGGCATAATAGAAAATGATTAGACCAAGATTTAGTGAGCAGAATCAGCATTGCTTTATTTTAGTAGGATAAAGATTTGCCTCTTTACGTGTAAAAAAAAATTAAGCCAGCCAGCGGACTAAAATTAATGTCGATGTATCAATCAATGTCATTTTACAAAATGTTTATAGCTATTACATACATACTATCATGAACTCGTTAATTATAACAAAAGTTTTTTTTGTGTCACATAAACGAATAAACTTGGTTCATATTCTGAAGTGTTACAAACTTGGAGTTCCAGATGTGCTTTAATTAATAATTAACCAGTTCACTTGAAAGAACAAAAGGGCGTGTCCTCTGGAAGCATGACGTCACCGACGATGTCGTGCGGGGGGCCTGTCGTAGACACGTATTTCTTGGGTGCCCTCAATAAGTGTCAGCCTCCGTCTCTATAAGTATGTGCAGGTTACATCAGCGAACGATAGCTTCCTGGAGAAAATAAAAAACTGCCGGTACTCTTCGACCAAGCCGATGGTATGTCAAGTTCCCAGCACAAAGAGCAGATTTGAAGAAAATTGGGTTCCTGACTCTGCTCACCCAATCGCGATTCTGGACCCCAGTAGTTGACTGAGCAAAAAAGGTCGACCGGCTTAGTACTAAATTAGTTTCGTAAAGGAAAGTGACCTCGAATAACAACAAAAACAAACCTCGGAAGATTACATTACCAACCCGATACGAACGTCACGGACGCATCATCGTTTGTATTAATAATAACAACGACATATCCGGTGGCAATGCCGAATAACCGCAACAATACAATAAACATTCAAAGAGTACTTCCTTCCTACTCGCTAAAATGTCACCAATGTCAGAAACTGCCATAATAATTTGACCCATCCCTGAACGACCAGGCAAGACGAAAGCAATCTTTACAGGAAACGATTCCATACTCGCAACTCGGCTACACCGTACCGCAATTAGAAATGTTCGTACGCACATTACTAATTATCCTAATTATTTAGACAAACTAGCGTTTTCCAGTCCGCCTTTGTACTGATGACGTCTTTCAAATCACGTGCTTCATCATCAGATCGTAAAATATCCCTCGTCATCGGTTAAAAACCCACTAGCATTTGCACTGTATACGCGTTAGGTCAGTAAATGCGTATGCTAGTGGATTTTTCACCACTCGAAAGAAAATCAGGAAACCTGAACCGTTTGAAATCGAACCACTAAACCTGGAAATAGTTAATCAGTTTAAATATTTGGGATTTTGGATGGCAGAAGGCAATGAAGAAATAAATAAATAAGGAAAAGGATACAGGATAGAGCATATGCTTCGTTGACACCTACCATCCACCATCAGTCCAAGGTCACATTATATAAAACTATTATTAGACCGGTGATAACACACGGCAGCGGGACTTGGACTCTGAACAAACGATATAATCAATACTTTGAAAGGAGAATTTTGAGGAGAATATATGGACAAATCGAAGTCAATGCGATATGGAGAATGCTTCACAATGAGGAACTGTACAAGCTGTATAAAGACAATGATCTGGCCAACACCATCCGACTGCATAGATTGCAGTGGGCAGGATACATCATTAGGATGGAAGGCAACCGAATACCTAGGAAGGTACTGTTTAGTCAAATCGAGGGTAGAAGGCCTGTCGGAAGACCCAAGAAACGCTGGATTGACGCAGTGGCGAGGGATGCTCATAATTTATTTAACATAAAACGATGGACATCGATCGCCAAGGACAGGGAAAAATGGAGACGGATGATCATGGAGGCTAAGGTTCGACTTCAAACTGTGATGTCATAGAAAAAGAAGAAGTGGATTTTTAATCGGTGATGACCTCCTACGAGGGATATTTTACGATCTGGTCATAAAGTATATACTTTGAAACGCGTCATCAATATAAAAAAGTAGTCACAAGGCGAATTGAATAATTCTGTTAATTTCTACAGATTCTATTACAGTACTGTGTAGGCCTACATATTTCCAAGCTCAGTAAACTTACTGTGCCTGAGTACAATCTAAGGATTGCTCAACAATACCCACCGTACATACAGGTAATAACTGTAATTTCAGAGTACTCGTTATGCTCAACTTGGTATATAATTTCAGCTTGCTATAAATTGGGTCTACGGAACAATTTTGTATCAATGTACTGCAAACCTTATTTAGTCAAATTTCGGTAAGTCGAAAAAATTATTTCCTTTCAAATTCCCGTTACCAAGATTTCTGGAGTCAAATCACTGACAATAGATAGGTAGTGTTTTACGATGTTAATTCCTATTGCGTCATAGTAGGAATTGTGAAATTGCGTACCATACCTCCGGAATAGTGGTGTCGGTATAGAAAAGTATTGTTTTACGGTGTTTAGTGATATGATTTAATCACTGTGCAACATTATAACCTTCAATTACGCCTTCCTTGCCACGGTGTTACTCCCCTTCGACTCGGACGACGCCTTCGGGCGATCGAGGCTCTTGTCCTCGTCAGCGCGCCTCTACGTTCCTGCGGGCGATGCCCTATGGGACCATGGAGTCGCGCCCATGCGTGGCATTTGGCTGAAGCTAGTCACCTTCAGTGTTCCCCCTGTCAGAACCTGTTTTGCCGACTCGGCAGGCCAGCGACCCGATACACGGGCTCCCGCGAGGTTGTGCAACGCCTTCCTTGCGAGACCTGACTGCCCTGGCGCCGCTCGCCTTCGTTTCGGTCGACGCCCTCGGGCGTTCGAGCCCCTTGTCCCCGCCAGCGTGTCACTACGTTCCCGCGGGCGAAGCCCTAGGGGACCATGGTGACGCGCCTCGGCGTGACAATTGGCTGAAGCAAGACAGCATCAGCTTGCTCCCATGATGTACATGCAATATCATGTACTCGCGGTCCGCCTTATGCAGAGCAAACGACCGTGCCGACCTGTTTGCACCTGGCGTTCATCAGGCCTAGGCCTGGACAACGCAAGAGGCCCGTACATCCTCTGTCTGTCTATAACATTTAATTACTAATCGCGTGTGCGTGTTTTGTAAAGCGACCCTTGTTTTAATAACTACTTGTATTTTGTATTACTAACTGTAATCGATTTTTCGATTTTTGAGGGGGAAGGACAGAGAGAGAGAGAGAGAGAGAGAGAGAGAGAGAGAGAGAGAGAGAGAGAGAGAGAGAGAGAGAAGCCCGTAATGAAGTGCGTGCGACCGCAATAATGCTTGGGTAGAGTTATTTCCGACAACGATTTAGAGATTATTGCACCATATTTAGAGATGGAACAACAATGCCTTAAATGGAATGGCGTCCAGTAAATGGAGTCATACGAGTGGAGTAATTAATAACAGGCACACAGGCATGCACGTTAATGCGCGCGTTCATAGGAGTCACCAATCAATTTAGTTACGCCACTGTGCGCGCACCCACACACTCTCATGATAAAGCTTTTAAACATAATTTTTTTCTCTGTCAGTTTCCGTAATGCGTAATAAAGTGTACGCGTAGTCTTCTATATTAGTTGTAAATCAAATTATCCTCATTGGAAATGTTAAAATTGTAGTTCGTGACCCGACGCTCCACAGGCTTTGTTTTGAATTATCTTGAGATCGGATGTTAATACGTACGCGGATTGTTCAGTAGAAACACGTTTGATCTGCGCAGCCATGACTTCGTCGCCATGTCAACGGAATTCATTTGTTTATATTGTCTGTTTATGTAGGCTACTAGTGACGCGTCTGTCAAAAATATTTTCAATTTGCTCTTTTCTAAGCGTTGTGACTGGGTTGCAAAATGGCATCTATGATAGAAAATCCGTCCAAAGACAATCTTCATGCCGTTATTCAGTTTTTGGCCGCTGAGGGACGTCAGCCAGTGGAAACTTAAACGAGAATGAAAGCTGTATATGGTGACTATAGTTGTTCTCATACGGCAGTGGTTGAATGGTGCAATACGTTTTGACATGGAAGAGAATCCACTAAAGATTTGGCCCGTCCCAGACCTGCACGTGTTGCAGCATGAGACAGCTGGAAATTGCTTTACGCGCAAATAGGCGCATCAAAGTTAGGGAACTTTTTCAAATGTTGAGCATCAGCGTGGGAACTGTTCATTCCATCATTCATAGTCTTGGCTATCACAAAGTTGCTGCTCAGTGGATTTCACGACTGATGAGCAAGGAAATTTCCGTTCGGCCTTATCATTACAGCATTTGATGCGCTATTAACAACAAGGTGATGCCTTTCTACACCATATTGTTGGCGGTGATGAATCTTGGTGTTACCACTACGAACCAGAATTCAAACGTCAGAATATGCAGTGAAAGCATGCACAATCTCCGAAGGCAAAAAAATGTCGGTCCCGACCTTCTCCAGGAAATGTAATGGTGACCGTATTTTTTATTGTCAGGGTGTGCTGCTCTTAGATTTAAAGAACCTGGTGTCAACATCAACGCTGAGCGATATGCAGACAGCTTACAACGCTTACAGGTCAGCATCAAGAATAAACGTCCCGGGAAGCTCACAAATGGTGTCATTCTTCTGCATGATAATGCACGATCCCATGTAGGGCAGACGATTCAAGATCTGCTTGGTCGTATGAAGTGGGAAGTTTTACAACATCCACCTTACAGTCCCGAGTTGTCGGTTGTCCCCATGCGATTATCATGTTTTTGGCCCATTAAAGAAATCGCTAAAAGACGGCGGTTTAGATCAGACGCTGAGGTAGAGTTTGCTGTTAGCGAATGGTTCCGCAAACAGCCGCAAGAATTTTACCAGTAGGAAATCTACAGATTAGTGAAACAGTGGGGCTCATGCCTTAATGTTAATGGAGACTTCTTTTAAAATCGTTGAATAAAAAATGCTTTACAGCCTCTAAACGTGTTTCTATTGAACAATCCTCGTAGTATCCTCGCACTTTACAAGTTTAAAGCCAGAACATTATTTAATATTCTGGAAAACATGGTTACAATATTTAGAAGAAACTTGGGAGTTAACAGTTTAAGCGGCCACACTCGAGCGTGCGCGTACATGGAGGAACCAGCAACGATTTGCTGTGACTCCTTGGGACGACACGAAATGTTTAGAATTAAAGTATTAGAAGACAGGTGGAAGAAATAATAAACAGCCTAAAAGTTAGGAGATTAACAATATTCGTCAACTTTTACGACCCTCTGGTGGGAGGGTCCGGTCCCGTTGTCCTCCCCCCTCGTAAATACGCCTCTGTAAATATTTTTTGTGGGAGGAAGTTACACACGAAGGAACTCTGGTTATTGCAGTCGCTGAAAAGAAACAGCTGGTGCTGTAATAAACGGAACAAAAGAAAAAGAAGAAACAACAAATTCCCAATGTAATAGTAAAACGTATAACAACCTACAGGACTGAGCTTTTGGCCATTTAAATATAACATAGAAAGATTACGACAGTATATTTCATGCAGATTTAATAATTGCATAAATTAATTAATTAATAAATTTTGCTTATTGTCCCGCGTTTGGGCGGCATGTACAAATATACATGTATTATGCAAATTTATTAATTGCATAATCTAATTGAATTTTTAATTGTATAAAATTTACTCTTGGTTACAATTATCTACTAGAATTTGCTTCCTCGTGTCACGTGTTGGGACACCATATGCAACTGTAATATATTTTATGTTTGTCTCTACTTGCATAGATTAGTTAAAATTATTCAAAGGAGTTTTCATAAATGTAAGTTTTTATTACAGATCTTGTTTACTGCTCCAGGACGGGCATGCCATATCTGATGATACACTCTGATATCACTGAGCCATAATACGCCCCGCGTGCTGGAGCACCATATGTAAACAGGTGTTTTAGGTGAATAACAATCATCTGACTCAGACACTATTAATTTTCGTAAACAATACAAATTTAATTTTTATAAACGATACAAATTTATTCTATGTTTTCAATATCATTTAAATACTGAATAAAGTTAGCGTTTCTAGACAACATATCAAATACACAATGCTGTTATATTATCTCTACGTTATGAACATCTACAAAATCAATAAAGACTAATTAATTAATGACCATATAAATTTCAATATATCCTACTCTATGGATTCATATTTCTCAATTTGCGTTACTTTTGAGCAATTAAATATATGTATATTCAACAATTAAATAAATGTATATTCTACTCAGTGGCGAGTTCTTTTTGAGTGGCAGGACAGTGGCGACCTAATCTAATGTTACATGAATGATAATAATTTACTTGTTGTTTGTATCCAAATTGCGGTGATTAACTGCGTCGTACCTCTCATCCTACGAAGAAATCCAGGCTGAAGATACGCCAATTAAATTACACTTGACACTTCGTCACGACACTATTTGTCCCACATTTTATCCGGATACTCGCATGAACGATAATGACTAATTGCGTTAACTCGAATATGACTTCATCGTCTAAAACACTTTGCGTGTAGGTTCTTTGTCACTTTTGATGTACGCGTGCAATAGTTTATGCTGCGTTTAATTAGAGCGATTGTACCATTTATACTGTATTCACAATGCAAATATAATTGGTTTTAATTGCATTTTAGTGAGTTAAGAACGTGGCACAATCTTACTATATTGTTTCATGTCACTTATGTCACGGTAATGTGATATTGTCAATACCTTATCACTCGCATTAGATTCATAAAAACGAGATTTTTATGATCACAAAGTCTGATCGTACTTAACTCGACATTGTCATAGTATTTGGTCACGGGTTAGTTCTACAGTTTTACATAGTCTCTGATACACTCCCGAACGATCTCTTTGCTAGTATCAATACACTTTACTACCGTCCATCTGAAAGACTTTGGCTGGTTTATACCGAAATAGAATTGACTGACAAAATTTAGAATACGACCGAACTGAGACTGAACTCTCCAAATCGACCGAACTGAGATTAAAATAGACTGACTGACTGATTTTTATAGGCTGACTTAAATTGTTTGAAAATTGGAAATCGACTGAACTCTTCTTCTCTGCGAACACCTTATTTTATTACTTCAGCAACACGACTCCCTCCACGGATGTCATACCCTTACCACAATCACTGTCATGATTGGTTTCTCGCATCAGATTCTGCGAAGGCTCCTCCTGGATACTCCGGCTGGGGTCTCTAGTCTACTTCCCATTCGCTCTTCACCCTTGTCTCCATGTTGACGTCTTCTTTACACCCGCCTTTGCCGAATTCCTTGCTCCTGATAGGTCAGCCAAGACCCCTCTCTAAAAGTCTTGCTGTCCACACCATCTCCCCGTATGACGACGGACCTAATTACACGGTTGTCTGTTATGTGATTGTTCTTACGTTCCCAAGTGTCCTTTCTAAGCGATTTCCTTTCCGCACATGTGTATACCATAACCCGGGTGTGTCGAATCGCCGTATTGTCCTCGACTTCCCTTGTTACGTTCACACGCTGATGGTGGTCATCTTCCAGGAACTAACATCTGTTCTGCAGCCTTACAAGATGCTCCGTATGTCGTGCCAGTAAGCAAGTTTCCCGCTGTGCAGCTATATATAAGTTCCTTTGTACTTAACTGCATCCGCTCTTAGACTGCTTTTGTGGAAAATGTTATGTCCATGTGCAGCCGCTAACTCACACGTATACGTCGAAAATGTTGGCGTCCCCTTAGTACACTCCTTGTCGGTAGTTGTGATGAACTGACACCGTCTTTTGTTTCTTTGTTATTGTCGCCACTTGCGCTTATGTCGTTCATCCATGTCCAACATCTGTTATGTGCCAAGGCGTTGTCCTTCTTAAATCATTGTCTAACGGCGGCCGTTTGGCTATACCATGCATCACTCTTGACAGTTGACGCCCGCTACAGTGCCGTTTACGCAAAAAAAATTCTCTGCCGTAATTGCTTTACAGAGTCCCCAATTTGGGTTCATTGATGAGTCCCGAATCAAGGAATCGCAAATTAATGCCCTTGCTGAAGTTTCATCAATGGTCATTCTTCATTGAAAAGAGTGTAGTCACTAAAGATCATCTTCCACATGAAAGAGTGTAGTGTCACTTACCCTTTCCTTCCCCCTTTTTCAACACTGTCTGTCATTATTACACCACTGTCGTTCATAACCTTGATACTGAATTTATTGCTCGCTTGTTTGAGATTATGAATCCATTTACAGATTTTCTAGTAATTATATGGTTAAGTTAATATTCATTTACATGTTCTATATCTACAAAATTCCTTCCTTTTAGGAAAATAAAGTAAAAGAATATTCTTTTGTTGCTAATTAGTTATCACATTTTTTTCGTTAATTAATTTTTTTTTATATGCATTACTTCTAAATAATCTATTGGCTAAAATTTACATTTTGTTGACAAGCGCTCGACCAACTTGGTTACAACAAAAGAAAACACAATAAGCTTAAGTATTAATGATAACCTATTCACTCTAATTATCCTTGGTTAGATTTTCCAAAGATTATATTACAATTTGATTTACGCTAAATTTTACACATATAAACATTAATACTGTACTTCTTATACGTATCAAAAAATTTTCTTCCCCTAAAATTCTACAATTTCTCAACAAAATCTCATTTCAATTGAACAAAACTTTATTTACATTCCCCTTTTGTTTGAACTTAACAACTATCACACTATAATTCTCATTAAAGTTTTTACGATTACACAATCTATAATAAATGATTTTTTTTTCTATTTTACATTCTTGTAATTTATTACTGCTTGTTGTACATTCCAATAATTTATAGCTAATTATTTCAAATGATTAAGTAACAAACCTTTGTTTACTTTCTCTTATCGATTACTATCTTATCACGTACATTATTCAAAGTTTTACCATGAAACAAGACAATTTAAATTTTTACAAATTAGTCTATGATTTCACTACTAACTATAACACAATGACATAGTTCTTGATTTATTTACAAAGACAATTCTATCTCTTAGCTAAGCAAACTTGAATGGTTTGTTTTTTTATTACCGTTAGAGGCGTTACGCTTTCCTCTAACTTCTCCCCACTTAGCCGTTGAGTAGTTTGCCTTTTCCCTTCTTTACGTAACATAAACGCACGTCTTGTCCTTAAATAATTTGATGTATTATTTATCACGTTGATTTCTTTCTTTAATCTCTTTCCTTTCGGGAATGATAAGCTTTCAACTGTCTTATGTTAAATTTGCCGCGTATTTTCTGTTCATCGCTGCATTCAACCAAGATATATGTAGCTTCCCCTAAGACCTGTTTCACCTTATAGGGTCCACAATATAATTCACAAAATTTGTCAATTTTCTTCTGCATGGCATCCGATTGGCAATATGTCCTTACCAATACTAGATCTCCCAATTTAAATTTGGTAATTTTGTTATCCTCGTTCATTTTCTTTGCGTGTTTCTCTCTCTTCAGCTTCATCTTCACGAAGATTTGGCGGTTGTCCGTTATGCTATGTTCATGTATTTCTTGGTTTAAGTACTTTTCCCAAACGCGTGCTGGTCTCCTACCAAACTGCGCTTCGTATGGTGTTACTTCAATGGTGTCGTGATACGTTTCATTAATGCAGCTTTCGATTGTTGTAATGAAACGTGACCACTTAGTGTGTTGTTCGCCGACGAATATACGGAACATGTTTCCTAATTGTCGATTAATACGTTCGGCAAGGTTGGCGCACGGGTTGCGAATGGCAGTGTACTTCGGTTGTATTTGAAGTTCACTCAATCCTTCCACCCATTGTTTCGATGTGAACTGCGTCGCATTGTCCGTTAATATTGCTTTCGGTTTTACAACTTCTTCGATGTATTGTCGGACTCTCCTGATAGTTGCGGCCGTTGTTGCCCTTCTCAACGTGTATAACTTCACGTATTTTGTAAAGTTATCAACCATGACGAAGATGTATTTTACGCCACCCATCGATACTGGTAACGGTCCGTAATAATCCCCGCTAATGAGTTCTCCTTTCTCTGATGGTAAAATTGGTATCGTTCCGCCAAACAGATTCCTATTTTGGCTATCCTTGCAACGTTGACATTTGTCACAAGTTTTTACGTACTCTTTAATTTTCCTTGACATTTTGTCAAATGTGAAACTCTCCTGTAACAGTTTGGTACATTTCTTACCTCCTAAATGGCCGTACATCTGGTGTATTTCGGAGATGATTATGTCCGTAATACTCTCTGGCACGTATAATTTCCATTTGTTCTTACACTTTCTATACAATTTGTTATCAACATACTTATAAAACTTACACATATCATTTTCATTACCATTATCTAGATTATCTATAATAGATCCTAACTTCGTATCCTCCTTCTGGAATTTTCCTATGTCTCTTATCATACTACATACGTCTTTCTTCATTTTTATAGTTACCTGATTTATCTGGTATTCAAAGTTCTCATCAACTTGGTCCTCTTCCGTTGCATCTTCTGGATATCGGCTGAGTATGTCGGCCACTACATTCTCTTTACCTTTACAGTGAAGGATGTTAAAGTTATATTCTTGTATGGATAGGATCCACCTAGTTATCCTGGAGTTGTTTAGATGGCATTTATGCATGAAAGTGAGTGCTTTATTATCAGTTATAATCGTTAATGGTTGACCCAAGATATATATTCGAAACTTCTCTAAACATCTGACAATGCTTAAGAGTTCCTTTTCAGTCGTGAAATAGTTCTTTTCCGCACCCTTAAAAGTTTTACTCGTGTAGGCAATTACACCCACATTCCCCTCTTCATCCAACTGATACAGTTGTCCACCGTAGGCGTATTTACTCGCATCGCATTGAAGAAAATATCGTTGGTTGACTTTCGGAAATTTTAATATAACCGTTTCAATAAATAAATCCTTTACTTCCTTGAAGCATCGATCTAGTTCTGATGTCCATATAAACCTTTTATTTTTTTTTTATAAATCCAGTAATGGTTGAATCGTTTCTGCATACTTAGCAGTAAATCTATTATAAAAGTTAGTCAATCCTAAGAATCCTTTCAATTGCTTCTGGTTTCTCGGAACTGGGAAATTTCTGATCGCAGCAACCTTTTCTTCTGTTGCTTGAACTCCTTCTGTAGTTAAGCGATACCCTAGGTAGGCGATTTCTTGTCGAAAGAATTGCGATTTATCGAGGTTAATCGTTAGGTTTGCTCTGCGTAGATTGCTTAATAATAAATTCAAATGTACCAGATGCGTCTTGACGTCGTTCGAGTAACAAAGACAGTCGTCAACATAGATGATTGTGTTTTCCTTCACCGGATCTTCAAGTGCCATGTCTAGTCCTCTCGTCAGAGCGGCAGAACTGGTGCTTAATCCGAATGGTGTTACTGTATATCTATAACATTTCCCCTCATACATGAAAGCAGTGTAATCGCGACAACATTCCTTTAGTGGCACCTGCCAAAAACTGCTGGTTAAATCCACTGTGGACAGGTACTTCATTCTACCACACCTTGCTAAAATCTGTTGGATAGGAGTTGGTCCTTCATAGTCGGGAATGGTAACACTATTGATTTTTCGTGCGTCCAAACACAGCCTGACGTTTCCGTCTTTCTTTATTACGGCGACCATTGGATTAATAAATGGGCTATTTCCCCTCTCAATTACACCGTGTTTCAACATTTTGTTGATTTCGGCATCAACTCTTTGCTTGTATGCAAGTGGAATTGGCCACCCGCGTTGGAAATAAGGCGTGTTGTCCGTTACTTTAAATTCATGCTGATAGCATTCCATTCTCCCTGGACTCTCCCGAAATAAACTTTTATTATTCATTAAGACTTCTCTCAGATCTTCTAACGTTTCCTCATCCACACCTGTTATGTTGTCCACTTTCGCGTTTATTTTCTTCTCGATTTCATCCTCTTCTTCTGCTTCTACTACTTCCATGTGTATAATGGGTATGCTGACATTTTGTTCTTCCTCTCTTCCTCTAAATTCGACGACTCCCTTTTCCACGTCAATCAAACATTTTTCATCTTTCATAAAGCTAATACCTAATATACAATTTCTAATTAAATTTGGAATAATTAAAAATACGCAGTCTATCTTGATATCACTAATGTAAATGTCACATAAGATTTGTTTCCGTACTAGCTTAGACTTACTACCTACTGCACTAATAATCAGTGTATTAGTCATGCTTAATTCCTCATATGGTTCTAAATAATGTTTATTTTGGTTGAACCATTCTTCTGACAACGCATTTATCGCGCTCCCAGTATCCAATAAGGCAAGGACCGTAATATTATTATTGAACTTAATTAATATTTCTGGACACTTAGAAATCCGTTGTTCGAATCTTAATTCATCTTCATAAGTTAATTCATTTCTAAGATCTGGTAATAGTATGTTGGTTTCGTGAAGTCGGTTCTTGGTCAGTATATCGGCTATCTCATTGTATGGTAGGGTTAATTTTTTTTTTCTCTATCTACGTCGTTCCCCTTACCAGTCGAGGTCGACGCACCGTTGTTTACGAATTCTAAGGAATTTATGGGCTGTCGGTTAGTGTGTCGTCCAAACCCCTTAACGTTGCGATCGTTTTCACTTTCTTTGTTCGGCAAATGTTGTTTTTGCTTCCAGCTGACACCCTTATTGTGAAATGGTTGGGGTGTGTTTGTTGCTTCCCCCACACCTCGGGCATTCACCTTCTCGTGACTCCCTACAAAGTCATTATCTCTAGTTGTTCGCTGATTAATCGTGGCGTATTCTGCAATCAATGATTCAAGGTTTTGGATTGAATTAATACCCCTTGTCACCACAGCAATTTCAATATTCTTACCAAAATGGCGCGCTATCTTTTTGATTAGCTGACGATCAGTGATAGCTGGCGTTAATTGGCGACTTTCAAGAAGCTTGCGCTCCATATATTGAATTGCGCTCAGATTGCCCTTCCAATTAAATCGACCAAATTCTAGGTTGTCCCTGACTGCGTCCTGTCTCTCTTCTCCCCAATACTTTTGTGTGAAGAGGTCTTTAAATTCATCAAAGTTGCGGATTTGGTCTCGTATCACCCTCCACCAAATCGCGGCGTCTGCTTCTAGATGTCGACCGATCCATTTGACATCGTCACTTGGGTAGAATGTGTTCTGGATTTCGGTCAGTTCTTTGAGAAATTCGATGGGATATCGGTCTGTGCCGTTGTATTTTAATTCGTTGTTATGCGGCCCACCTGTTCTTGCGGTCGATCCGACTTCTGCGTTGGCTAATTGACGCTGTAGTCGTTCTTGGCCTTCTTTAACTTTGGCGATGTGGTTTCTTAATTCTTCTAGCCGTGTCTCCTTCTCTTTATCTGTCTCACTGATTTTCTGTACAGCCGACCGTTGTCTGTCATCTACTTCTACGATCTTCTGTTTTAACGAGTTTACTGCTTCTCCTTGTTCTGTCCGTAGTCGTTCTACGTTGTTCATGACAACTCCTTTCAATTCTTCATTCCTGCTGTTGGTTTCTTGAATATGTGTGTCTAGTTTGTTATTTATTTGGTCTACTGACTTCTGTGTATTATTAATTGCTTCTTGCCATTCTTGTCGGTCCTTCTCTCTCAATTCTTTACTTTCTTTGGTATGTCTTGTTAATTCATTCTTCAACTCTTTCATTCCACGTTCATTCTTTTTCTGTAGCTCGCTAATTTTCTCTTCCCATTTCTTGGTGTGTTCTTGCAATTCTACTTTTATTTTTCCAATCTGTTCTTCGTTCTGTTGTCTCATTTTTTCGCTCATTTTTTCGCTCATTTCTTCATTCTGTTGTTTAATGAACTCGAGCAATAACTGGAAGTTCATCTCGCGAGGTACTAACGATTGTCCCCCCGCCCTTGTAGTCTCGTCGGCGCTGGTGTTTTCACTCTGCGTCGTATCTTCCTCACGTCCTTCGACGCCTAGCTGGTTGTTCACGTCGAACTCCATACTATCTGAATTATTGTTTGTCATTTTCGCGCGACTACGCGTAATCATTCAAGTATGCTTAACTAAGACTATTTCTACTACTGACTTACTGTCTAACAATTGTTTATAGCCACTGCCTGTCCTCAGCCTACTCACTTATAACATTTATTATTAATTATTCGAGCAATCGCTTCGTGCAATCGCGTTGGGCGCCATTTACAAATGTATATCTCATGCATATTTATTTGCATAAATTAATTATTCCATTAATTCTATAAATTTTTATCTGTATTTATGATAGTGCTGTCGGTACGAACTTTGTCGTACTTATGTGTATTTAGCCCTGTAGTTGGACGCCATATACGGCAGTATATGTAGTTTGTTACGCCCCACGTTGGGCGCCATTTACGACAGTATATTTCATGCAGATTTAATAATTGCATAAATTAATTAATTAATAAATTTTGCTTATTGTCCCGCGTTTGGGCGGCATGTACAAATATACATGTATTATGCAAATTTATTAATTGCATAATCTAATTGAATTTTTAATTGTATAAAATTTACTCTTGGTTACAATTATCTACTAGAATTTGCTTCCTCGTGTCACGTGTTGGGACACCATATGCAACTGTAATATATTTTATGTTTGTCTCTACTTGCATAGATTAGTTAAAATTATTCAAAGGAGTTTTCATAAATGTAAGTTTTTATTACAGATCTTGTTTACTGCTCCAGGACGGGCATGCCATATCTGATGATACACTCTGATATCACTGAGCCATAATACGCCCCGCGTGCTGGAGCACCATATGTAAACAGGTGTTTTGGGTGAATAACAATCATCTGACTCAGACACTATTAATTTTCGTAAACAATACAAATTTAATTTTTATAAACGATACAAATTTATTCTATGTTTTCAATATCATTTAAATACTGAATAAAGTTAGCGTTTCTAGACAACATATCAAATACACAATGCTGTTATATTATCTCTACGTTATGAACATCTACAAAATCAATAAAGACTAATTAATTAATGACCATATAAATTTCAATATATCCTACTCTATGGATTCATATTTCTCAATTTGCGTTACTTTTGAGCAATTAAATATATGTATATTCAACAATTAAATAAATGTATATTCTACTCAGTGGCGAGTTCTTTTTGAGTGGCAGGACAGTGGCGACCTAATCTAATGTTACATGAATGATAATAATTTACTTGTTGTTTGTATCCAAATTGCGGTGATTAACTGCGTCGTACCTCTCATCCTACGAAGAAATCCAGGCTGAAGATACGCCAATTAAATTACACTTGACACTTCGTCACGACACTATTTGTCCCACATTTTATCCGGATACTCGCATGAACGATAATGACTAATTGCGTTAACTCGAATATGACTTCATCGTCTAAAACACTTTGCGTGTAGGTTCTTTGTCACTTTTGATGTACGCGTGCAATAGTTTATGCTGCGTTTAATTAGAGCGATTGTACCATTTATACTGTATTCACAATGCAAATATAATTGGTTTTAATTGCATTTTAGTGAGTTAAGAACGTGGCACAATCTTACTATATTGTTTCATGTCACTTATGTCACGGTAATGTGATATTGTCAATACCTTATCACTCGCATTAGATTCATAAAAACGAGATTTTTATGATCACAAAGTCTGATCGTACTTAACTCGACATTGTCATAGTATTTGGTCACGGGTTAGTTCTACAGTTTTACATAGTCTCTGATACACTCCCGAACGATCTCTTTGCTAGTATCAATACACTTTACTACCGTCCATCTGAAAGACTTTGGCTGGTTTATACCGAAATAGAATTGACTGACAAAATTTAGAATACGACCGAACTGAGACTGAACTCTCCAAATCGACCGAACTGAGATTAAAATAGACTGACTGACTGATTTTTATAGGCTGACTTAAATTGTTTGAAAATTGGAAATCGACTGAACTCTTCTTCTCTGCGAACACCTTATTTTATTACTTCAGCAACACGACTCCCTCCACGGATGTCATACCCTTACCACAATCACTGTCATGATTGGTTTCTCGCATCAGATTCTGCGAAGGCTCCTCCTGGATACTCCGGCTGGGGTCTCTAGTCTACTTCCCATTCGCTCTTCACCCTTGTCTCCATGTTGACGTCTTCTTTACACCCGCCTTTGCCGAATTCCTTGCTCCTGATAGGTCAGCCAAGACCCCTCTCTAAAAGTCTTGCTGTCCACACCATCTCCCCGTATGACGACGGACCTAATTACACGGTTGTCTGTTATGTGATTGTTCTTACGTTCCCAAGTGTCCTTTCTAAGCGATTTCCTTTCCGCACATGTGTGTACCATAACCCGGGTGTGTCGAATCGCCGTATTGTCCTCGACTTCCCTTGTTACGTTCACACGCTGATGGTGGTCATCTTCCAGGAACTAACATCTGTTCTGCAGCCTTACAAGATGCTCCGTATGTCGTGCCAGTAAGCAAGTTTCCCGCTGTGCAGCTATATATAAGTTCCTTTGTACTTAACTGCATCCGCTCTTAGACTGCTTTTGTGGAAAATGTTATGTCCATGTGCAGCCGCTAACTCACACGTATACGTCGAAAATGTTGGCGTCCCCTTAGTACACTCCTTGTCGGTAGTTGTGATGAACTGACACCGTCTTTTGTTTCTTTGTTATTGTCGCCACTTGCGCTTATGTCGTTCATCCATGTCCAACATCTGTTATGTGCCAAGGCGTTGTCCTTCTTAAATCATTGTCTAACGGCGGCCGTTTGGCTATACCATGCATCACTCTTGACAGTTGACGCCCGCTACAGTGCCGTTTACGCAAAAAAAATTCTCTGCCGTAATTGCTTTACAAGATCATTATGAAGAACTGAACGGATGTTTGGAGATGCACAGGAAAAGCGAATTTTTTAGTTAAAAGATCCCAGGAAATAAACAAAAACAAACAGACGACCCAATAAAATTACAGGACTTACGCATTCTAGTACAAATGACATCAGGAACAAACAATTGATGTGGTATGGACATATCAAAGAAATGGCCTAACACAGAATTCCAGAACAAGTCTCTAGACTTGACGAAGAAAAGGCAGAAGGTAGTCAAACAAACCGAAGGAAAGCTAAAGAAGCCATAGACAAGGGCATGGAGGTGAGAGATCTTGAAGAAGACTTACAGAATGATCGAGAAAAATTGAAATTGAAGATCAGGAAATGTTCAACGATGATGCGTGAACTGGAAGATTTGAAAATTGTAGGCCTACCTTGTAGCAGCTTGAAATTAATTTAGGTCCAGTATAACCAGGGGGATATTTACGGGACCGGACCCC
This sequence comes from Magicicada septendecula, assembly GCA_034769895.1. Classification (NCBI taxonomy): domain Eukaryota; kingdom Metazoa; phylum Arthropoda; class Insecta; order Hemiptera; family Cicadidae; genus Magicicada; species Magicicada septendecula. Next base: position 398,863,830 of record CM068374.1, on the reverse strand, counting down.
CCCCCCCCAGAGGGTCGAAAAATGTTGAATTTTTTAATATCTTAATTTTTAGGGTACATTATTTTTTCAGCTTATATACGGTGCCGGATTTACCGCTAGGCCGCGAGCTCAGAGGGGGCCGCAAGCTACATATATATATTATAATACTCTTATATAAATTACCTTCCTGTGTAATAATAACTCATGGATATGATTTAACAACATAATGATTTAATCTGTGTAACATAAATTCAAATTATTGGAAAATTCCATTCGATACATACGGTTGTCACAGGGTCGATATTTATCTCAGGATTTATAATTAAATAATTTTAATATATTTCGTGGGAATTCTTGTGGCTGCTACGAAAAGTTCCCTTGCATGTTGATTAATAATAGAGAGTACCTTTACAAACAATATATTACTTATAATCTAAAAATTTACACAAATTATATATTAAGTTACATACAAGTTTTGACGATATTCAATTTGTCCGTCTCAGAAAATAATGTAGTTTATTAACGTGTACAATAAATGTTTTCCTTGTAATCACTGTTAGCTTATATATTGAATTTGGTTGCACTTTAAAATGTTGACTAGTGATTAGTGTTAGTGTAAATTGTTATATTGTCTAGTGGTTGTTCCTTGTTGAAAAAAATATTGTCAAATTATACTTTACACATCTAGACGATATTGCTGAAGGGTTCCTGGTCTATTCTGAATATTTTTCTTGATTGTGTGTATTATTTGTTCATGAAAATTGTAGTGGAAGGATTATTATCTTCGATGATGGTTCTTCAGATCTTCTTTCACAAACGGGTTATCTATTTTTATATATTTTTAATTACCTCTAGACACGCACTATTGAACTGCTTTCCATCACAATTAACAATTAAGTGTTATTTCTTCTTTCTTTTAGTTACCTAACTCATACAAATTTCTTAAATTTTGATTGGTCATTTATGTACAGTTTAAATGTTATAGGATCAACACCCATTACCTACATTATATTTTATAAATTACCTTTAATAGATAATTTTATTATTATACTCTAATTATATATGCAATGTTTATACAATTATTAATTAGATAATTATAAACAATTTGATACTAAACATGCCTCAGTTTATAACTGTAAAACCTTATTAATTTGAATTTCTATGATATGTGGTGGAACAATTTGTTATGAATGATTGTAATTTCTACTTTGACTACCTGAGATAAATATATTTACATAAATTAACTGGTGACATAAAATCTTATAACATATAACAAAACTTTTAATAATAATAATTGTTTTTGACAGTTTTAGTTTATTTATACTGCTAAACTATTGTCTGTATGATAAACTAAAATTCTGTCTAATAATAACAAAACACTTCCATCAAAAATAATTACACTGTTTAACGGTAGTCTGTGTCGCTATTTCTTATGATCACACTCATTACTTTAAAGGTTTGTGTCCCTTTTCCTTTCCTTGATTATAGGCCTATATGATTATAATTAATACAATTTTATTATATGGATTAGGTACTCTTTATTGGGTTTGGATTATTATTCAGGGTAAGTTGATTAGGCCTACTAGGTTTATTTATTTCACTTTTTTCTGTTTACTGCCCTATTCTACTGGGTTATTTCTGGGTTTCTGGATAATATTATATAAGTCAAACCAAATAGTTTTCCTTTAATTTGCTTTCAATTATTATTTCTTGTTTCTTCTCTGGATCGGATTTCACTATTATTTACTATTCTTTTGTAACATTTGTTTCGTTACAATATATATATATAGACTATACATATTTTTTTTTTAATAGACATTTTTATAAAAGTAGGAGCCACTTTGATTTATTTAAGTATAATTTTTTGAAATTAAACTATAAATTTTTGTTAATAATACAAATAGAAGACTGTACTTATTTAGGCTAAATATTGCGCGCTTATTTTTAAGACGTTGGCATCCTTGAAAACTAAATGCGCATCCTTGAAAACTAAACTGACGTATGAACGTCCTCTATATTGCCCCCGAATTTACACGACCGTGGTACCACCCTTGTTTGTTATCATTGTTTATCTGCGTTGTGACTGAACGGGTTGCGATTTGAGGTTACGTTTTTATTTTGTTATGAATGTAAAGAAGGTGTTTGTTGGGCAGCGTGTTGTTTCGTTGATATTTATTAGTGTGAAAATTTTATGAACATAGAATTTATACTGCACACTAAACGTATTCATCATGAACATGAACATAAACATTCACACGGCTAGTGGAGCCTACAAACGTAAGCTAAAAGAGTTTGCTAAATGAAAACACGCTTTTTTATAGTAGCCTACTGGTTTTAAAGTTGATAGTACTAATCTGACATCAAATTACTTCTGCAGTACATATATTACTTCAAAGTCACAGCCGGGGGGAGGGGCGCTCAGAAAACTTGGCCTAGGGCCTCAAAAATCTTAAATCCGGCTATAGCAACTTTTTTTTTAAATATACAAACTAGTTTATTACACAGCATTTGCGTATACGTTTGACGTATGAAATATAGGAAAATAAATTCAGGCAATACCAGTAAGTATCTTGTAGGCCTAAACAATGTTTCAATAGCGCGTGTTTTATTGAATTTTTACTTTTTACTTCAACGGGACTGATTTCAAGATGTTATCACATGTTTTTCGGCCACTTGAAAAATTGTAATATTGATTAGTCCTAACTTTTTTTTCTATGAAGCCAACTCGACGCGGACACCTCCCCAGGCCAAATTATAGATACGCCACTGAGTATTACTTATAAGTTACAATTACAGATAATGTTAATATTAACTAATTAGTAACTGTTATATGTACACGGGTCGCGGGTCCGCGTTGTACCGTGTCCAGCGCAGTTCAGGCGTGGTCAGCGGTTGTACTTAGGCGTGACAATGCAGACAAAGACGCCGCACCTTGGTGCTGAATCCAGGAAATCGTTTGTTAACTAATTGCCTTGCATCCTCTGTGCGGAAACAGCAGATCGTTCGCAACTTATTACGGGCGTTTAACGTCTAATGTCATACAGTACTACCTACAGTATAGCCCACCACTATACATTGTACATCTTCTTGTAGGTTAGCAGCCCATAGGCTGGTTGGCAGCAGCTCCCCATTCTTCACGCTTCTCTGCTTTTCTTTTCAACTCACAATATGATGTGCAGTTCATATCGACCATAAGCTGTTTCATGTAGTCTAAACGGGGTCGTCCTCTGTGATTCTTCCCTTCAATTGTTCGTTCTATTATTCTCTTATTGTGTAGCGTCTTCTAGCATGATGTTGAAACAGTGTAGGCTATTTGTAATAACTAAGTTTATTCCTGGCACAAAAGTCTATTAGCCTATCACCTCTGGCTTTCCTTTCCCCCCAAGTCCATATCTTCCAACAATACCGTCTTCGTTCCCTTCCCCCACAGTTGCATTCCGGTCTCCTAGGATAATGATATTTTCCTTGCTTTTCACTTTTTCAATGATGTTATTGAGTTCCTCATACATGGTCTCTATCTCTTCTTCGTCCTCATTTGTTGTTGGTATGTACACCTGGATGATCACAGTTATTGTTGGTCTTGTGTCGATACCAACTAGTATGATTCTTTCACTGCATTGTAAATACACTTTTACCTTACATCCTAGAGGTTTGTGGAGGATTATGCCTACTCCCCCGTTTCCTGGTCTTCCGTCTGCTGTTCCTGAGTGTATTATACGATAGTCTACACTCCAGAAATCTCCACTCTAGGGCCACCTCGTCTCCGATATACCTGCCCCAGGGCATCTATTTTCAGTCTCTTCATTTCAATCTTTAAATTTTCTAGTTTTCCACTTTGTAACAAGGTCTTTACATTCCAGGTTCCAATCCTCTTATCAGTATTGTGTTTAACTGGACTAACTTCTCGAGTAGTCCCCACCCGGAGATCCGAACAGGGGACCGTTATACCTCTGGAATATTGTACAAGAGAAGCATCCATCATAGAGCTGCTATCTTAAACTAGGGATATCTTAATCAGATCTTTAATGCCGTGGTTTCCCCTTGCCTTTTCCATCCTATGCCGTTGACGTATACCCGTTCCTTCGCCTTTAGAAGTAATTTTTCACCCCCTAGGACAATAGGGTGACCTGTCCTCTATCCGCTCATCTGCCCTCCAAGGAGGCCATTGGCACTTGATAGAGGGGCTCACCTTATCCCAGGTGATCCTCGGTGCCCGTGTTCGTTTGCCGCTTGATATTCAAACGTTACCCCCTCTCAACCACGGGGAGGTGAACATCAGGATTTTCCCTTCGTCAGGTCTAGGACCATATTGTACATATAGGCACTATATTATAATAATTAGTTTGTTTATTATAGTAATCTATTCCATATATTAATATGAGATGTCAGTCATTATAACTCGTACAGCATTGTAGAATTTACACGAATAATTTTGTTTTGCTTGTCGAAATAAACACCTGGTCCCGACAATCGTCAACTTTAAATGTCTCATAAATAATCTCCCTAGACAATGAACTAAAAATTCCATGAACATAAGAACAGAAAGTTACTTTCACCGTTATGAAGAATAAGTACTTGTTATGTCAATGTTGTCTTGTATTACCTGAGCATCACTGCGGGATGATACATTTCGGCATCTTCACTCTATAGAAATGGAATTTAAAATGGCGTAGACACCGAAACAAAGGGTAATTGCCGTTCGAAACCGTTAGTGAAACTTTGTCTTGTCTTCTTTTCTTTTCAGCATGCATGTTTACAACGGTATCCAACTTACTTGTATGAATAGACAAACTAACCTTTTTACTTTTTAATCCGCCTTGTGACTTCTTTTATATATATATTGATGACGCGTTTCAAAGCATATGCTTCATCATCAGGTGTTAAAATATGCCTCGTAGGAGGTCGTCATCAGTTAAAAATCCATTGTCATTTGTACTGCATTAATTATTTATCGTTATCAAGAATTTTTTGAAGTCTCAAGAATTCTGAAGAAGTCACAAGGAGGATTAAAAAAAGGTTAGATTCCCATCTATTCTGTCCTTTTATTATAGGCATAACCTACTATTAGACTTCGGCTTTTATGGGGATGTGCCTGATGCTGAAAATTGCCAACTCAAGGCATCTTCAATGAGATTTCTTCTCATGTGTCATTCTTGGTAACTGTCGTCTCGCATTCTTTTTTATATACTGATTCCATTGGCGCCATAAACAGTAATGACTATGTGTTGGCCTACCTTGTAAAGTACACTGTCTTCATATGTCACGTTTTACCTCAAGGTGCACCTATTAATTGCTCTAAACGTAGACATTTTAATTCCTCTTATTGTTCGTGATATCGTATCGTGTTTAATACAGAACAATGTAATAGGAGAATTATGTATATATTTTGAAATAAATCAACTCTAACACGGCGATGATACATGGGTATATGGAAATAATAAACATCATTAACAACTTCATAAAATCAACCTGCAAATTGCAATTTGCAACTTCACAAATCTGCTGGTTGAGTTTTATTCGCAGTACAAATTAAACACTAAAATTGTAATAGTACTTGATATTCATAATACAATATTAGTTTTTCAATTGGACAAAAGAATTACAGTGTAATAGAAGAAACTCATGCGACGACCAGTTAAAGCTTTGATGAATTAGACCTACGTTATCCATCGTTCCTCTGACTCAGCCGATGCAGGCGACGGGCTCCACCGGAGTGACTCAATAATTCCAGTCTTTATTAACATTACTGTGGAAGCCGCAACTCGTAACGCGTACTGATGAGGACTTATCCGGTCGAAAAACCCCCTCAATAAGAGAGCGACTCTGCTAGCCAATAGGAGCTTTCTACGTTTGGCGGACGCTAGAGTAGTCCTCACAACTAAGCCGATTCTGTTCACGCAACTTGTCTACGTACTGAGGCACTTGGCGCGCAAATTGAAAGTTATTACCTGTCTGTTTAAGATGTCTTGACCCCCTAATCTCATATACATACACTATCACATGGTCGTCAGCCTTAAGTGTTTCACTTTGAACTTTCTTAACGAGACTTGTTTTTTACTATTTATATCGGGTCACAGATCTGATGAAAATTACATTCTCTGCAATTCCATTGTACCGTGAGGAAAACTTTAAAAGAACTTTGAAGAGAGAGTTCAACAGTACGTGAAACCGTTCAGGGGTAAACGGAAGAGACCCGAAAGTACGCACGGGGAGTCAGCCAGGACCGGCGCAAGTTTTTAGTTGGTATCTTACTTTCTTGACTCAGTGCCGATGAGTAGGGCAAGCAACGACTCGAAGCAAAATATTTGAGTAGTCTACTTAACTCAGGCTGTGGTCGTGGAAACGCTGCGATTTCTGGATGGACGGGACGGATGTAAACAGACGCACACCGGGACTTGCCATGGCTTGAAACTTGCAGTCCAAACGCTAACCTCAAACACCGACGAACCAAAACAATAAACAAAACAAAAAAAGCCGCATTTTCAACGAGCCAGGACGCTGCTAGCGCTCCTAGCGGCTTAAAGCACTACTAAACAGTGCTTGCTTTTTAGTGACGCTGAGAGTGGAGCATTCTACCGTACTCTTAGGTTACATTGTTATAACGTTTGAGCTTTAATTGTAGCCTAATATAAATATCGGTATGGAGTACCATACATGACTTCTATGTTCTAAGATTTATATTTAAAATCATTTTCGAAATGAAATATTTCCATATAAACTATTTTTTTCTTCAGCCTTAACCACAGTACTGTGGTCACCAACTATACCTCCTCACGTTAGCGCACTCGATTTCACTGATGATGGCAGTCGATGGCACTGCCGAAACGTCTGGTTTTGCAGAAAACATTGGACCTCAGCCAAACGCCCCGGGAAGGAATTTTAACAACAAACTACTTCTTTGTTGCCGATAACGTAGTACTCATATAGAAAATTACCCCCCTCCTTCAACTACCCTTTTCATTTATAAATATTTCATCTACCTTTCTACAGTGGATTATTATTACCTTCTTTTCAGGATACTTTATTTATCAAATTTAAGTACTTTACTCTTGTTAAAACATAAAACGTTGCAAGTAAACTACCCCTTCCCCTTAACCGATTTTCACAAAAATCAATAGGCCTTGAGTCCTATACAACTTAGTCACATAATATGTAAAACATTATTATTTGATTCTGTTCGAATTTGCGGCACTTATCGGTGGTCATAGAAAAAATTCACACACACACGCACACTTTTCGAAAAATGACTTTTCTTCATGTTTTGAGGGTAGTACAATTAGAATCAGCCCTTATCTCGAACACAATTTTTTTCGCCATCACCATACTTCCATTTACTTATGGAACATGGAAGCAAAAAGGAATCTAGATAAATGACAACGTAGTTATGAGATCCTAAACAATTGCTAAGATTCTTGAAATTATGGTTAACTCATAGTGCACCGAAGAATTTTTTTTTTATTGATTGCCTTGGGGGGTGGAACGATCAGTCAGCTGTTAAAACAGCGGACAGAACTGGAAGGGAAGTGAATGTCATTTTCAATAAAGGATGGGTGATAAATGCGTCTCCGATTTTCAAGAGATGGGAGATAAGAAAGCATGTAAAACTGTATTTGGTGACAATAACGTTGGTTGTGTAATCATTTATTTACTTTTGCCTGATTTTCTTTACTTTCTTTACTTTAGATATTTTCTTACAAGGAGAGATTGTTGTTACAAAGAGACCAGCCAGATTTTCGTTACAAAGAAAAATTATCGGTATGAAGATTATGCGGTTATATTATTTACTATCGTAATGACTGCAGGAACTACAGAGGAGTCAGCCTTCTTAATACTTCATATAAATTATATGTATCTATATTAAGAACACGGATGAATGCAATAACGGAGACCATGCTTTCAGAGGCCCAGAACGGGGCTACTCGCGTTACCTTATCTACAATTCGTTCCATAAAGAGACTACCTTTAAAGAATGCATGAACGGGCGGTTTAAAGATTTGAAAACATCGAATGAAATGGATGAGAAAATTGAGCGAAATAAAGAACGTCGAAGCAGATAGGTAGAAGAGAAGAGAAGAGAAGAGGAAACGCGTCATCCGGTCATTAGTGTTATCTAACAGGACATCTAGATAGCGCCACAGATTGTGAACTGACAGACATAACAAGCCTATCAATACCAGGTTGTAATTTGTCATGCCGGTAAGATGCTGATCTGAGAGTGGCTTTAATTATAAGGGTGTGGCGGTAGCAGCCTACCTTAATTGGGTGTTGTGCATAAATTTACAATTCTGAGATTGTATAAAATTATGGTTGTATGAGAACTCGTATAATGAACAGAATCCATTGGCGCCAGCAGTATGGAATTTCTCTGCCTTATTCTGATATTCAGATCTGAGGTAGGAGATTTCGATTGAAGCCACAGATTTTACTGTGTGTCAAGTATGCGTAAATGTTAGCTTTTTGGTTGTGGCAAAGAAAAAAAGTTCTCCCCTGAGGCACATTAACATCATCACCAGCTCCACTCCAGGGAATAATTGTCCTGTTCCGGAACCCATCTACTCCTTAGTTCGTCGACGTCTCTCCTTCCTAAATATAAGTATATCACTGCCGACTCGGAACACAAATTTTTTTATTGGTAAAAACATAAAAAATTTACCTTATACCCTGAACCAATTTTCGCTCATTATGAGCTTCGTCAGAGGCTGCCACTGGGAGCGCTGTCCTCTTTTCTTGGCGACGGCGCCTTTCACCGACTTTTGAAGGGTCGATGTTGTGTGTGAATGTTCGAAAAATATGTGTGATTTGAATTGTGTCTGTTCGTTTAGGATGTCGTTTTTATGTGTTTTTGTGTGTTTGTATATTTCCAATTGTTCAAGAGTGTCTAGTTCTCTGCCTTTTGTGTGTACGTGTAGAATATCCATGTTGTTGTCGATTTTTCTGTATGTGTGGTTTCCTTCAATGAGATGGTTTACAAACGTGGATTCGGTAGTGGAGTGTAGTGCCTTTGTGAGTTCAATCTATCTTTGTTTGAAGCAACGTCCTGTCTGTCCTATATAGAATTTGTTTGCAATCTGAGCAATTTAACACATGGCTCCTTCCAATTGGCTGGTAAGCTAAGACTGATACAGATAACCTTTTAGCTGACATGGTGTTTAAAAGTTCACTCCATCCCTTCTAACATCAGAACATCAGTTTTGCACAGTTCTTTTTCCTCTCACATTCTGAGTTCCATATACATCAAAATCTTCCTGTAACAGACTTGATAAGACCACGAAATTTTCCCTTAGGTTGCAGACAAGGACAAAATTTTGTTACAAGGAGGGATTGTTGTTACAAAGAGACCAGCCAGATTTTCGTTACTAAGAAAAATGATCGATATGAAGAATATGCGGTTATATTATTTACTATATTTTCTTTTCAACAAAACGCTATTATACCATTAACAGAACACGAAACAGGAAAGTAGTAACTTCCCTTGTGTTACTGTTTTTTTACGGAAACGGAACATATTCCAGAGTATTCCCAAATCGTCTAGACATAATGAGAGAAATATCGTGGCGTGGTGGAGATCGTAAGTGACCTTGACTGCAACTCATTAGGAGTTTTGGGTGGCGGTATAGTTAGCGACTTGTTTTGTACCGACTAGCGTTGTTGCGTTGTAACTAGTGCGAAATGATATTGTTGTTTTTAACTGCGGTTTAGTGAGCGGAATGACATATGTGCAATGTGCATTGTTACTACGAACAGTGAATACAAATCGTTAACTACTATTTACATGTACATTACAATATTATTTACATTAACATTACATTACAACTTCTGAGCCTTTTTTTTTTTTTTTTTTTTAAGATGCTAATTTAACCCCACACATTAAATATTGCTGTAACGTAACAATTTTCGTTGAACTATGTTTTTTTAAGGTATAAAGTGCAAAATATATGAAATTCTACATGAAACTTTTAAGCACCAATAAGTATGTTCTTAATGTGGGCAGACACACAATCAGCTACGAGAACGAGCATTATCTTATCTATTCATTAGCACAGGTAACCATTGACGCAATGGTTGCATAACGTGTTCTTACTAAAATCATTGTAATTTCGAAAGCAGTACAATAACAATCGTCTCTCCTCCGTCTTTCTCTCTTATTTGTATGACGAAACAGAAGGAGGAAGAGAGAAAGGGATAGAGTTGGGTGCTACTGGAGTATTATAGTTGGCAGTGCTTTGCTCTGCTATTGACAGTGTTACAGGTAACAAATTACTCTCGGCCGCATTGTCACTGCCACCAGTATATATAGATCTCTCCGTAGCCATATGTTCTGTATCACATTTCTTTTTAATGATTATACAATTAATTAATGGCAGGGGCGCTATTCAATAGCGGCCTTCTCGACCTCAACGCTAATTATACAGTCACCCGTTTGCTCCACTTAATATGTACACATAGAACGTTGGAGCACGGTTTCGATGCCGAGCGAGACGTTTCAGTAACAATCGTAGTGGCTGTGGTTTTCATTAAATAGACATGTAATTGGTTCTACCAATGTTTCTGGACACATCGGCATGAAATACTGATATGAAAAGCTTTTCAAATCATTTATTTGCAGTCCTCCATTTACTTGGATGTGGGCGACGCCTGACTAAAGACAAAAAAAAATTGTCTAATGTTTTTGTAACGTTTTTGTTTTGTCTTGTCTCTCAGTGATAATAGAATTTAGAAGATATTGGAAACCTTTAATATTGTTACTTAATATGACTGTACCGTCGGCGTATCGAATATATATTGGCGTATAGGAATATAAATTTTTCGGAAAACTCCTAATCGTGTTTTGAGCTTAGAAGATATTGAAAACATTTAACATTGTTACTTAATATGACTGTACCGTTGGCGTATCGAATATATTGGCGTATAGGAATATAAAGTTTTCGGAAAACTCCTAATCTTGTTTAGAGCACGTGGTATAATGAAACAACAACAGCAACAGTAAAAAAAATAATGACTGCAAGTAATATTATTATTATTTTCTTTTTTTGGTGGAGGTAGCGATGATGAAAATGAAGATGATAATCACATTACGCTGTCGTCACTTTTGTGTTTTTTTATGATTTTTATGTTTTCACTTTCCGTACAATGAACACCAACTTTCCAAAACTCGGGCCTCAGGATAGTTTTCACTTGCGAAGCGTGTGTGTGTGTGTGTGTGTGTGTGTGTGTGTGTGTGTGTGTGTGTGTGTGTGTGTGTGTGTGTGTGTGTGTGTGTGTGTGTGTGTGGAGGTGGGGAGGCAGTGCGTGAAAATCACGCATAACAACCTGTAATTATGCAGATTCGTGACTGCGATCCTTTTTTCGACAAATTTGCAAATTAGCCAAAGTTGCGTATAATCGCTAACGAACGAGCGACATGCAAAGCAGCAACGGGAGGAATACGTAATTAGCGTCTCGGCGTCGATACCGGTCCAGGTCAGAGTTTAACTCGACTCCTCCACTACAATGTGGTCGCGGCTTCGCGCTCTCACATTAGAAAGTCAAACGCTGCGTAGACTACGCAACTGCATTACGCCCGTGGCCGCTTGGAATTAATAACAACTGCAAAGAAAATATGTGAAACACTTCTGGTAACATTCTTTTCCCACGTCCTGTATCGATATACGCCTACCCTACTCTCACAACAACAAATGACATTTCAGTATTACTGTTAGTAGTCTTCATATGTTAATAAAACAAAGCTGATGATTGTATCTAAGAACAAGTTCACAAACTGCACCCTTAATATAAACCAAAGGCCAGTTGAACGTGTAAGCAAATTTACATATCTTGGTACGATAGTCAATGAACAATGGGACCACTCTCAAGAAATAAAGACCAGAATTGAAAAGGCAAGAGCAGTGTATACTAGAATGAGCAGTTTATTCAGAAGTCACGATTTAACAATAAACACAAAGATGAGACTTCTACGCTGCTACGTATTCTCGGTCCTCTTCTACGGTGTAGAATCTTGGACTTTGACTGAAGTCATAACTAAGAAATTGGATTCTTTCGAAATGTGGCTCTACCGTATGTTAGAATACTGAGCATTTCATGGACAGCGCATATAACTAATGCTGAAGTTCTTAGAAAGATGAAGAAAGATAGGAAAGTTATTAACACAGTGAAGATAAGAATGTTTCAGTATCTGGGACATCTCATGAGAAATGAACAGAGATTATACTTATTGCAGTCCATAATACAGAGTTGTACTTGGAAAGAGAGGAGTTGGGCGACCGAGAATCTGACAAATTTAAGGACCTGGTTTGGAATGAATACAACTGACTTATTTCGTGCAGCAGTGAAGAAAGTTAAAATAGTCTGTATGATATCCAACATCCGAAACGGATAGGAACTATCAAAAGAAGTAGAGTAGTCTTCATCGTTATCTAGAGCGGTGTTTTTCAAAGAGGTACCGCGAAAATATGTAGTTAAACTCTAAAACGGTAATATTTTAAATAAAACATTTTGGAGTTGAAAATATTGTAATTAAAAAATCAGCCCTTCTTATTTTCACAATAAAGACAAATAATTTTCTTTATTCATCATAGAATTTTACTATAATAATATAAGTTGGGACTGAAGACACTCAAAGGTGCTGTAATATTTTATCCAATTTTAAAATAATGCAGGGAAGCAAAAAGTTTGAAAAAATTTCACAGTTAACGCATTGTTTGAAATTTTATACGCCTTGTTACTGCAACATTTAGTGACAATTTCTCCGGGTCGTTTAATGTGGAGTTAAACTCCCATACTTTTCATGACGCCTTACAAATACGTTTTGCTAGCTGTTCCGTGTCATTTGCTTCCCAAGGCCGTACCATTCCAAAATGTTCGTGACAAAGTCGTTACCACACCGTACGACACATCCTATAAATTGTGTTCCGAAATTCAATTTTTTTCTTAGATACAGTTTGACTTTCCTCCTTAGTACTTATAAACTTTATTTTCATTTCAGTCTAATTAATTCTTGTTATTTTGTACTACATCTAAGTTTATACTAACGAGACGGATCTTTTCCTGGCTTCACTACTTCTAACTACCACTTCCATACCAATGCACTCCATACTAGTGGTTTTACAAAAACTTTCGTTCCATCAGTAGTGATTTTCTTCTTCGTTTACGCAAAGATGAAAATTCTTCTCTTCACTTCCACTGAAAATCACTTGTCTTCAACGTTTACCAGATAAGATAACTGTTTCACTTTTTCCAACATAGGGCTGCTTCCTTGTTCCGTCTTCAACCATCCCTATAACTCGTTGACGTTAATTTTTATTTCCGATGCTTATGTTTTCCAGAGAACACTTGAGACGTTCATTTAGTATTATTGTTAGCAGTGTTGCTGACAAGAGACTGAGAAAACTGTGACTGTTTGGACGAAGCGACAAGCTAATGCAAGTTTTAAAAGCTTTAATAGGTGTTGCTATATGGATGTGAGACCTGGAAAGAGACAAGCACATTACCACAAGGTTACAGACTTTCATAAACCGTTGCCTGAGGTACATAATGAGAATTTGGTGTATGGGAGGCCACAAGTCAGAGTACCATGCAACTACAGATAAAGAGAAGAAAATGGAGGTGGATAGGTCACACCCTGAGAAGACCACCTGAATATATCGCTAGACAGGCAGTGAATTGAAATCCGCAAGGTAGCCGCAGACGCGGAAGACCGAGGAACAGTTGGAAGAGGACTGTGGAAAGAGAGCTGGCTGGTGTCAACAAGACACGGAGGGAGGTGAAGGCCCTGGCAATGGACAGAACACGCTGGAAAAATTCCGTCGAAGCCCTATGCTCCACCTAGGAATTTAAGGACTTAAGTCAGTAAGTCAGATAGGATTTTATAAAATAAATAAGGTAAAAATGTGAACACAGATGTGAAGCCAGTATATGTAGTATATTGCTTGGTTTATGTGTTGTCCAGCTTTAACGAAGGGAAAGTTTGAAACTGGAATTCGGTTACAATCATCTAACTACTGAACAATGAGACGATTGATAGGCTGCGGTAGTATTAGGGAGTTTGAAATTCGTTTGACTGGCATCTCTGCGGGCTATAGGACATGGTCCACTACTGCCGCATAAAACAGACGTTCTGGCCCCACTATCTGCAGTGTAAACGACTTGAGTAACTGGTACGGGTTCTTCACCAGTTAACCACGGTATTGTGGCAGACGATTGTTTTCGTCCCTGAGCACGATTGTGTAAATACATTCGTGTGGAGTTGTCACGATGGAAGCTAAAATCAGCAGTAGCCAAGCGAGTTGATGCCGGCCGATACCGATTAGGGAGTTTATCAGACCAGTACGACGCCTGGCTATCCGGGCAGCGCAGCCTGTGGACACGAGTAGGCCTACTTAGCATAATATCCTGTGGTCATACACCAAAATGAATTCCTAAACTATATCCTAGCTTAGTAGACCTGATGAAGGGAAAAGCCTGATGTTCACCTCCCCGTGGTAGAGAGGGGGCAACGTTTGTATATTAACGAACACAGGGACCGAGTATCACCAGGGATAAGGTGATCCCCTCTTTCAAATGCCAATGGCCTCCTTGGAGGGCAGATGAGCCGATAGAGGACAGGGTACTCTATTGTCCTAGGGGTGAGAAATCACTTCTAAAGGCGGAGGAACGGGTGAACGTCAACGGCGTAGAATGCAGAAGGCAAGGGGAAACCACTCCATTAAAGATCTGTTTAAGATATCGCTAGTATCAGCAGCTCTATGATGGATGCTTCTCTTGTACAATATTCCGGTGCTAAAACGGTCCACTGTTCGGAATTCCGGGTGGGGACTACTCGAGAAGTTAGTCCAGTTAAACACAATACTGAAAAGAGGATTGGACGACCCCGTTTAGAATACTTGAAACAGCTTATGGTCGATATGAACTGAACATCATATTGTGAGTTGAAAAGAAAAGCAGAGAAGCGTGAAGAATGGCGAGCTGCTGCCAACCAGCCTATTGACTGCTAACCTAGAAGACAAACAAAACTGTAACATATTTGACGCCACAGTATTGACATACATACAAATATCGAAGAAACGGTTCATATTTTGTGTCAGATCGCGTTCAATTTGTTTTCATTTTTGTTATTCAGTACTATGTTCCTCATCTGTCTCTACGATTACGGAAAGAAGTAGTCACCGTAATTGTTCTCTTGACACTCGTTAGGTGACAAACTCGCGTGTTCCAGCCTGCTTAAATCGCCATTTTACTCCCGTTCCACCATAATTTAAGATTTTTGCACGCTTGTAGCTGTCACGGAATACTTTAAAATTACTTTTCTCAAGCCATAAAATAATTAATAAAATCCCATAATAGAATGTTAATAGAAGCGACAGTTACATTTTGTCCGATCAATGTGAAAGTCAATTATAACCATGTTACATAAATTTTAAGTCGATATATGGAAACCAGTAGGTTGGTGTTCTTCAAAGCGACACTTACGCGTTTTGCCGCCAAAAGTTATTCCTAATTCAAACGCTGTAATTTAAGGAAGAGATCAAAGTCTTCAGGGAAATTATAAATGCGCTCTCATGCCTACCAATTCTACATGCGTACTTAAAGATGCCAACAAAGAAACGAATCAAGAAATGAACATCAAGAACAGAGACAAAATTGCGGCACATCCTAATGAAGATGCTTGCACATTCTTTAGAGCACACAAAACCAAAAATGTTCAAACCTATAGACCTAATAACTTGAATCTCCTTAACAATGAGTAGGATTGTGAAGAGTGAAGAATATTTGCTCTACAAGACGCTGATGGTATAAGAAACAGCGTTTTAAAAATGTAAATTCACTGCATATTGTGTTTGTTTGTAACAATTGTGAGGGGGGCCCACTGTGTAAGTAGGTCGGGATCTGACATATGACTCAGTTTCAGTCCATAAGCGTAGGGGCTATTGGCAAAATTGTGACACACGCATGCGTTTCAAACAAATGATGGAGTAAGTTCCAAATGAGAGAAGAATGTAGGTCGAGGCTAGGATGGTGACACGTAACAATGTGCAGACGTGCCGTCCGGACAGGCAGTGGCGACGGCGATGTCGGTGATGGGTGATGAAACCCGGGTATGACGAGGGATCGACATGGAGTTGCGAATGTCTGAAAACAAGAGTACTAGAAAACCCTGTGATGATTATTACCGGAGTAAGACAACTGAGCAGGTGACTGAAGGCTATCGTCACGTGGATCCAAACGTTTGGTCTTAATAGAACAGTTTATTGTTGACACCTGTGGCGTATTGTCGGGTGGGGGCGGACGAGATCGGACCCCCTCCCCCCAGAGGGTCCAAAAAAATGACGAATTTTGTTAATCTCTTAAGTTTAGGCTAATTTTTGTCAGGTGTGTACTCTAATATGCGCTTAGCAACTCCTTTCCTAACTATACAAACAGGTTAATTACACAGCATTTGCGTATCCTTGTGAAATATGAAACAGGCCTATAGGAAAATCAGTTCAGTTAATAAGTGTTTTCTAAACATCGTTTCAGTAAGTGTATTTTTCCTTTTAATTGAATGGGATTGATTTCAGGATGTTATGACACGTTTGTCAACCACTTTAAAGATGGTAATGTTGATTAGGCTTCACTTATTTTTCTTTCGTATGAAGGCGACTCGATGGGTGGTCCCCCCCCTTCCCGACAAGGCCAGATTCTAGATACGCCACTGGTTGAC
Organism: Magicicada septendecula; assembly: GCA_034769895.1. NCBI lineage: Eukaryota > Metazoa > Arthropoda > Insecta > Hemiptera > Cicadidae > Magicicada > Magicicada septendecula. The sequence goes on along the minus strand of CM068374.1, from coordinate 398,847,155 downwards.
GTCAGGCCTTTCATCCGTCCCGTGATGAACGTTTTCCGAGGTGGCGTCATCATCGCTCAAGATGCCTCGTCTCAACATCTTGAACGCTAAGAAACGTGAAATCATGAAAATACAAACAAGATATGAAGGTTTTTAGCTACGTAAGGCATTATAATTGAATTCAGACGTGCGCACAAATACGCGCGTGAACGCCGACAAACGACTACAGCTTCTCGTTACTGTAAGTAAAGGAATGGCGCTGACAAATAGACGCGCAGGCTAACACTGGTCGCGCATCAAGCTGCCACTTCTTCTTCAGCACTACAGCCGAACGTGAGCCCTGGCTTCAAACACCAATATTCTCCAAAGTCTCCTATCCATTGCCATCTCAGTGTAATCCCTCACATCCATTCTTCTGAGATCTTCTAGCACATCATCCAACCATCTTATCCTACTTTGTCGTATTTTGTCGCTTCTCTGCTATGACGCAACAAAATACGACAAAGTTGTTATGAAGACTGCTAACACAGATAAAATAGCGTCTTATCCTATATCGGCCCCTCTTTCTGCTTTTACTAGACTCGCGCACTCAAGATTTTCTTTAGCTGATCATCCATCCGCTCTAGGTGACCTAGCCATTGTATTCGTTCGGCCTTTATGAATTTTACAATGTCCTCACGATTCAATACATCATCTATCTCCAAGTTATAGATTCTTATCTCCATTCGTTATCTTCTTTAACCAGGTCTTACGATCTTTCTTTCGAACCTTCTTAGTGTTACTTTTTCCTTTTTTGTCAATGTCCATGTCTCACCTCCATAAGTAACAACTGGTCTGATAAGTGTCTTATCCATTTTTATTTTTTTGTTGTGACTAATGAGTTTGCTTCTCAGTAGTCTGCTGTTGGCATAATATGCCCTATTTCCTTTTTGTATCCTGTCATGTATTGTCATGTTTATGTACACACTAATGTTACCCAGGTCTCTGAACTTATAAACTGCCTCAAATGAATTATCCTCTATACATAAACTACATAAAGTTCTTCTCCTTTCTGATGCAGAAGTTACCATGTAGCATCAAGCTGCCACGTCTACTAAAATTGGTATAATGATATTAATACAATTTGCGCCGCTGTTAACGACACCGCCAACTAAATAGTAGAAAACAATTCTATTAATTTTTCTCCACTGCTACACATGTCGTACGTAGACCCTCAGGGTTGATACTAACGCGCTACTTTCCTGTTTATCTGCTTCTAATTACTTGCCACTGTCGGGCGTTGTCCGTTAATAATATCTCTCAAATTATAATGTGTACTGTATAGTCGTATAATGGCGCAAACGTTATTACGTTGCATTCCTTTATTGTTAAACTTCCAAAAAAAGAAAGTCTGACATCGAGTCGAAGCCGCGACGTGTATCATATTCCTGGAAAGGAAATATTCACTGTTAACAATAAAAGAAAATTTATGTCCCGTCGTCTCAACTATAATTTCTTTCTTGCGAGTTTCAGTAACAGTTTAATAGTTGAATAGGCCGACAGATAAGTAATAATAATAATAATAATAATAATAACAATAACAATAAGAGAGCGGACGCAAACCCGCGGCGTGTCTCGGCTACGTGTTGTGAATCAGGTATATTGTCATCTTGCCGTCATCGGTCACTTATACCATACTGGTAGTAATACGACTACAATATTTACGCTTATTTATTCCAATAACGCTTTCAAACATAATTTATTTGTTATTTCTCTTGAACGTTTTCTTTTTCTTCTGTTTTTTGCTCATATTCTTTACACATTCCTAACAATTCTCCTCTTTCTGTTCTATTATCGTCGTGAGGTTTTGGTGGTAGTAGTAGCAGGTTTGTTTCTATATCATCTAATTCTATCCAGAATCCATTAATATGATTATTGTCTACAAACATTTATACAAAAGAATCAGGTAGTTCTCCATGCCTGGTTTGGTCCCCTTGACGGTATCATTACACTTAATTTCTCTCTTATCTTCCCAGTCGCTCCAAGTTCATGAGATTTATTCCCCATACCTTTCAGGGAATCCTCTCTCTTCGCATTTCTAGTCTACATTCAAGTCTAATTTGCATATTCAAAAATCTACGTTTTTGTCTTTGTCGCACCTGATCTATATGTCTTAGTCTACCATGTGAATTACATGTTCTTTTATTCAATAAGTAATGTTTCCTTCATTTATGTCCCTCTTCCTATGTTCCATCTTTGCTGTTTGTTCTTTTTAATCCGTTAATAATCATCAAAACTGAAAAGGAAATTGAAAAGGAAAGCTATACAAGAGACGTGTATGAAATACTATACTGGTGCCAGATTACAGGCTGCAGAAATGACCTAATTGAGATTGGTAAAGGGATAAACGCGACTCGATCATACAAGAAACGAGTGTGTTAAACGAGAACTTGCTATAGTTTCCCTAAATGAACTCATTCAGAATAATTATGGAAAGTGCTGGAAACACCGTCTAGAACGAATGGACAGTGCCCGTTGGCTTATGAGAATATGAGCTGGTTGGAAGAAGATCTGTAGGCAGGCCAGTCGCAAGATGGCGGGAGTCGGGAGGAATCCTATCCATGAAGTATTGAAAACGAACAATCGTCAAAGGTTTTTCTAATCGTCTTCCATTCAGTAATAATCACCACGTCGATTCGTCGTCGCCACTGCCTGTCCGGACAGCACGTCTGCACCTCGTTACGTTTCTCCATCCTAACTAGCCTCGACCTACATTCCTTTCCTCCCTTCGTTTGGAACTTACTCCATCGTCTGTTTGAAAAACATGCGTGCGACACAATTCTTCCATACTTACGCAATATGAGCTGTTCTTTGTACGTTTCTCATTGTAACGTGTGTTTCCGGTACGGTGTCGATGTGTGGTATTACGGACCTTAACATTTGGCAAAAACATTTTCAAAAACAGAAAATTGCAAATCAATTAAAAATAATCAATTCGTAGCTATTACGACATTACAGAACACGCTACGTGTTTCTCGGCTATTCCAGCGAATCCCGGCTATGAAGTGTGTGTGCGTACATATTGCTGCTACTCTGAGATGAAGGATAATTACGTGATACTTGTCGCGCGTCCGTAGACGAGACTGATCCAGATTTCACCAGTCCGCGCGCGCTGTGTGCAAGGCCGCAATCAGTTACGTTCTGGCGTTTTCTAATAGCGTTCTTGACGCGTAGTATGGACTATTCTGGAATTTCAGCGGGGTATAAATACAAGTACTCAGCGACGCTTAGTTCAGTTTTAGTGGCGATTTATTCCAGTGCGGTTCGAAGTATTGTGGCGAAGTGTTACGGGTTTTATAATTGTGCGAGACTCGTTGACATTATTATTGCGTGTGAACAATTTTTATTTGATTTGTTGTAAGAGACGATCTTGTTGATTACAAACTGTTTAATTGTGATAGTTAAAGCTGGTGATTAGTGACTTAATTGGTGCCTTGTATTTTGTTTTCCACTGTACCATACGACGATCACTAGCCCGTCGTAACAATGTGTATGAATATCTGTAGTATATATAATACACATACACATATCTGCTGGGTGTCTCCTCATTTCGTATCATAGCGTTACCAATATGCTTTCATAACGTTCGAATTATGAAAATGAATTTACATCGCTTACTCTTACTAAAAGTTATTCTATAAAGATATTTTTAGTGTCAACGTGTATGGAGCAAAATGTTTAAAACTAAGTAAACTGTGTGTTATATTTAAAACTAAGTAATGGTCACACACGATTTGGGAAGTATTATTTCAGAAGAGGAACAAAATAAAAAAATAACATCAAAAATAACATTCAACAAGGTAAAAAGCCATTCCTTTGCTAAACTCGTTACTTTGGTCGAACAAAATGAAACTTGAAACTAAACTCACAATCTACACAACTATTGTGGAGCCCATTTTAACTTATGGCTGCGAATCCTGGCAACTTTCAGATAAAGAGAAAAAGATGATAGAAACTGTGGAAGTGGAAATGGACTTCTCAAGATGAGCGTATAATTTCTAGAATGCAACATGCTAGAAACGAAGATATAAGAAGGAAAACACGGCCCGTATTTACAACAGCAGAAAGAATAGAATCCAGACAGTTGCTATGGTATGGTCACGTAATGAGGATGGAGGAGAAGCGATGGCCAAAGACAGCATTGACTTACACACCACAAAACAGGAGAAGAAAAGGAAGACTGATAACACAATAGAGAACGGGAATTAGGAAAAGCATGAGAGATCGAGCTATTGAAGATGATGACTGGACGGATAGGGACAAATGGTGATCGAAATGCGGGATGCGGCATAGACTGTAGGACCCCCGCTAAAAAAAAAAATAAATAAAATAAATGGTCACACAATTGGTGTCCTGTGTCCTGTAATATTACTGCTTTGTCATGTCTGTCTGTTCGAAATTTCCTCTCACGATTTGTTTTCTCTCACGTTCGATATTATCGTCACTAAGAAATCTATCCATGACTAATAAGTCACGCAGAGAGTTATTTCTACAAATATTTAATTAATATCAATAAAGTTAAAAGTGGATTTAAATAGCTCCCTTCATCAGGATGAGTCGATTATTTTCCCGTAGAACTTTACACGTCAAACTGAAAATTCGCACACAAAGATGACCATTTCTTTGTGCGGTATAGAATCCACCGTTCTGAGTGAACCAATGATGAAAAAGGTAAACGGCTTCGAGATATAGTTGTATATATGGGTACTTAACATATAGCCTACTGAGAAACAGGCCCGGCTCCAGGCAGGCGCGAACCGTGCCACCGCCCAGGGCGGCAGATTCCGGGATGTTAAGTTTTGAAAGCTAACATCAGTTAGCTGAATCACTTGATTACCTCGAAGTCATAAAGGAGTTTGTCAGTGCAAAAGCTAGACGAGTATTTTTTAACTAAGGTATATGATACATTACTTTTGTTATATTTCAATCATAATGAATTTTAGTTAGTATTTTAATTTTAAGTCATCACATAGGCATACATTTTTATTGTCTCGCGATTCCTTGTATTGCCTCTACAATTTTTATTGTAGCCGTTCGCCGCATCGTAAACGCGAAAAAGTTCTAGTTAACACAACAATGCAAACATTCCTAGTCGTCATTTGAAGGCAATCGCTGTATCTTTAGAGTAGGTCTAGTGTGCATGAATGTGTCCAGAGTTAAAATGGGGGGGGGGCACTCATAAATACTGCACAGGGCGGCAGAAGCGCTGGGGTCGACCCTGGTTAGAAGTTACCAGGGAACATATAAAAGATGTTTCCATAGACTTACAAAAGACACAGCATTAGGTTTTCATAGGATTAAACAACGAGATAAAGCTCCGAAATCTTAAAAATCTACGCCAGGGAAGAAAAAAGCGGATGGAGAAGACGAATGTCGTGGGTTTAAGGGGACTTAAACCTACTAGAAACGTTTAAGTTGCCTTTTATCTAGGCGCGTTTATCTTTTCAGAATAGCGTTCAAGAGACTACAAACAAACATAATGATCGCCGGTTTAGTACAGTCGTAGGCCTACGGGAATTAAGCCATCATAATGTGGGTGTCGTCAGGTGTTGATACTGGATAGGTCATACTATACGCAGTGTACGCAATGTTATATATACATGTAATTATGTACAGTTAGCGCGTGCTTACCACTGCCATCATAAGCTGTAATTTATTACCGTCCATTTACGCGAGTACTTAATAATAATAATAATAATAATAATAACAACAACAACAACAACAGCAGCAACCACACCGACAACTCAATCAGTGACGACAAAACAGGTGTTCCAGTCAACGATTACAACAACCTCACGTTCATACCATTTTTTGTTGAACACAAAAAAAAACAAAAGGCGTATCGAATTTGAATTATAACATTGTGAGCATGTTGTGATCAATAAGCATTAACAACAACAACATATGAATTAATTACTTGTATTTAATGTCATGCGTTTGGCACAAAGATGTGGCGGACACATGTGTGCGCGCGCGCACACACACAGCTAGAAATGCCAACAGATTGATATCGTCACCGCCGCCACATCTGATTGTGTAAGGTGTGGTCAACAAATTATCAAAGGATGAGAACAGCTTATGTTGACTTTAATCTGCTTTTTTTGTAGCCTCCACTTAATAAAGGAAAAAGAATATTATAAGATTATAACCGCAAGCAATGTAGATCTAATTCTTAATATAAATCGCATTACATGTAAATTAATTTCCCAGTTAGCCCAGTGATTTAAGGAAAAAACTGTCCAAAAAGCCTACTGATCTCGATTTTCTATACAGGTTTATTTCGACGTCCTGAATAACGTGTGAAAAGTCACAATGCCAATCGTGTACGCGTCTTGAGTTATTAGAGGTAAAAGGTCACAAAAAATGTTTTTTTTTCCAAATATCTCGCTTCCTGTTGGTCGGACGACAATAGAGGTGAATATCAACAATTATAGATCTCAATATTCTTTATAAAAAAGGTCCTTTGAAATTTTCACGTAAAACTAGCCGTTTTCGCGAAATGGCGCAGAGAAAATATCAAAACCGCTCAATTCATTTATTTCCGCACCACCTTCGAGGTAGAATGCAAGGCGTTCTCTAATCTTGGTAGTCCGCCAATCGTTCCTGAACAGTAAACTGCGCCGACTCAATGCATGAATTACCCCCACTTACAAGTATAGCTAAATTATTCAGAGAGAAGAGGGGGAGACGACGAGATAACAGTTCACTGTCTCACTTCCATATTATCTTCCTCTCTGTCACACACATGCTTCCCTTGTTCTCGCCAGTCTTGTTGCGGCCGATGTTCACACTATGAAACACTGTACATGACTGTTGTGCGAAATAAATGTTAGCCTCGCAAGGAGGTGTTTGTACACTGCGCATCTGTAAGCCACTGTTCATTCTGTTAGCCTCGCAACGAGGTGTTTGTACACTGCGCATCTGTAAGCCACTGTTCATTCTGTTAGCCTCGCAAGGAGGTGTTTGTACACTGCACATCTGTAAGCCACTGTTCATTCTGTTAGCCTCGCAAGGAGGTGTTTGTACACTGCACATCTGTAAGCCACTGTTCATTCTGTTAGCCTCGCAAGGAGGTGTTTGTACACTGCACATCTGTAAGCCACTGTTCATTCTGTTAGCCTCGCAAGGAGGTGTTTGTACACTGCGCATCTGTAAGCCACTGTTCATTCTGTTAGCCTCGCAAGGAGGTGTTTGTACACTGCGCATCTGTAAGCCACTGTTCATTCTGTTAGCCTCGCAAGGAGGTGTTTGTACACTGCACATCTGTAAGCCACTGTTCATTCTGTTAGCCTCGCAAGGAGGTGTTTGTACACTGCGCATCTGTAAGCCACTGTTCATTCTGTTAGCCTCGCAAGGAGGTGTTTGTACACTGCGCATCTGTAAGCCACTGTTCATTCTGTTAGCCTCGCAAGGAGGTGTTTGTACACTGCGCATCTGTAAGCCACTGTTCATTCTGTTAGCCTCGCAAGGAGGTGTTTGTACACTGCACATCTGTAAGCCACTGTTCATTCTGTTAGCCTCGCAAGGAGGTGTTTGTACACTGCACATCTGTAAGCCACTGTTCATTCTGTTAGCCTCGCAAGGAGGTGTTTGTACACTGCGCATCTGTAAGCCACTGTTCATTCTGTTAGCCTCGCAAGGAGGTGTTTGTAGACTGCGCATCTGTAAGCCACTGTTCATTCTGTTAGCCTCGCAAGGAGGTGTTTGTACACTGCGCATCTGTAAGCCACTGTTCATTCTGTTAGCCTCGCAAGGAGGTGTTTGTAGACTGCGCATCTGTAAGCCACTGTTCATTCTGTTAGCCTCGCAAGGAGGTGTTTGTACACTGCGCATCTGTAAGCCACTGTTCATTTTCTATCATCTGGTTTCTACGTCTGTGGATAACATTGTTTGGACGGTCTCACGGATCGTCGTATGGTACACTGGAAACAAACTACAGACACCAATGAAATCACTATTTACCAGCTTTAACGAGGCACAAATAACAATTAACAAGGTACTCTCATACAGTAATTCAAGTTAAATTTATCAAAAAAAAAATAATAATGTCAACTATAGCCTGACAACTTTGAAAAAAAACCATCACCAATTTCAGTACTCGCAGAGTGGAGAAGTAAGGTTCCTCCCCCTCCCACTTTCTCTGTCTTACTACCTCCCTTCCCTTCCTAATCAACGGCACGCTGTGTAGTTCACATACGGTCTTCGGCGAGTGAATGATCCCTTCCACACAGTTGACTTGCGTCACGTGATTTTCTCCTACAAACCTCCGAAGTTTGTCAAAAACGTTTGTTTATCGCAGATCGTTTCAACGTTGTATACGTATGCAAGTAGACGCGCGTATACGTATATAAGGAGTTGTACACTAATTATAAAACAATAATCACTTCGCCACAGCAACCACTTGATCCGCACTGAATAAATCACCCAACGCAACTAACTAAGGCAGCCGCTGTTCCTTATATATAGTCTGCCCACAATAATTTGCGTAGTTAACAAGCACTCGAAAAGACCAGAGGGTACTTGACACAGACACTGCACCTGCTCGGCTAGCCGGGAAACGCGTAGTACGACTCTCGACTGTTCGAGAGCGTTGCGTAATTGTCGTTACACTATTTATTCATCTGGGAGTCTTCCGTGTTCTTCTTCAAGTACTATGGAAGCATTTCCATTACAGTAGGCCTACAGCTTAGACCTATACTGTGCTGTAAATATGTTTATGTATATATTTATTCTAAAATCATTTGTACACACGCTCATAGAGGGAGTTTAAAAATAACGAAGCTACCACATTGCCTTTCAATTTCAACTTTGCCACTGACACTGCCACATCATAGAATGGACGAAACGTTTGTGTTTACAATAATAAGAAGAATAAACTATAACTGTCAGTCGGAAGTGTTCTTGTTACACATTATGTGTGTTAGAGCGTTATTATTGAAAATAATACATAACTGATCTTCTTTCGCTTTTACAACAGACACAAAAAATCTACTTATGTTATACAACCCTTTACAATGTCCATTTTGTTCCTTTTACAACATGTAAGTGTATCGTAGACAACGCAAAGACCTATTAGTACTATATTACTTACTTCCTATTATTACTTACTATTAGTTCTATATTTTCACCAGTCGTCTGCACAAAGTCATGCGAAGAATATTTTCAGAAAAATGAGATCAGGCAGAAGATCCTATCAGAACGATCATTATGACAAACAAATTAATTGAACAAATGTTTCACTTTATTATTTTGAGGGTGGGTGGATAGATTAGTAAACTGGCTAAATACGATTGTGTGTGTGTGTGCGTGCGTGTGTGTGTGTGTGCGTGCGTGCGTGCGTGTGCAGCTCAATGAGTTGCGTGTAAGGAATCAAATCGAACTGATTCTAAGACGAAGTTTATAAGATTACACCAGTACCAGCGCTGACATACGGTAGTGAATCTGCGAAGTTGACCAGTCGTTTTTATTCGATTACGCAAGGAGAGGCAAATATGTCAAGAATGCTGTATATTTACGTGCTTGTGCATTACCCCGTAATTCCAAAACGGCACCATCGCTGTAACAAAACAGGGCCCAGTCGACACCAGTGTTTTTGAACATATGACAACTTGGAAAAATCAAAATTTCGGATGTCAGACGCCATTTGCCGACACAGTCCCCATTGAAAGAGATATTACTCGATTCGTCTTGGATCTGGGCATTAGTTTTGGCGAAGGGTTACTGCTTACTGATTTCAATTAAATGTAATTCAAACTATAGTCAGTGATTACGCGACCATCCAAGAAGTGACATTTTGTGGTTGTTATGTATGCTTGTTTGTGACCAAAACTCCAAAAAGGTTACACGGATTTTGATAATATATTAAATTAATGTAATATAAAAATTTTACATTAATTCAAGGTAATTTAAGGCGAGATTAACAAGACACAGACACATTGACTAACACAGACTTAGCCTACACGCGGACGCAGGCGAACCTCTTCCAACGTAACTCCACTAATAGAGCGCAAAGATTTCTAATAACATATGTACGGAAAACAATTAAAAATTACATTTTTAATGTAGCACATGTCTGCACATGTCCGTGATGGATGTGTTCTCAGATCTCTCATAGACATGTGGGACGTGTAAAGTTGAACAACTAAGTTGAAGAGGTTAACTTTGTCTGCTTTTAACAGATAATTCTATATCTGTTAACAAAGGAAAAATAATGCTATAAGATAATAACCACAACTTGTGTAGACCGAATCCTTAATAAAAATCACATTAGGCCTACTTGTAGACTAATTTCCCAGTAAATATTCTCTAATCTTGATACGTCCGTGAATAATATCTGGTCATGATGACTTCCATGTTCTTCTTTAAGTAGTGTGGACACGTTTTCGTTAACGGACAGCTAGCTTCTTTTGCTTGTAGACCAAATATATTGTCCTTTCAATATTGTAATATTCTTGTTCTCATTTATATAATACTTATTTATATGATTATTGCTCGGTGGGCCAGTGACTACGATAAAGTTAAATAAACAAAAGTGGACTTTTTGAGAAGAAACTGTAGAGTCGGACGGAGATATGGAAGTCTGTGATCGAGAAAATCGAAGCACAAATGCCAGCTGACAAAGCCACGCCGTATTGCGTAGAAGAGAAAACGATTATGTGTTTCAGAGGGATAGCATGTGGTGCTGTCTGGAGGACAGAACGATCCATTTTATACCTTAGGGACAGGACGTTGATGACCTCTCGATGAAGAAACAACTGGACAACGAACTGGTGGAGAGAAGGATACAGGGACAACCGTCTTTGATTATAGACAAGTCATGTAGGTACGGGTGACTCGTGGTGTGTGCGCGCGCGCTTACGTGTCCATTGACTTCGTCAAGCCAAACTGACCGAGTAAAGTTTTCTCGTCACGCTACAGTACGTTACGCGTCTCCATAACTGAGTGAAGTTGTAACACGAGGCTTGTGGTCAATAAATCAGTCAATTACAAACACCGTATGATAAACGCGCGCGTTTGTGTGTGTGTGTGAGCGGTAAGCTGTAACACGAGCGCGTACCCGAGCGGAATAAAAATGGTAGAAACAACGAGGTATGCGGATTGAGTGACAGAAGCTTTGATCTCTATGTCTCTCCTGTGTCTCAACTGATCGGTATGCTACGGCAGGTACTCTTAGTAGCGTACCGACGACGTGCGTACTTTACGCTGTGCTTATTTAGCTGAAGCTAGTCACCTTCAGTGTTCCCCCTGTCAGAACCTGTTTTGCCGACTCGGCAGGCCAGCGACCCGATACACGGGCTCCCGCGAGGTTGTGCAACGCCTTCCTTGCGAGACCTGACTGCCCTGGCGCCGCTCGCCTTCGTTTCGGTCGACGCCCTCGGGCGTTCGAGCCCCTTGTCCCCGCCAGCGTGTCACTACGTTCCCGCGGGCGAAGCCCTAGGGGACCATGGTGACGCGCCTCGGCGTGACAATTGGCTGAAGCAAGACAGCATCAGCTTGCTCCCATGATGTACATGCAATATCATGTACTCGCGGTCCGCCTTATGCAGAGCAAACGACCGTGCCGACCTGTTTGCACCTGGCGTTCATCAGGCCTAGGCCTGGACAACGCAAGAGGCCCGTACATCCTCTGTCTGTCTATAACATTTAATTACTAATCGCGTGTGCGTGTTTTGTAAAGCGACCCTTGTTTTAATAACTACTTGTATTTTGTATTACTAACTGTAATCGATTTTTCGATTTTTGAGGGGGAAGGACAGAGAGAGAGAGAGAGAGAGAGAGAGAGAGAGAGAGAGAGAGAGAGAGAGAGAGAGAGAGAGAGAAGCCCGTAATGAAGTGCGTGCGACCGCAATAATGCTTGGGTAGAGTTATTTCCGACAACGATTTAGAGATTATTGCACCATATTTAGAGATGGAACAACAATGCCTTAAATGGAATGGCGTCCAGTAAATGGAGTCATACGAGTGGAGTAATTAATAACAGGCACACAGGCATGCACGTTAATGCGCGCGTTCATAGGAGTCACCAATCAATTTAGTTACGCCACTGTGCGCGCACCCACACACTCTCATGATAAAGCTTTTAAACATAATTTTTTTCTCTGTCAGTTTCCGTAATGCGTAATAAAGTGTACGCGTAGTCTTCTATATTAGTTGTAAATCAAATTATCCTCATTGGAAATGTTAAAATTGTAGTTCGTGACCCGACGCTCCACAGGCTTTGTTTTGAATTATCTTGAGATCGGATGTTAATACGTACGCGGATTGTTCAGTAGAAACACGTTTGATCTGCGCAGCCATGACTTCGTCGCCATGTCAACGGAATTCATTTGTTTATATTGTCTGTTTATGTAGGCTACTAGTGACGCGTCTGTCAAAAATATTTTCAATTTGCTCTTTTCTAAGCGTTGTGACTGGGTTGCAAAATGGCATCTATGATAGAAAATCCGTCCAAAGACAATCTTCATGCCGTTATTCAGTTTTTGGCCGCTGAGGGACGTCAGCCAGTGGAAACTTAAACGAGAATGAAAGCTGTATATGGTGACTATAGTTGTTCTCATACGGCAGTGGTTGAATGGTGCAATACGTTTTGACATGGAAGAGAATCCACTAAAGATTTGGCCCGTCCCAGACCTGCACGTGTTGCAGCATGAGACAGCTGGAAATTGCTTTACGCGCAAATAGGCGCATCAAAGTTAGGGAACTTTTTCAAATGTTGAGCATCAGCGTGGGAACTGTTCATTCCATCATTCATAGTCTTGGCTATCACAAAGTTGCTGCTCAGTGGATTTCACGACTGATGAGCAAGGAAATTTCCGTTCGGCCTTATCATTACAGCATTTGATGCGCTATTAACAACAAGGTGATGCCTTTCTACACCATATTGTTGGCGGTGATGAATCTTGGTGTTACCACTACGAACCAGAATTCAAACGTCAGAATATGCAGTGAAAGCATGCACAATCTCCGAAGGCAAAAAAATGTCGGTCCCGACCTTCTCCAGGAAATGTAATGGTGACCGTATTTTTTATTGTCAGGGTGTGCTGCTCTTAGATTTAAAGAACCTGGTGTCAACATCAACGCTGAGCGATATGCAGACAGCTTACAACGCTTACAGGTCAGCATCAAGAATAAACGTCCCGGGAAGCTCACAAATGGTGTCATTCTTCTGCATGATAATGCACGATCCCATGTAGGGCAGACGATTCAAGATCTGCTTGGTCGTATGAAGTGGGAAGTTTTACAACATCCACCTTACAGTCCCGAGTTGTCGGTTGTCCCCATGCGATTATCATGTTTTTGGCCCATTAAAGAAATCGCTAAAAGACGGCGGTTTAGATCAGACGCTGAGGTAGAGTTTGCTGTTAGCGAATGGTTCCGCAAACAGCCGCAAGAATTTTACCAGTAGGAAATCTACAGATTAGTGAAACAGTGGGGCTCATGCCTTAATGTTAATGGAGACTTCTTTTAAAATCGTTGAATAAAAAATGCTTTACAGCCTCTAAACGTGTTTCTATTGAACAATCCTCGTAGTATCCTCGCACTTTACAAGTTTAAAGCCAGAACATTATTTAATATTCTGGAAAACATGGTTACAATATTTAGAAGAAACTTGGGAGTTAACAGTTTAAGCGGCCACACTCGAGCGTGCGCGTACATGGAGGAACCAGCAACGATTTGCTGTGACTCCTTGGGACGACACGAAATGTTTAGAATTAAAGTATTAGAAGACAGGTGGAAGAAATAATAAACAGCCTAAAAGTTAGGAGATTAACAATATTCGTCAACTTTTACGACCCTCTGGTGGGAGGGTCCGGTCCCGTTGTCCTCCCCCCTCGTAAATACGCCTCTGTAAATATTTTTTGTGGGAGGAAGTTACACACGAAGGAACTCTGGTTATTGCAGTCGCTGAAAAGAAACAGCTGGTGCTGTAATAAACGGAACAAAAGAAAAAGAAGAAACAACAAATTCCCAATGTAATAGTAAAACGTATAACAACCTACAGGACTGAGCTTTTGGCCATTTAAATATAACATAGAAAGATTACGACAGTATATTTCATGCAGATTTAATAATTGCATAAATTAATTAATTAATAAATTTTGCTTATTGTCCCGCGTTTGGGCGGCATGTACAAATATACATGTATTATGCAAATTTATTAATTGCATAATCTAATTGAATTTTTAATTGTATAAAATTTACTCTTGGTTACAATTATCTACTAGAATTTGCTTCCTCGTGTCACGTGTTGGGACACCATATGCAACTGTAATATATTTTATGTTTGTCTCTACTTGCATAGATTAGTTAAAATTATTCAAAGGAGTTTTCATAAATGTAAGTTTTTATTACAGATCTTGTTTACTGCTCCAGGACGGGCATGCCATATCTGATGATACACTCTGATATCACTGAGCCATAATACGCCCCGCGTGCTGGAGCACCATATGTAAACAGGTGTTTTAGGTGAATAACAATCATCTGACTCAGACACTATTAATTTTCGTAAACAATACAAATTTAATTTTTATAAACGATACAAATTTATTCTATGTTTTCAATATCATTTAAATACTGAATAAAGTTAGCGTTTCTAGACAACATATCAAATACACAATGCTGTTATATTATCTCTACGTTATGAACATCTACAAAATCAATAAAGACTAATTAATTAATGACCATATAAATTTCAATATATCCTACTCTATGGATTCATATTTCTCAATTTGCGTTACTTTTGAGCAATTAAATATATGTATATTCAACAATTAAATAAATGTATATTCTACTCAGTGGCGAGTTCTTTTTGAGTGGCAGGACAGTGGCGACCTAATCTAATGTTACATGAATGATAATAATTTACTTGTTGTTTGTATCCAAATTGCGGTGATTAACTGCGTCGTACCTCTCATCCTACGAAGAAATCCAGGCTGAAGATACGCCAATTAAATTACACTTGACACTTCGTCACGACACTATTTGTCCCACATTTTATCCGGATACTCGCATGAACGATAATGACTAATTGCGTTAACTCGAATATGACTTCATCGTCTAAAACACTTTGCGTGTAGGTTCTTTGTCACTTTTGATGTACGCGTGCAATAGTTTATGCTGCGTTTAATTAGAGCGATTGTACCATTTATACTGTATTCACAATGCAAATATAATTGGTTTTAATTGCATTTTAGTGAGTTAAGAACGTGGCACAATCTTACTATATTGTTTCATGTCACTTATGTCACGGTAATGTGATATTGTCAATACCTTATCACTCGCATTAGATTCATAAAAACGAGATTTTTATGATCACAAAGTCTGATCGTACTTAACTCGACATTGTCATAGTATTTGGTCACGGGTTAGTTCTACAGTTTTACATAGTCTCTGATACACTCCCGAACGATCTCTTTGCTAGTATCAATACACTTTACTACCGTCCATCTGAAAGACTTTGGCTGGTTTATACCGAAATAGAATTGACTGACAAAATTTAGAATACGACCGAACTGAGACTGAACTCTCCAAATCGACCGAACTGAGATTAAAATAGACTGACTGACTGATTTTTATAGGCTGACTTAAATTGTTTGAAAATTGGAAATCGACTGAACTCTTCTTCTCTGCGAACACCTTATTTTATTACTTCAGCAACACGACTCCCTCCACGGATGTCATACCCTTACCACAATCACTGTCATGATTGGTTTCTCGCATCAGATTCTGCGAAGGCTCCTCCTGGATACTCCGGCTGGGGTCTCTAGTCTACTTCCCATTCGCTCTTCACCCTTGTCTCCATGTTGACGTCTTCTTTACACCCGCCTTTGCCGAATTCCTTGCTCCTGATAGGTCAGCCAAGACCCCTCTCTAAAAGTCTTGCTGTCCACACCATCTCCCCGTATGACGACGGACCTAATTACACGGTTGTCTGTTATGTGATTGTTCTTACGTTCCCAAGTGTCCTTTCTAAGCGATTTCCTTTCCGCACATGTGTATACCATAACCCGGGTGTGTCGAATCGCCGTATTGTCCTCGACTTCCCTTGTTACGTTCACACGCTGATGGTGGTCATCTTCCAGGAACTAACATCTGTTCTGCAGCCTTACAAGATGCTCCGTATGTCGTGCCAGTAAGCAAGTTTCCCGCTGTGCAGCTATATATAAGTTCCTTTGTACTTAACTGCATCCGCTCTTAGACTGCTTTTGTGGAAAATGTTATGTCCATGTGCAGCCGCTAACTCACACGTATACGTCGAAAATGTTGGCGTCCCCTTAGTACACTCCTTGTCGGTAGTTGTGATGAACTGACACCGTCTTTTGTTTCTTTGTTATTGTCGCCACTTGCGCTTATGTCGTTCATCCATGTCCAACATCTGTTATGTGCCAAGGCGTTGTCCTTCTTAAATCATTGTCTAACGGCGGCCGTTTGGCTATACCATGCATCACTCTTGACAGTTGACGCCCGCTACAGTGCCGTTTACGCAAAAAAAATTCTCTGCCGTAATTGCTTTACAGAGTCCCCAATTTGGGTTCATTGATGAGTCCCGAATCAAGGAATCGCAAATTAATGCCCTTGCTGAAGTTTCATCAATGGTCATTCTTCATTGAAAAGAGTGTAGTCACTAAAGATCATCTTCCACATGAAAGAGTGTAGTGTCACTTACCCTTTCCTTCCCCCTTTTTCAACACTGTCTGTCATTATTACACCACTGTCGTTCATAACCTTGATACTGAATTTATTGCTCGCTTGTTTGAGATTATGAATCCATTTACAGATTTTCTAGTAATTATATGGTTAAGTTAATATTCATTTACATGTTCTATATCTACAAAATTCCTTCCTTTTAGGAAAATAAAGTAAAAGAATATTCTTTTGTTGCTAATTAGTTATCACATTTTTTTCGTTAATTAATTTTTTTTTATATGCATTACTTCTAAATAATCTATTGGCTAAAATTTACATTTTGTTGACAAGCGCTCGACCAACTTGGTTACAACAAAAGAAAACACAATAAGCTTAAGTATTAATGATAACCTATTCACTCTAATTATCCTTGGTTAGATTTTCCAAAGATTATATTACAATTTGATTTACGCTAAATTTTACACATATAAACATTAATACTGTACTTCTTATACGTATCAAAAAATTTTCTTCCCCTAAAATTCTACAATTTCTCAACAAAATCTCATTTCAATTGAACAAAACTTTATTTACATTCCCCTTTTGTTTGAACTTAACAACTATCACACTATAATTCTCATTAAAGTTTTTACGATTACACAATCTATAATAAATGATTTTTTTTTCTATTTTACATTCTTGTAATTTATTACTGCTTGTTGTACATTCCAATAATTTATAGCTAATTATTTCAAATGATTAAGTAACAAACCTTTGTTTACTTTCTCTTATCGATTACTATCTTATCACGTACATTATTCAAAGTTTTACCATGAAACAAGACAATTTAAATTTTTACAAATTAGTCTATGATTTCACTACTAACTATAACACAATGACATAGTTCTTGATTTATTTACAAAGACAATTCTATCTCTTAGCTAAGCAAACTTGAATGGTTTGTTTTTTTATTACCGTTAGAGGCGTTACGCTTTCCTCTAACTTCTCCCCACTTAGCCGTTGAGTAGTTTGCCTTTTCCCTTCTTTACGTAACATAAACGCACGTCTTGTCCTTAAATAATTTGATGTATTATTTATCACGTTGATTTCTTTCTTTAATCTCTTTCCTTTCGGGAATGATAAGCTTTCAACTGTCTTATGTTAAATTTGCCGCGTATTTTCTGTTCATCGCTGCATTCAACCAAGATATATGTAGCTTCCCCTAAGACCTGTTTCACCTTATAGGGTCCACAATATAATTCACAAAATTTGTCAATTTTCTTCTGCATGGCATCCGATTGGCAATATGTCCTTACCAATACTAGATCTCCCAATTTAAATTTGGTAATTTTGTTATCCTCGTTCATTTTCTTTGCGTGTTTCTCTCTCTTCAGCTTCATCTTCACGAAGATTTGGCGGTTGTCCGTTATGCTATGTTCATGTATTTCTTGGTTTAAGTACTTTTCCCAAACGCGTGCTGGTCTCCTACCAAACTGCGCTTCGTATGGTGTTACTTCAATGGTGTCGTGATACGTTTCATTAATGCAGCTTTCGATTGTTGTAATGAAACGTGACCACTTAGTGTGTTGTTCGCCGACGAATATACGGAACATGTTTCCTAATTGTCGATTAATACGTTCGGCAAGGTTGGCGCACGGGTTGCGAATGGCAGTGTACTTCGGTTGTATTTGAAGTTCACTCAATCCTTCCACCCATTGTTTCGATGTGAACTGCGTCGCATTGTCCGTTAATATTGCTTTCGGTTTTACAACTTCTTCGATGTATTGTCGGACTCTCCTGATAGTTGCGGCCGTTGTTGCCCTTCTCAACGTGTATAACTTCACGTATTTTGTAAAGTTATCAACCATGACGAAGATGTATTTTACGCCACCCATCGATACTGGTAACGGTCCGTAATAATCCCCGCTAATGAGTTCTCCTTTCTCTGATGGTAAAATTGGTATCGTTCCGCCAAACAGATTCCTATTTTGGCTATCCTTGCAACGTTGACATTTGTCACAAGTTTTTACGTACTCTTTAATTTTCCTTGACATTTTGTCAAATGTGAAACTCTCCTGTAACAGTTTGGTACATTTCTTACCTCCTAAATGGCCGTACATCTGGTGTATTTCGGAGATGATTATGTCCGTAATACTCTCTGGCACGTATAATTTCCATTTGTTCTTACACTTTCTATACAATTTGTTATCAACATACTTATAAAACTTACACATATCATTTTCATTACCATTATCTAGATTATCTATAATAGATCCTAACTTCGTATCCTCCTTCTGGAATTTTCCTATGTCTCTTATCATACTACATACGTCTTTCTTCATTTTTATAGTTACCTGATTTATCTGGTATTCAAAGTTCTCATCAACTTGGTCCTCTTCCGTTGCATCTTCTGGATATCGGCTGAGTATGTCGGCCACTACATTCTCTTTACCTTTACAGTGAAGGATGTTAAAGTTATATTCTTGTATGGATAGGATCCACCTAGTTATCCTGGAGTTGTTTAGATGGCATTTATGCATGAAAGTGAGTGCTTTATTATCAGTTATAATCGTTAATGGTTGACCCAAGATATATATTCGAAACTTCTCTAAACATCTGACAATGCTTAAGAGTTCCTTTTCAGTCGTGAAATAGTTCTTTTCCGCACCCTTAAAAGTTTTACTCGTGTAGGCAATTACACCCACATTCCCCTCTTCATCCAACTGATACAGTTGTCCACCGTAGGCGTATTTACTCGCATCGCATTGAAGAAAATATCGTTGGTTGACTTTCGGAAATTTTAATATAACCGTTTCAATAAATAAATCCTTTACTTCCTTGAAGCATCGATCTAGTTCTGATGTCCATATAAACCTTTTATTTTTTTTTTATAAATCCAGTAATGGTTGAATCGTTTCTGCATACTTAGCAGTAAATCTATTATAAAAGTTAGTCAATCCTAAGAATCCTTTCAATTGCTTCTGGTTTCTCGGAACTGGGAAATTTCTGATCGCAGCAACCTTTTCTTCTGTTGCTTGAACTCCTTCTGTAGTTAAGCGATACCCTAGGTAGGCGATTTCTTGTCGAAAGAATTGCGATTTATCGAGGTTAATCGTTAGGTTTGCTCTGCGTAGATTGCTTAATAATAAATTCAAATGTACCAGATGCGTCTTGACGTCGTTCGAGTAACAAAGACAGTCGTCAACATAGATGATTGTGTTTTCCTTCACCGGATCTTCAAGTGCCATGTCTAGTCCTCTCGTCAGAGCGGCAGAACTGGTGCTTAATCCGAATGGTGTTACTGTATATCTATAACATTTCCCCTCATACATGAAAGCAGTGTAATCGCGACAACATTCCTTTAGTGGCACCTGCCAAAAACTGCTGGTTAAATCCACTGTGGACAGGTACTTCATTCTACCACACCTTGCTAAAATCTGTTGGATAGGAGTTGGTCCTTCATAGTCGGGAATGGTAACACTATTGATTTTTCGTGCGTCCAAACACAGCCTGACGTTTCCGTCTTTCTTTATTACGGCGACCATTGGATTAATAAATGGGCTATTTCCCCTCTCAATTACACCGTGTTTCAACATTTTGTTGATTTCGGCATCAACTCTTTGCTTGTATGCAAGTGGAATTGGCCACCCGCGTTGGAAATAAGGCGTGTTGTCCGTTACTTTAAATTCATGCTGATAGCATTCCATTCTCCCTGGACTCTCCCGAAATAAACTTTTATTATTCATTAAGACTTCTCTCAGATCTTCTAACGTTTCCTCATCCACACCTGTTATGTTGTCCACTTTCGCGTTTATTTTCTTCTCGATTTCATCCTCTTCTTCTGCTTCTACTACTTCCATGTGTATAATGGGTATGCTGACATTTTGTTCTTCCTCTCTTCCTCTAAATTCGACGACTCCCTTTTCCACGTCAATCAAACATTTTTCATCTTTCATAAAGCTAATACCTAATATACAATTTCTAATTAAATTTGGAATAATTAAAAATACGCAGTCTATCTTGATATCACTAATGTAAATGTCACATAAGATTTGTTTCCGTACTAGCTTAGACTTACTACCTACTGCACTAATAATCAGTGTATTAGTCATGCTTAATTCCTCATATGGTTCTAAATAATGTTTATTTTGGTTGAACCATTCTTCTGACAACGCATTTATCGCGCTCCCAGTATCCAATAAGGCAAGGACCGTAATATTATTATTGAACTTAATTAATATTTCTGGACACTTAGAAATCCGTTGTTCGAATCTTAATTCATCTTCATAAGTTAATTCATTTCTAAGATCTGGTAATAGTATGTTGGTTTCGTGAAGTCGGTTCTTGGTCAGTATATCGGCTATCTCATTGTATGGTAGGGTTAATTTTTTTTTTCTCTATCTACGTCGTTCCCCTTACCAGTCGAGGTCGACGCACCGTTGTTTACGAATTCTAAGGAATTTATGGGCTGTCGGTTAGTGTGTCGTCCAAACCCCTTAACGTTGCGATCGTTTTCACTTTCTTTGTTCGGCAAATGTTGTTTTTGCTTCCAGCTGACACCCTTATTGTGAAATGGTTGGGGTGTGTTTGTTGCTTCCCCCACACCTCGGGCATTCACCTTCTCGTGACTCCCTACAAAGTCATTATCTCTAGTTGTTCGCTGATTAATCGTGGCGTATTCTGCAATCAATGATTCAAGGTTTTGGATTGAATTAATACCCCTTGTCACCACAGCAATTTCAATATTCTTACCAAAATGGCGCGCTATCTTTTTGATTAGCTGACGATCAGTGATAGCTGGCGTTAATTGGCGACTTTCAAGAAGCTTGCGCTCCATATATTGAATTGCGCTCAGATTGCCCTTCCAATTAAATCGACCAAATTCTAGGTTGTCCCTGACTGCGTCCTGTCTCTCTTCTCCCCAATACTTTTGTGTGAAGAGGTCTTTAAATTCATCAAAGTTGCGGATTTGGTCTCGTATCACCCTCCACCAAATCGCGGCGTCTGCTTCTAGATGTCGACCGATCCATTTGACATCGTCACTTGGGTAGAATGTGTTCTGGATTTCGGTCAGTTCTTTGAGAAATTCGATGGGATATCGGTCTGTGCCGTTGTATTTTAATTCGTTGTTATGCGGCCCACCTGTTCTTGCGGTCGATCCGACTTCTGCGTTGGCTAATTGACGCTGTAGTCGTTCTTGGCCTTCTTTAACTTTGGCGATGTGGTTTCTTAATTCTTCTAGCCGTGTCTCCTTCTCTTTATCTGTCTCACTGATTTTCTGTACAGCCGACCGTTGTCTGTCATCTACTTCTACGATCTTCTGTTTTAACGAGTTTACTGCTTCTCCTTGTTCTGTCCGTAGTCGTTCTACGTTGTTCATGACAACTCCTTTCAATTCTTCATTCCTGCTGTTGGTTTCTTGAATATGTGTGTCTAGTTTGTTATTTATTTGGTCTACTGACTTCTGTGTATTATTAATTGCTTCTTGCCATTCTTGTCGGTCCTTCTCTCTCAATTCTTTACTTTCTTTGGTATGTCTTGTTAATTCATTCTTCAACTCTTTCATTCCACGTTCATTCTTTTTCTGTAGCTCGCTAATTTTCTCTTCCCATTTCTTGGTGTGTTCTTGCAATTCTACTTTTATTTTTCCAATCTGTTCTTCGTTCTGTTGTCTCATTTTTTCGCTCATTTTTTCGCTCATTTCTTCATTCTGTTGTTTAATGAACTCGAGCAATAACTGGAAGTTCATCTCGCGAGGTACTAACGATTGTCCCCCCGCCCTTGTAGTCTCGTCGGCGCTGGTGTTTTCACTCTGCGTCGTATCTTCCTCACGTCCTTCGACGCCTAGCTGGTTGTTCACGTCGAACTCCATACTATCTGAATTATTGTTTGTCATTTTCGCGCGACTACGCGTAATCATTCAAGTATGCTTAACTAAGACTATTTCTACTACTGACTTACTGTCTAACAATTGTTTATAGCCACTGCCTGTCCTCAGCCTACTCACTTATAACATTTATTATTAATTATTCGAGCAATCGCTTCGTGCAATCGCGTTGGGCGCCATTTACAAATGTATATCTCATGCATATTTATTTGCATAAATTAATTATTCCATTAATTCTATAAATTTTTATCTGTATTTATGATAGTGCTGTCGGTACGAACTTTGTCGTACTTATGTGTATTTAGCCCTGTAGTTGGACGCCATATACGGCAGTATATGTAGTTTGTTACGCCCCACGTTGGGCGCCATTTACGACAGTATATTTCATGCAGATTTAATAATTGCATAAATTAATTAATTAATAAATTTTGCTTATTGTCCCGCGTTTGGGCGGCATGTACAAATATACATGTATTATGCAAATTTATTAATTGCATAATCTAATTGAATTTTTAATTGTATAAAATTTACTCTTGGTTACAATTATCTACTAGAATTTGCTTCCTCGTGTCACGTGTTGGGACACCATATGCAACTGTAATATATTTTATGTTTGTCTCTACTTGCATAGATTAGTTAAAATTATTCAAAGGAGTTTTCATAAATGTAAGTTTTTATTACAGATCTTGTTTACTGCTCCAGGACGGGCATGCCATATCTGATGATACACTCTGATATCACTGAGCCATAATACGCCCCGCGTGCTGGAGCACCATATGTAAACAGGTGTTTTGGGTGAATAACAATCATCTGACTCAGACACTATTAATTTTCGTAAACAATACAAATTTAATTTTTATAAACGATACAAATTTATTCTATGTTTTCAATATCATTTAAATACTGAATAAAGTTAGCGTTTCTAGACAACATATCAAATACACAATGCTGTTATATTATCTCTACGTTATGAACATCTACAAAATCAATAAAGACTAATTAATTAATGACCATATAAATTTCAATATATCCTACTCTATGGATTCATATTTCTCAATTTGCGTTACTTTTGAGCAATTAAATATATGTATATTCAACAATTAAATAAATGTATATTCTACTCAGTGGCGAGTTCTTTTTGAGTGGCAGGACAGTGGCGACCTAATCTAATGTTACATGAATGATAATAATTTACTTGTTGTTTGTATCCAAATTGCGGTGATTAACTGCGTCGTACCTCTCATCCTACGAAGAAATCCAGGCTGAAGATACGCCAATTAAATTACACTTGACACTTCGTCACGACACTATTTGTCCCACATTTTATCCGGATACTCGCATGAACGATAATGACTAATTGCGTTAACTCGAATATGACTTCATCGTCTAAAACACTTTGCGTGTAGGTTCTTTGTCACTTTTGATGTACGCGTGCAATAGTTTATGCTGCGTTTAATTAGAGCGATTGTACCATTTATACTGTATTCACAATGCAAATATAATTGGTTTTAATTGCATTTTAGTGAGTTAAGAACGTGGCACAATCTTACTATATTGTTTCATGTCACTTATGTCACGGTAATGTGATATTGTCAATACCTTATCACTCGCATTAGATTCATAAAAACGAGATTTTTATGATCACAAAGTCTGATCGTACTTAACTCGACATTGTCATAGTATTTGGTCACGGGTTAGTTCTACAGTTTTACATAGTCTCTGATACACTCCCGAACGATCTCTTTGCTAGTATCAATACACTTTACTACCGTCCATCTGAAAGACTTTGGCTGGTTTATACCGAAATAGAATTGACTGACAAAATTTAGAATACGACCGAACTGAGACTGAACTCTCCAAATCGACCGAACTGAGATTAAAATAGACTGACTGACTGATTTTTATAGGCTGACTTAAATTGTTTGAAAATTGGAAATCGACTGAACTCTTCTTCTCTGCGAACACCTTATTTTATTACTTCAGCAACACGACTCCCTCCACGGATGTCATACCCTTACCACAATCACTGTCATGATTGGTTTCTCGCATCAGATTCTGCGAAGGCTCCTCCTGGATACTCCGGCTGGGGTCTCTAGTCTACTTCCCATTCGCTCTTCACCCTTGTCTCCATGTTGACGTCTTCTTTACACCCGCCTTTGCCGAATTCCTTGCTCCTGATAGGTCAGCCAAGACCCCTCTCTAAAAGTCTTGCTGTCCACACCATCTCCCCGTATGACGACGGACCTAATTACACGGTTGTCTGTTATGTGATTGTTCTTACGTTCCCAAGTGTCCTTTCTAAGCGATTTCCTTTCCGCACATGTGTGTACCATAACCCGGGTGTGTCGAATCGCCGTATTGTCCTCGACTTCCCTTGTTACGTTCACACGCTGATGGTGGTCATCTTCCAGGAACTAACATCTGTTCTGCAGCCTTACAAGATGCTCCGTATGTCGTGCCAGTAAGCAAGTTTCCCGCTGTGCAGCTATATATAAGTTCCTTTGTACTTAACTGCATCCGCTCTTAGACTGCTTTTGTGGAAAATGTTATGTCCATGTGCAGCCGCTAACTCACACGTATACGTCGAAAATGTTGGCGTCCCCTTAGTACACTCCTTGTCGGTAGTTGTGATGAACTGACACCGTCTTTTGTTTCTTTGTTATTGTCGCCACTTGCGCTTATGTCGTTCATCCATGTCCAACATCTGTTATGTGCCAAGGCGTTGTCCTTCTTAAATCATTGTCTAACGGCGGCCGTTTGGCTATACCATGCATCACTCTTGACAGTTGACGCCCGCTACAGTGCCGTTTACGCAAAAAAAATTCTCTGCCGTAATTGCTTTACAAGATCATTATGAAGAACCGAACGGATGTTTGGAGATGCACAGGAAAAGCGAATTTTTTAGTTAAAAGATCCCAGGAAATAAACAAAAACAAACAGACGACCCAATAAAATTACAGGACTTACGCATTCTAGTACAAATGACATCAGGAACAAACAATTGATGTGGTATGGACATATCAAAGAAATGGCCTAACACAGAATTCCAGAACAAGTCTCTAGACTTGACGAAGAAAAGGCAGAAGGTAGTCAAACAAACCGAAGGAAAGCTAAAGAAGCCATAGACAAGGGCATGGAGGTGAGAGATCTTGAAGAAGACTTACAGAATGATCGAGAAAAATTGAAATTGAAGATCAGGAAATGTTCAACGATGATGCGTGAACTGGAAGATTTGAAAATTGTAGGCCTACCTTGTAGCAGCTTGAAATTAATTTAGGTCCAGTATAACCAGGGGGATATTTACGGGACCGGACCCCCCCCCCCAGAGGGTCGAAAAATGTTGAATTTTTTAATATCTTAATTTTTAGGGTACATTATTTTTTCAGCTTATATACGGTGCCGGATTTACCGCTAGGCCGCGAGCTCAGAGGGGGCCGCAAGCTACATATATATATTATAATACTCTTATATAAATTACCTTCCTGTGTAATAATAACTCATGGATATGATTTAACAACATAATGATTTAATCTGTGTAACATAAATTCAAATTATTGGAAAATTCCATTCGATACATACGGTTGTCACAGGGTCGATATTTATCTCAGGATTTATAATTAAATAATTTTAATATATTTCGTGGGAATTCTTGTGGCTGCTACGAAAAGTTCCCTTGCATGTTGATTAATAATAGAGAGTACCTTTACAAACAATATATTACTTATAATCTAAAAATTTACACAAATTATATATTAAGTTACATACAAGTTTTGACGATATTCAATTTGTCCGTCTCAGAAAATAATGTAGTTTATTAACGTGTACAATAAATGTTTTCCTTGTAATCACTGTTAGCTTATATATTGAATTTGGTTGCACTTTAAAATGTTGACTAGTGATTAGTG
This sequence comes from Magicicada septendecula, assembly GCA_034769895.1. NCBI lineage: Eukaryota > Metazoa > Arthropoda > Insecta > Hemiptera > Cicadidae > Magicicada > Magicicada septendecula. The sequence continues at coordinate 398,820,719 of CM068374.1, read as the reverse complement.
TTAGTGTAAATTGTTATATTGTCTAGTGGTTGTTCCTTGTTGAAAAAAATATTGTCAAATTATACTTTACACATCTAGACGATATTGCTGAAGGGTTCCTGGTCTATTCTGAATATTTTTCTTGATTGTGTGTATTATTTGTTCATGAAAATTGTAGTGGAAGGATTATTATCTTCGATGATGGTTCTTCAGATCTTCTTTCACAAACGGGTTATCTATTTTTATATATTTTTAATTACCTCTAGACACGCACTATTGAACTGCTTTCCATCACAATTAACAATTAAGTGTTATTTCTTCTTTCTTTTAGTTACCTAACTCATACAAATTTCTTAAATTTTGATTGGTCATTTATGTACAGTTTAAATGTTATAGGATCAACACCCATTACCTACATTATATTTTATAAATTACCTTTAATAGATAATTTTATTATTATACTCTAATTATATATGCAATGTTTATACAATTATTAATTAGATAATTATAAACAATTTGATACTAAACATGCCTCAGTTTATAACTGTAAAACCTTATTAATTTGAATTTCTATGATATGTGGTGGAACAATTTGTTATGAATGATTGTAATTTCTACTTTGACTACCTGAGATAAATATATTTACATAAATTAACTGGTGACATAAAATCTTATAACATATAACAAAACTTTTAATAATAATAATTGTTTTTGACAGTTTTAGTTTATTTATACTGCTAAACTATTGTCTGTATGATAAACTAAAATTCTGTCTAATAATAACAAAACACTTCCATCAAAAATAATTACACTGTTTAACGGTAGTCTGTGTCGCTATTTCTTATGATCACACTCATTACTTTAAAGGTTTGTGTCCCTTTTCCTTTCCTTGATTATAGGCCTATATGATTATAATTAATACAATTTTATTATATGGATTAGGTACTCTTTATTGGGTTTGGATTATTATTCAGGGTAAGTTGATTAGGCCTACTAGGTTTATTTATTTCACTTTTTTCTGTTTACTGCCCTATTCTACTGGGTTATTTCTGGGTTTCTGGATAATATTATATAAGTCAAACCAAATAGTTTTCCTTTAATTTGCTTTCAATTATTATTTCTTGTTTCTTCTCTGGATCGGATTTCACTATTATTTACTATTCTTTTGTAACATTTGTTTCGTTACAATATATATATATAGACTATACATATTTTTTTTTTAATAGACATTTTTATAAAAGTAGGAGCCACTTTGATTTATTTAAGTATAATTTTTTGAAATTAAACTATAAATTTTTGTTAATAATACAAATAGAAGACTGTACTTATTTAGGCTAAATATTGCGCGCTTATTTTTAAGACGTTGGCATCCTTGAAAACTAAATGCGCATCCTTGAAAACTAAACTGACGTATGAACGTCCTCTATATTGCCCCCGAATTTACACGACCGTGGTACCACCCTTGTTTGTTATCATTGTTTATCTGCGTTGTGACTGAACGGGTTGCGATTTGAGGTTACGTTTTTATTTTGTTATGAATGTAAAGAAGGTGTTTGTTGGGCAGCGTGTTGTTTCGTTGATATTTATTAGTGTGAAAATTTTATGAACATAGAATTTATACTGCACACTAAACGTATTCATCATGAACATGAACATAAACATTCACACGGCTAGTGGAGCCTACAAACGTAAGCTAAAAGAGTTTGCTAAATGAAAACACGCTTTTTTATAGTAGCCTACTGGTTTTAAAGTTGATAGTACTAATCTGACATCAAATTACTTCTGCAGTACATATATTACTTCAAAGTCACAGCCGGGGGGAGGGGCGCTCAGAAAACTTGGCCTAGGGCCTCAAAAATCTTAAATCCGGCTATAGCAACTTTTTTTTTAAATATACAAACTAGTTTATTACACAGCATTTGCGTATACGTTTGACGTATGAAATATAGGAAAATAAATTCAGGCAATACCAGTAAGTATCTTGTAGGCCTAAACAATGTTTCAATAGCGCGTGTTTTATTGAATTTTTACTTTTTACTTCAACGGGACTGATTTCAAGATGTTATCACATGTTTTTCGGCCACTTGAAAAATTGTAATATTGATTAGTCCTAACTTTTTTTTCTATGAAGCCAACTCGACGCGGACACCTCCCCAGGCCAAATTATAGATACGCCACTGAGTATTACTTATAAGTTACAATTACAGATAATGTTAATATTAACTAATTAGTAACTGTTATATGTACACGGGTCGCGGGTCCGCGTTGTACCGTGTCCAGCGCAGTTCAGGCGTGGTCAGCGGTTGTACTTAGGCGTGACAATGCAGACAAAGACGCCGCACCTTGGTGCTGAATCCAGGAAATCGTTTGTTAACTAATTGCCTTGCATCCTCTGTGCGGAAACAGCAGATCGTTCGCAACTTATTACGGGCGTTTAACGTCTAATGTCATACAGTACTACCTACAGTATAGCCCACCACTATACATTGTACATCTTCTTGTAGGTTAGCAGCCCATAGGCTGGTTGGCAGCAGCTCCCCATTCTTCACGCTTCTCTGCTTTTCTTTTCAACTCACAATATGATGTGCAGTTCATATCGACCATAAGCTGTTTCATGTAGTCTAAACGGGGTCGTCCTCTGTGATTCTTCCCTTCAATTGTTCGTTCTATTATTCTCTTATTGTGTAGCGTCTTCTAGCATGATGTTGAAACAGTGTAGGCTATTTGTAATAACTAAGTTTATTCCTGGCACAAAAGTCTATTAGCCTATCACCTCTGGCTTTCCTTTCCCCCCAAGTCCATATCTTCCAACAATACCGTCTTCGTTCCCTTCCCCCACAGTTGCATTCCGGTCTCCTAGGATAATGATATTTTCCTTGCTTTTCACTTTTTCAATGATGTTATTGAGTTCCTCATACATGGTCTCTATCTCTTCTTCGTCCTCATTTGTTGTTGGTATGTACACCTGGATGATCACAGTTATTGTTGGTCTTGTGTCGATACCAACTAGTATGATTCTTTCACTGCATTGTAAATACACTTTTACCTTACATCCTAGAGGTTTGTGGAGGATTATGCCTACTCCCCCGTTTCCTGGTCTTCCGTCTGCTGTTCCTGAGTGTATTATACGATAGTCTACACTCCAGAAATCTCCACTCTAGGGCCACCTCGTCTCCGATATACCTGCCCCAGGGCATCTATTTTCAGTCTCTTCATTTCAATCTTTAAATTTTCTAGTTTTCCACTTTGTAACAAGGTCTTTACATTCCAGGTTCCAATCCTCTTATCAGTATTGTGTTTAACTGGACTAACTTCTCGAGTAGTCCCCACCCGGAGATCCGAACAGGGGACCGTTATACCTCTGGAATATTGTACAAGAGAAGCATCCATCATAGAGCTGCTATCTTAAACTAGGGATATCTTAATCAGATCTTTAATGCCGTGGTTTCCCCTTGCCTTTTCCATCCTATGCCGTTGACGTATACCCGTTCCTTCGCCTTTAGAAGTAATTTTTCACCCCCTAGGACAATAGGGTGACCTGTCCTCTATCCGCTCATCTGCCCTCCAAGGAGGCCATTGGCACTTGATAGAGGGGCTCACCTTATCCCAGGTGATCCTCGGTGCCCGTGTTCGTTTGCCGCTTGATATTCAAACGTTACCCCCTCTCAACCACGGGGAGGTGAACATCAGGATTTTCCCTTCGTCAGGTCTAGGACCATATTGTACATATAGGCACTATATTATAATAATTAGTTTGTTTATTATAGTAATCTATTCCATATATTAATATGAGATGTCAGTCATTATAACTCGTACAGCATTGTAGAATTTACACGAATAATTTTGTTTTGCTTGTCGAAATAAACACCTGGTCCCGACAATCGTCAACTTTAAATGTCTCATAAATAATCTCCCTAGACAATGAACTAAAAATTCCATGAACATAAGAACAGAAAGTTACTTTCACCGTTATGAAGAATAAGTACTTGTTATGTCAATGTTGTCTTGTATTACCTGAGCATCACTGCGGGATGATACATTTCGGCATCTTCACTCTATAGAAATGGAATTTAAAATGGCGTAGACACCGAAACAAAGGGTAATTGCCGTTCGAAACCGTTAGTGAAACTTTGTCTTGTCTTCTTTTCTTTTCAGCATGCATGTTTACAACGGTATCCAACTTACTTGTATGAATAGACAAACTAACCTTTTTACTTTTTAATCCGCCTTGTGACTTCTTTTATATATATATTGATGACGCGTTTCAAAGCATATGCTTCATCATCAGGTGTTAAAATATGCCTCGTAGGAGGTCGTCATCAGTTAAAAATCCATTGTCATTTGTACTGCATTAATTATTTATCGTTATCAAGAATTTTTTGAAGTCTCAAGAATTCTGAAGAAGTCACAAGGAGGATTAAAAAAAGGTTAGATTCCCATCTATTCTGTCCTTTTATTATAGGCATAACCTACTATTAGACTTCGGCTTTTATGGGGATGTGCCTGATGCTGAAAATTGCCAACTCAAGGCATCTTCAATGAGATTTCTTCTCATGTGTCATTCTTGGTAACTGTCGTCTCGCATTCTTTTTTATATACTGATTCCATTGGCGCCATAAACAGTAATGACTATGTGTTGGCCTACCTTGTAAAGTACACTGTCTTCATATGTCACGTTTTACCTCAAGGTGCACCTATTAATTGCTCTAAACGTAGACATTTTAATTCCTCTTATTGTTCGTGATATCGTATCGTGTTTAATACAGAACAATGTAATAGGAGAATTATGTATATATTTTGAAATAAATCAACTCTAACACGGCGATGATACATGGGTATATGGAAATAATAAACATCATTAACAACTTCATAAAATCAACCTGCAAATTGCAATTTGCAACTTCACAAATCTGCTGGTTGAGTTTTATTCGCAGTACAAATTAAACACTAAAATTGTAATAGTACTTGATATTCATAATACAATATTAGTTTTTCAATTGGACAAAAGAATTACAGTGTAATAGAAGAAACTCATGCGACGACCAGTTAAAGCTTTGATGAATTAGACCTACGTTATCCATCGTTCCTCTGACTCAGCCGATGCAGGCGACGGGCTCCACCGGAGTGACTCAATAATTCCAGTCTTTATTAACATTACTGTGGAAGCCGCAACTCGTAACGCGTACTGATGAGGACTTATCCGGTCGAAAAACCCCCTCAATAAGAGAGCGACTCTGCTAGCCAATAGGAGCTTTCTACGTTTGGCGGACGCTAGAGTAGTCCTCACAACTAAGCCGATTCTGTTCACGCAACTTGTCTACGTACTGAGGCACTTGGCGCGCAAATTGAAAGTTATTACCTGTCTGTTTAAGATGTCTTGACCCCCTAATCTCATATACATACACTATCACATGGTCGTCAGCCTTAAGTGTTTCACTTTGAACTTTCTTAACGAGACTTGTTTTTTACTATTTATATCGGGTCACAGATCTGATGAAAATTACATTCTCTGCAATTCCATTGTACCGTGAGGAAAACTTTAAAAGAACTTTGAAGAGAGAGTTCAACAGTACGTGAAACCGTTCAGGGGTAAACGGAAGAGACCCGAAAGTACGCACGGGGAGTCAGCCAGGACCGGCGCAAGTTTTTAGTTGGTATCTTACTTTCTTGACTCAGTGCCGATGAGTAGGGCAAGCAACGACTCGAAGCAAAATATTTGAGTAGTCTACTTAACTCAGGCTGTGGTCGTGGAAACGCTGCGATTTCTGGATGGACGGGACGGATGTAAACAGACGCACACCGGGACTTGCCATGGCTTGAAACTTGCAGTCCAAACGCTAACCTCAAACACCGACGAACCAAAACAATAAACAAAACAAAAAAAGCCGCATTTTCAACGAGCCAGGACGCTGCTAGCGCTCCTAGCGGCTTAAAGCACTACTAAACAGTGCTTGCTTTTTAGTGACGCTGAGAGTGGAGCATTCTACCGTACTCTTAGGTTACATTGTTATAACGTTTGAGCTTTAATTGTAGCCTAATATAAATATCGGTATGGAGTACCATACATGACTTCTATGTTCTAAGATTTATATTTAAAATCATTTTCGAAATGAAATATTTCCATATAAACTATTTTTTTCTTCAGCCTTAACCACAGTACTGTGGTCACCAACTATACCTCCTCACGTTAGCGCACTCGATTTCACTGATGATGGCAGTCGATGGCACTGCCGAAACGTCTGGTTTTGCAGAAAACATTGGACCTCAGCCAAACGCCCCGGGAAGGAATTTTAACAACAAACTACTTCTTTGTTGCCGATAACGTAGTACTCATATAGAAAATTACCCCCCTCCTTCAACTACCCTTTTCATTTATAAATATTTCATCTACCTTTCTACAGTGGATTATTATTACCTTCTTTTCAGGATACTTTATTTATCAAATTTAAGTACTTTACTCTTGTTAAAACATAAAACGTTGCAAGTAAACTACCCCTTCCCCTTAACCGATTTTCACAAAAATCAATAGGCCTTGAGTCCTATACAACTTAGTCACATAATATGTAAAACATTATTATTTGATTCTGTTCGAATTTGCGGCACTTATCGGTGGTCATAGAAAAAATTCACACACACACGCACACTTTTCGAAAAATGACTTTTCTTCATGTTTTGAGGGTAGTACAATTAGAATCAGCCCTTATCTCGAACACAATTTTTTTCGCCATCACCATACTTCCATTTACTTATGGAACATGGAAGCAAAAAGGAATCTAGATAAATGACAACGTAGTTATGAGATCCTAAACAATTGCTAAGATTCTTGAAATTATGGTTAACTCATAGTGCACCGAAGAATTTTTTTTTTATTGATTGCCTTGGGGGGTGGAACGATCAGTCAGCTGTTAAAACAGCGGACAGAACTGGAAGGGAAGTGAATGTCATTTTCAATAAAGGATGGGTGATAAATGCGTCTCCGATTTTCAAGAGATGGGAGATAAGAAAGCATGTAAAACTGTATTTGGTGACAATAACGTTGGTTGTGTAATCATTTATTTACTTTTGCCTGATTTTCTTTACTTTCTTTACTTTAGATATTTTCTTACAAGGAGAGATTGTTGTTACAAAGAGACCAGCCAGATTTTCGTTACAAAGAAAAATTATCGGTATGAAGATTATGCGGTTATATTATTTACTATCGTAATGACTGCAGGAACTACAGAGGAGTCAGCCTTCTTAATACTTCATATAAATTATATGTATCTATATTAAGAACACGGATGAATGCAATAACGGAGACCATGCTTTCAGAGGCCCAGAACGGGGCTACTCGCGTTACCTTATCTACAATTCGTTCCATAAAGAGACTACCTTTAAAGAATGCATGAACGGGCGGTTTAAAGATTTGAAAACATCGAATGAAATGGATGAGAAAATTGAGCGAAATAAAGAACGTCGAAGCAGATAGGTAGAAGAGAAGAGAAGAGAAGAGGAAACGCGTCATCCGGTCATTAGTGTTATCTAACAGGACATCTAGATAGCGCCACAGATTGTGAACTGACAGACATAACAAGCCTATCAATACCAGGTTGTAATTTGTCATGCCGGTAAGATGCTGATCTGAGAGTGGCTTTAATTATAAGGGTGTGGCGGTAGCAGCCTACCTTAATTGGGTGTTGTGCATAAATTTACAATTCTGAGATTGTATAAAATTATGGTTGTATGAGAACTCGTATAATGAACAGAATCCATTGGCGCCAGCAGTATGGAATTTCTCTGCCTTATTCTGATATTCAGATCTGAGGTAGGAGATTTCGATTGAAGCCACAGATTTTACTGTGTGTCAAGTATGCGTAAATGTTAGCTTTTTGGTTGTGGCAAAGAAAAAAAGTTCTCCCCTGAGGCACATTAACATCATCACCAGCTCCACTCCAGGGAATAATTGTCCTGTTCCGGAACCCATCTACTCCTTAGTTCGTCGACGTCTCTCCTTCCTAAATATAAGTATATCACTGCCGACTCGGAACACAAATTTTTTTATTGGTAAAAACATAAAAAATTTACCTTATACCCTGAACCAATTTTCGCTCATTATGAGCTTCGTCAGAGGCTGCCACTGGGAGCGCTGTCCTCTTTTCTTGGCGACGGCGCCTTTCACCGACTTTTGAAGGGTCGATGTTGTGTGTGAATGTTCGAAAAATATGTGTGATTTGAATTGTGTCTGTTCGTTTAGGATGTCGTTTTTATGTGTTTTTGTGTGTTTGTATATTTCCAATTGTTCAAGAGTGTCTAGTTCTCTGCCTTTTGTGTGTACGTGTAGAATATCCATGTTGTTGTCGATTTTTCTGTATGTGTGGTTTCCTTCAATGAGATGGTTTACAAACGTGGATTCGGTAGTGGAGTGTAGTGCCTTTGTGAGTTCAATCTATCTTTGTTTGAAGCAACGTCCTGTCTGTCCTATATAGAATTTGTTTGCAATCTGAGCAATTTAACACATGGCTCCTTCCAATTGGCTGGTAAGCTAAGACTGATACAGATAACCTTTTAGCTGACATGGTGTTTAAAAGTTCACTCCATCCCTTCTAACATCAGAACATCAGTTTTGCACAGTTCTTTTTCCTCTCACATTCTGAGTTCCATATACATCAAAATCTTCCTGTAACAGACTTGATAAGACCACGAAATTTTCCCTTAGGTTGCAGACAAGGACAAAATTTTGTTACAAGGAGGGATTGTTGTTACAAAGAGACCAGCCAGATTTTCGTTACTAAGAAAAATGATCGATATGAAGAATATGCGGTTATATTATTTACTATATTTTCTTTTCAACAAAACGCTATTATACCATTAACAGAACACGAAACAGGAAAGTAGTAACTTCCCTTGTGTTACTGTTTTTTTACGGAAACGGAACATATTCCAGAGTATTCCCAAATCGTCTAGACATAATGAGAGAAATATCGTGGCGTGGTGGAGATCGTAAGTGACCTTGACTGCAACTCATTAGGAGTTTTGGGTGGCGGTATAGTTAGCGACTTGTTTTGTACCGACTAGCGTTGTTGCGTTGTAACTAGTGCGAAATGATATTGTTGTTTTTAACTGCGGTTTAGTGAGCGGAATGACATATGTGCAATGTGCATTGTTACTACGAACAGTGAATACAAATCGTTAACTACTATTTACATGTACATTACAATATTATTTACATTAACATTACATTACAACTTCTGAGCCTTTTTTTTTTTTTTTTTTTTAAGATGCTAATTTAACCCCACACATTAAATATTGCTGTAACGTAACAATTTTCGTTGAACTATGTTTTTTTAAGGTATAAAGTGCAAAATATATGAAATTCTACATGAAACTTTTAAGCACCAATAAGTATGTTCTTAATGTGGGCAGACACACAATCAGCTACGAGAACGAGCATTATCTTATCTATTCATTAGCACAGGTAACCATTGACGCAATGGTTGCATAACGTGTTCTTACTAAAATCATTGTAATTTCGAAAGCAGTACAATAACAATCGTCTCTCCTCCGTCTTTCTCTCTTATTTGTATGACGAAACAGAAGGAGGAAGAGAGAAAGGGATAGAGTTGGGTGCTACTGGAGTATTATAGTTGGCAGTGCTTTGCTCTGCTATTGACAGTGTTACAGGTAACAAATTACTCTCGGCCGCATTGTCACTGCCACCAGTATATATAGATCTCTCCGTAGCCATATGTTCTGTATCACATTTCTTTTTAATGATTATACAATTAATTAATGGCAGGGGCGCTATTCAATAGCGGCCTTCTCGACCTCAACGCTAATTATACAGTCACCCGTTTGCTCCACTTAATATGTACACATAGAACGTTGGAGCACGGTTTCGATGCCGAGCGAGACGTTTCAGTAACAATCGTAGTGGCTGTGGTTTTCATTAAATAGACATGTAATTGGTTCTACCAATGTTTCTGGACACATCGGCATGAAATACTGATATGAAAAGCTTTTCAAATCATTTATTTGCAGTCCTCCATTTACTTGGATGTGGGCGACGCCTGACTAAAGACAAAAAAAAATTGTCTAATGTTTTTGTAACGTTTTTGTTTTGTCTTGTCTCTCAGTGATAATAGAATTTAGAAGATATTGGAAACCTTTAATATTGTTACTTAATATGACTGTACCGTCGGCGTATCGAATATATATTGGCGTATAGGAATATAAATTTTTCGGAAAACTCCTAATCGTGTTTTGAGCTTAGAAGATATTGAAAACATTTAACATTGTTACTTAATATGACTGTACCGTTGGCGTATCGAATATATTGGCGTATAGGAATATAAAGTTTTCGGAAAACTCCTAATCTTGTTTAGAGCACGTGGTATAATGAAACAACAACAGCAACAGTAAAAAAAATAATGACTGCAAGTAATATTATTATTATTTTCTTTTTTTGGTGGAGGTAGCGATGATGAAAATGAAGATGATAATCACATTACGCTGTCGTCACTTTTGTGTTTTTTTATGATTTTTATGTTTTCACTTTCCGTACAATGAACACCAACTTTCCAAAACTCGGGCCTCAGGATAGTTTTCACTTGCGAAGCGTGTGTGTGTGTGTGTGTGTGTGTGTGTGTGTGTGTGTGTGTGTGTGTGTGTGTGTGTGTGTGTGTGTGTGTGTGTGTGTGTGTGTGGAGGTGGGGAGGCAGTGCGTGAAAATCACGCATAACAACCTGTAATTATGCAGATTCGTGACTGCGATCCTTTTTTCGACAAATTTGCAAATTAGCCAAAGTTGCGTATAATCGCTAACGAACGAGCGACATGCAAAGCAGCAACGGGAGGAATACGTAATTAGCGTCTCGGCGTCGATACCGGTCCAGGTCAGAGTTTAACTCGACTCCTCCACTACAATGTGGTCGCGGCTTCGCGCTCTCACATTAGAAAGTCAAACGCTGCGTAGACTACGCAACTGCATTACGCCCGTGGCCGCTTGGAATTAATAACAACTGCAAAGAAAATATGTGAAACACTTCTGGTAACATTCTTTTCCCACGTCCTGTATCGATATACGCCTACCCTACTCTCACAACAACAAATGACATTTCAGTATTACTGTTAGTAGTCTTCATATGTTAATAAAACAAAGCTGATGATTGTATCTAAGAACAAGTTCACAAACTGCACCCTTAATATAAACCAAAGGCCAGTTGAACGTGTAAGCAAATTTACATATCTTGGTACGATAGTCAATGAACAATGGGACCACTCTCAAGAAATAAAGACCAGAATTGAAAAGGCAAGAGCAGTGTATACTAGAATGAGCAGTTTATTCAGAAGTCACGATTTAACAATAAACACAAAGATGAGACTTCTACGCTGCTACGTATTCTCGGTCCTCTTCTACGGTGTAGAATCTTGGACTTTGACTGAAGTCATAACTAAGAAATTGGATTCTTTCGAAATGTGGCTCTACCGTATGTTAGAATACTGAGCATTTCATGGACAGCGCATATAACTAATGCTGAAGTTCTTAGAAAGATGAAGAAAGATAGGAAAGTTATTAACACAGTGAAGATAAGAATGTTTCAGTATCTGGGACATCTCATGAGAAATGAACAGAGATTATACTTATTGCAGTCCATAATACAGAGTTGTACTTGGAAAGAGAGGAGTTGGGCGACCGAGAATCTGACAAATTTAAGGACCTGGTTTGGAATGAATACAACTGACTTATTTCGTGCAGCAGTGAAGAAAGTTAAAATAGTCTGTATGATATCCAACATCCGAAACGGATAGGAACTATCAAAAGAAGTAGAGTAGTCTTCATCGTTATCTAGAGCGGTGTTTTTCAAAGAGGTACCGCGAAAATATGTAGTTAAACTCTAAAACGGTAATATTTTAAATAAAACATTTTGGAGTTGAAAATATTGTAATTAAAAAATCAGCCCTTCTTATTTTCACAATAAAGACAAATAATTTTCTTTATTCATCATAGAATTTTACTATAATAATATAAGTTGGGACTGAAGACACTCAAAGGTGCTGTAATATTTTATCCAATTTTAAAATAATGCAGGGAAGCAAAAAGTTTGAAAAAATTTCACAGTTAACGCATTGTTTGAAATTTTATACGCCTTGTTACTGCAACATTTAGTGACAATTTCTCCGGGTCGTTTAATGTGGAGTTAAACTCCCATACTTTTCATGACGCCTTACAAATACGTTTTGCTAGCTGTTCCGTGTCATTTGCTTCCCAAGGCCGTACCATTCCAAAATGTTCGTGACAAAGTCGTTACCACACCGTACGACACATCCTATAAATTGTGTTCCGAAATTCAATTTTTTTCTTAGATACAGTTTGACTTTCCTCCTTAGTACTTATAAACTTTATTTTCATTTCAGTCTAATTAATTCTTGTTATTTTGTACTACATCTAAGTTTATACTAACGAGACGGATCTTTTCCTGGCTTCACTACTTCTAACTACCACTTCCATACCAATGCACTCCATACTAGTGGTTTTACAAAAACTTTCGTTCCATCAGTAGTGATTTTCTTCTTCGTTTACGCAAAGATGAAAATTCTTCTCTTCACTTCCACTGAAAATCACTTGTCTTCAACGTTTACCAGATAAGATAACTGTTTCACTTTTTCCAACATAGGGCTGCTTCCTTGTTCCGTCTTCAACCATCCCTATAACTCGTTGACGTTAATTTTTATTTCCGATGCTTATGTTTTCCAGAGAACACTTGAGACGTTCATTTAGTATTATTGTTAGCAGTGTTGCTGACAAGAGACTGAGAAAACTGTGACTGTTTGGACGAAGCGACAAGCTAATGCAAGTTTTAAAAGCTTTAATAGGTGTTGCTATATGGATGTGAGACCTGGAAAGAGACAAGCACATTACCACAAGGTTACAGACTTTCATAAACCGTTGCCTGAGGTACATAATGAGAATTTGGTGTATGGGAGGCCACAAGTCAGAGTACCATGCAACTACAGATAAAGAGAAGAAAATGGAGGTGGATAGGTCACACCCTGAGAAGACCACCTGAATATATCGCTAGACAGGCAGTGAATTGAAATCCGCAAGGTAGCCGCAGACGCGGAAGACCGAGGAACAGTTGGAAGAGGACTGTGGAAAGAGAGCTGGCTGGTGTCAACAAGACACGGAGGGAGGTGAAGGCCCTGGCAATGGACAGAACACGCTGGAAAAATTCCGTCGAAGCCCTATGCTCCACCTAGGAATTTAAGGACTTAAGTCAGTAAGTCAGATAGGATTTTATAAAATAAATAAGGTAAAAATGTGAACACAGATGTGAAGCCAGTATATGTAGTATATTGCTTGGTTTATGTGTTGTCCAGCTTTAACGAAGGGAAAGTTTGAAACTGGAATTCGGTTACAATCATCTAACTACTGAACAATGAGACGATTGATAGGCTGCGGTAGTATTAGGGAGTTTGAAATTCGTTTGACTGGCATCTCTGCGGGCTATAGGACATGGTCCACTACTGCCGCATAAAACAGACGTTCTGGCCCCACTATCTGCAGTGTAAACGACTTGAGTAACTGGTACGGGTTCTTCACCAGTTAACCACGGTATTGTGGCAGACGATTGTTTTCGTCCCTGAGCACGATTGTGTAAATACATTCGTGTGGAGTTGTCACGATGGAAGCTAAAATCAGCAGTAGCCAAGCGAGTTGATGCCGGCCGATACCGATTAGGGAGTTTATCAGACCAGTACGACGCCTGGCTATCCGGGCAGCGCAGCCTGTGGACACGAGTAGGCCTACTTAGCATAATATCCTGTGGTCATACACCAAAATGAATTCCTAAACTATATCCTAGCTTAGTAGACCTGATGAAGGGAAAAGCCTGATGTTCACCTCCCCGTGGTAGAGAGGGGGCAACGTTTGTATATTAACGAACACAGGGACCGAGTATCACCAGGGATAAGGTGATCCCCTCTTTCAAATGCCAATGGCCTCCTTGGAGGGCAGATGAGCCGATAGAGGACAGGGTACTCTATTGTCCTAGGGGTGAGAAATCACTTCTAAAGGCGGAGGAACGGGTGAACGTCAACGGCGTAGAATGCAGAAGGCAAGGGGAAACCACTCCATTAAAGATCTGTTTAAGATATCGCTAGTATCAGCAGCTCTATGATGGATGCTTCTCTTGTACAATATTCCGGTGCTAAAACGGTCCACTGTTCGGAATTCCGGGTGGGGACTACTCGAGAAGTTAGTCCAGTTAAACACAATACTGAAAAGAGGATTGGACGACCCCGTTTAGAATACTTGAAACAGCTTATGGTCGATATGAACTGAACATCATATTGTGAGTTGAAAAGAAAAGCAGAGAAGCGTGAAGAATGGCGAGCTGCTGCCAACCAGCCTATTGACTGCTAACCTAGAAGACAAACAAAACTGTAACATATTTGACGCCACAGTATTGACATACATACAAATATCGAAGAAACGGTTCATATTTTGTGTCAGATCGCGTTCAATTTGTTTTCATTTTTGTTATTCAGTACTATGTTCCTCATCTGTCTCTACGATTACGGAAAGAAGTAGTCACCGTAATTGTTCTCTTGACACTCGTTAGGTGACAAACTCGCGTGTTCCAGCCTGCTTAAATCGCCATTTTACTCCCGTTCCACCATAATTTAAGATTTTTGCACGCTTGTAGCTGTCACGGAATACTTTAAAATTACTTTTCTCAAGCCATAAAATAATTAATAAAATCCCATAATAGAATGTTAATAGAAGCGACAGTTACATTTTGTCCGATCAATGTGAAAGTCAATTATAACCATGTTACATAAATTTTAAGTCGATATATGGAAACCAGTAGGTTGGTGTTCTTCAAAGCGACACTTACGCGTTTTGCCGCCAAAAGTTATTCCTAATTCAAACGCTGTAATTTAAGGAAGAGATCAAAGTCTTCAGGGAAATTATAAATGCGCTCTCATGCCTACCAATTCTACATGCGTACTTAAAGATGCCAACAAAGAAACGAATCAAGAAATGAACATCAAGAACAGAGACAAAATTGCGGCACATCCTAATGAAGATGCTTGCACATTCTTTAGAGCACACAAAACCAAAAATGTTCAAACCTATAGACCTAATAACTTGAATCTCCTTAACAATGAGTAGGATTGTGAAGAGTGAAGAATATTTGCTCTACAAGACGCTGATGGTATAAGAAACAGCGTTTTAAAAATGTAAATTCACTGCATATTGTGTTTGTTTGTAACAATTGTGAGGGGGGCCCACTGTGTAAGTAGGTCGGGATCTGACATATGACTCAGTTTCAGTCCATAAGCGTAGGGGCTATTGGCAAAATTGTGACACACGCATGCGTTTCAAACAAATGATGGAGTAAGTTCCAAATGAGAGAAGAATGTAGGTCGAGGCTAGGATGGTGACACGTAACAATGTGCAGACGTGCCGTCCGGACAGGCAGTGGCGACGGCGATGTCGGTGATGGGTGATGAAACCCGGGTATGACGAGGGATCGACATGGAGTTGCGAATGTCTGAAAACAAGAGTACTAGAAAACCCTGTGATGATTATTACCGGAGTAAGACAACTGAGCAGGTGACTGAAGGCTATCGTCACGTGGATCCAAACGTTTGGTCTTAATAGAACAGTTTATTGTTGACACCTGTGGCGTATTGTCGGGTGGGGGCGGACGAGATCGGACCCCCTCCCCCCAGAGGGTCCAAAAAAATGACGAATTTTGTTAATCTCTTAAGTTTAGGCTAATTTTTGTCAGGTGTGTACTCTAATATGCGCTTAGCAACTCCTTTCCTAACTATACAAACAGGTTAATTACACAGCATTTGCGTATCCTTGTGAAATATGAAACAGGCCTATAGGAAAATCAGTTCAGTTAATAAGTGTTTTCTAAACATCGTTTCAGTAAGTGTATTTTTCCTTTTAATTGAATGGGATTGATTTCAGGATGTTATGACACGTTTGTCAACCACTTTAAAGATGGTAATGTTGATTAGGCTTCACTTATTTTTCTTTCGTATGAAGGCGACTCGATGGGTGGTCCCCCCCCTTCCCGACAAGGCCAGATTCTAGATACGCCACTGGTTGACGTCAGGCCTTTCATCCGTCCCGTGATGAACGTTTTCCGAGGTGGCGTCATCATCGCTCAAGATGCCTCGTCTCAACATCTTGAACGCTAAGAAACGTGAAATCATGAAAATACAAACAAGATATGAAGGTTTTTAGCTACGTAAGGCATTATAATTGAATTCAGACGTGCGCACAAATACGCGCGTGAACGCCGACAAACGACTACAGCTTCTCGTTACTGTAAGTAAAGGAATGGCGCTGACAAATAGACGCGCAGGCTAACACTGGTCGCGCATCAAGCTGCCACTTCTTCTTCAGCACTACAGCCGAACGTGAGCCCTGGCTTCAAACACCAATATTCTCCAAAGTCTCCTATCCATTGCCATCTCAGTGTAATCCCTCACATCCATTCTTCTGAGATCTTCTAGCACATCATCCAACCATCTTATCCTACTTTGTCGTATTTTGTCGCTTCTCTGCTATGACGCAACAAAATACGACAAAGTTGTTATGAAGACTGCTAACACAGATAAAATAGCGTCTTATCCTATATCGGCCCCTCTTTCTGCTTTTACTAGACTCGCGCACTCAAGATTTTCTTTAGCTGATCATCCATCCGCTCTAGGTGACCTAGCCATTGTATTCGTTCGGCCTTTATGAATTTTACAATGTCCTCACGATTCAATACATCATCTATCTCCAAGTTATAGATTCTTATCTCCATTCGTTATCTTCTTTAACCAGGTCTTACGATCTTTCTTTCGAACCTTCTTAGTGTTACTTTTTCCTTTTTTGTCAATGTCCATGTCTCACCTCCATAAGTAACAACTGGTCTGATAAGTGTCTTATCCATTTTTATTTTTTTGTTGTGACTAATGAGTTTGCTTCTCAGTAGTCTGCTGTTGGCATAATATGCCCTATTTCCTTTTTGTATCCTGTCATGTATTGTCATGTTTATGTACACACTAATGTTACCCAGGTCTCTGAACTTATAAACTGCCTCAAATGAATTATCCTCTATACATAAACTACATAAAGTTCTTCTCCTTTCTGATGCAGAAGTTACCATGTAGCATCAAGCTGCCACGTCTACTAAAATTGGTATAATGATATTAATACAATTTGCGCCGCTGTTAACGACACCGCCAACTAAATAGTAGAAAACAATTCTATTAATTTTTCTCCACTGCTACACATGTCGTACGTAGACCCTCAGGGTTGATACTAACGCGCTACTTTCCTGTTTATCTGCTTCTAATTACTTGCCACTGTCGGGCGTTGTCCGTTAATAATATCTCTCAAATTATAATGTGTACTGTATAGTCGTATAATGGCGCAAACGTTATTACGTTGCATTCCTTTATTGTTAAACTTCCAAAAAAAGAAAGTCTGACATCGAGTCGAAGCCGCGACGTGTATCATATTCCTGGAAAGGAAATATTCACTGTTAACAATAAAAGAAAATTTATGTCCCGTCGTCTCAACTATAATTTCTTTCTTGCGAGTTTCAGTAACAGTTTAATAGTTGAATAGGCCGACAGATAAGTAATAATAATAATAATAATAATAATAACAATAACAATAAGAGAGCGGACGCAAACCCGCGGCGTGTCTCGGCTACGTGTTGTGAATCAGGTATATTGTCATCTTGCCGTCATCGGTCACTTATACCATACTGGTAGTAATACGACTACAATATTTACGCTTATTTATTCCAATAACGCTTTCAAACATAATTTATTTGTTATTTCTCTTGAACGTTTTCTTTTTCTTCTGTTTTTTGCTCATATTCTTTACACATTCCTAACAATTCTCCTCTTTCTGTTCTATTATCGTCGTGAGGTTTTGGTGGTAGTAGTAGCAGGTTTGTTTCTATATCATCTAATTCTATCCAGAATCCATTAATATGATTATTGTCTACAAACATTTATACAAAAGAATCAGGTAGTTCTCCATGCCTGGTTTGGTCCCCTTGACGGTATCATTACACTTAATTTCTCTCTTATCTTCCCAGTCGCTCCAAGTTCATGAGATTTATTCCCCATACCTTTCAGGGAATCCTCTCTCTTCGCATTTCTAGTCTACATTCAAGTCTAATTTGCATATTCAAAAATCTACGTTTTTGTCTTTGTCGCACCTGATCTATATGTCTTAGTCTACCATGTGAATTACATGTTCTTTTATTCAATAAGTAATGTTTCCTTCATTTATGTCCCTCTTCCTATGTTCCATCTTTGCTGTTTGTTCTTTTTAATCCGTTAATAATCATCAAAACTGAAAAGGAAATTGAAAAGGAAAGCTATACAAGAGACGTGTATGAAATACTATACTGGTGCCAGATTACAGGCTGCAGAAATGACCTAATTGAGATTGGTAAAGGGATAAACGCGACTCGATCATACAAGAAACGAGTGTGTTAAACGAGAACTTGCTATAGTTTCCCTAAATGAACTCATTCAGAATAATTATGGAAAGTGCTGGAAACACCGTCTAGAACGAATGGACAGTGCCCGTTGGCTTATGAGAATATGAGCTGGTTGGAAGAAGATCTGTAGGCAGGCCAGTCGCAAGATGGCGGGAGTCGGGAGGAATCCTATCCATGAAGTATTGAAAACGAACAATCGTCAAAGGTTTTTCTAATCGTCTTCCATTCAGTAATAATCACCACGTCGATTCGTCGTCGCCACTGCCTGTCCGGACAGCACGTCTGCACCTCGTTACGTTTCTCCATCCTAACTAGCCTCGACCTACATTCCTTTCCTCCCTTCGTTTGGAACTTACTCCATCGTCTGTTTGAAAAACATGCGTGCGACACAATTCTTCCATACTTACGCAATATGAGCTGTTCTTTGTACGTTTCTCATTGTAACGTGTGTTTCCGGTACGGTGTCGATGTGTGGTATTACGGACCTTAACATTTGGCAAAAACATTTTCAAAAACAGAAAATTGCAAATCAATTAAAAATAATCAATTCGTAGCTATTACGACATTACAGAACACGCTACGTGTTTCTCGGCTATTCCAGCGAATCCCGGCTATGAAGTGTGTGTGCGTACATATTGCTGCTACTCTGAGATGAAGGATAATTACGTGATACTTGTCGCGCGTCCGTAGACGAGACTGATCCAGATTTCACCAGTCCGCGCGCGCTGTGTGCAAGGCCGCAATCAGTTACGTTCTGGCGTTTTCTAATAGCGTTCTTGACGCGTAGTATGGACTATTCTGGAATTTCAGCGGGGTATAAATACAAGTACTCAGCGACGCTTAGTTCAGTTTTAGTGGCGATTTATTCCAGTGCGGTTCGAAGTATTGTGGCGAAGTGTTACGGGTTTTATAATTGTGCGAGACTCGTTGACATTATTATTGCGTGTGAACAATTTTTATTTGATTTGTTGTAAGAGACGATCTTGTTGATTACAAACTGTTTAATTGTGATAGTTAAAGCTGGTGATTAGTGACTTAATTGGTGCCTTGTATTTTGTTTTCCACTGTACCATACGACGATCACTAGCCCGTCGTAACAATGTGTATGAATATCTGTAGTATATATAATACACATACACATATCTGCTGGGTGTCTCCTCATTTCGTATCATAGCGTTACCAATATGCTTTCATAACGTTCGAATTATGAAAATGAATTTACATCGCTTACTCTTACTAAAAGTTATTCTATAAAGATATTTTTAGTGTCAACGTGTATGGAGCAAAATGTTTAAAACTAAGTAAACTGTGTGTTATATTTAAAACTAAGTAATGGTCACACACGATTTGGGAAGTATTATTTCAGAAGAGGAACAAAATAAAAAAATAACATCAAAAATAACATTCAACAAGGTAAAAAGCCATTCCTTTGCTAAACTCGTTACTTTGGTCGAACAAAATGAAACTTGAAACTAAACTCACAATCTACACAACTATTGTGGAGCCCATTTTAACTTATGGCTGCGAATCCTGGCAACTTTCAGATAAAGAGAAAAAGATGATAGAAACTGTGGAAGTGGAAATGGACTTCTCAAGATGAGCGTATAATTTCTAGAATGCAACATGCTAGAAACGAAGATATAAGAAGGAAAACACGGCCCGTATTTACAACAGCAGAAAGAATAGAATCCAGACAGTTGCTATGGTATGGTCACGTAATGAGGATGGAGGAGAAGCGATGGCCAAAGACAGCATTGACTTACACACCACAAAACAGGAGAAGAAAAGGAAGACTGATAACACAATAGAGAACGGGAATTAGGAAAAGCATGAGAGATCGAGCTATTGAAGATGATGACTGGACGGATAGGGACAAATGGTGATCGAAATGCGGGATGCGGCATAGACTGTAGGACCCCCGCTAAAAAAAAAAATAAATAAAATAAATGGTCACACAATTGGTGTCCTGTGTCCTGTAATATTACTGCTTTGTCATGTCTGTCTGTTCGAAATTTCCTCTCACGATTTGTTTTCTCTCACGTTCGATATTATCGTCACTAAGAAATCTATCCATGACTAATAAGTCACGCAGAGAGTTATTTCTACAAATATTTAATTAATATCAATAAAGTTAAAAGTGGATTTAAATAGCTCCCTTCATCAGGATGAGTCGATTATTTTCCCGTAGAACTTTACACGTCAAACTGAAAATTCGCACACAAAGATGACCATTTCTTTGTGCGGTATAGAATCCACCGTTCTGAGTGAACCAATGATGAAAAAGGTAAACGGCTTCGAGATATAGTTGTATATATGGGTACTTAACATATAGCCTACTGAGAAACAGGCCCGGCTCCAGGCAGGCGCGAACCGTGCCACCGCCCAGGGCGGCAGATTCCGGGATGTTAAGTTTTGAAAGCTAACATCAGTTAGCTGAATCACTTGATTACCTCGAAGTCATAAAGGAGTTTGTCAGTGCAAAAGCTAGACGAGTATTTTTTAACTAAGGTATATGATACATTACTTTTGTTATATTTCAATCATAATGAATTTTAGTTAGTATTTTAATTTTAAGTCATCACATAGGCATACATTTTTATTGTCTCGCGATTCCTTGTATTGCCTCTACAATTTTTATTGTAG
Organism: Magicicada septendecula; assembly: GCA_034769895.1. NCBI lineage: Eukaryota > Metazoa > Arthropoda > Insecta > Hemiptera > Cicadidae > Magicicada > Magicicada septendecula. Next base: position 398,799,585 of record CM068374.1, on the reverse strand, counting down.
CCGTTCGCCGCATCGTAAACGCGAAAAAGTTCTAGTTAACACAACAATGCAAACATTCCTAGTCGTCATTTGAAGGCAATCGCTGTATCTTTAGAGTAGGTCTAGTGTGCATGAATGTGTCCAGAGTTAAAATGGGGGGGGGGCACTCATAAATACTGCACAGGGCGGCAGAAGCGCTGGGGTCGACCCTGGTTAGAAGTTACCAGGGAACATATAAAAGATGTTTCCATAGACTTACAAAAGACACAGCATTAGGTTTTCATAGGATTAAACAACGAGATAAAGCTCCGAAATCTTAAAAATCTACGCCAGGGAAGAAAAAAGCGGATGGAGAAGACGAATGTCGTGGGTTTAAGGGGACTTAAACCTACTAGAAACGTTTAAGTTGCCTTTTATCTAGGCGCGTTTATCTTTTCAGAATAGCGTTCAAGAGACTACAAACAAACATAATGATCGCCGGTTTAGTACAGTCGTAGGCCTACGGGAATTAAGCCATCATAATGTGGGTGTCGTCAGGTGTTGATACTGGATAGGTCATACTATACGCAGTGTACGCAATGTTATATATACATGTAATTATGTACAGTTAGCGCGTGCTTACCACTGCCATCATAAGCTGTAATTTATTACCGTCCATTTACGCGAGTACTTAATAATAATAATAATAATAATAATAACAACAACAACAACAACAGCAGCAACCACACCGACAACTCAATCAGTGACGACAAAACAGGTGTTCCAGTCAACGATTACAACAACCTCACGTTCATACCATTTTTTGTTGAACACAAAAAAAAACAAAAGGCGTATCGAATTTGAATTATAACATTGTGAGCATGTTGTGATCAATAAGCATTAACAACAACAACATATGAATTAATTACTTGTATTTAATGTCATGCGTTTGGCACAAAGATGTGGCGGACACATGTGTGCGCGCGCGCACACACACAGCTAGAAATGCCAACAGATTGATATCGTCACCGCCGCCACATCTGATTGTGTAAGGTGTGGTCAACAAATTATCAAAGGATGAGAACAGCTTATGTTGACTTTAATCTGCTTTTTTTGTAGCCTCCACTTAATAAAGGAAAAAGAATATTATAAGATTATAACCGCAAGCAATGTAGATCTAATTCTTAATATAAATCGCATTACATGTAAATTAATTTCCCAGTTAGCCCAGTGATTTAAGGAAAAAACTGTCCAAAAAGCCTACTGATCTCGATTTTCTATACAGGTTTATTTCGACGTCCTGAATAACGTGTGAAAAGTCACAATGCCAATCGTGTACGCGTCTTGAGTTATTAGAGGTAAAAGGTCACAAAAAATGTTTTTTTTTCCAAATATCTCGCTTCCTGTTGGTCGGACGACAATAGAGGTGAATATCAACAATTATAGATCTCAATATTCTTTATAAAAAAGGTCCTTTGAAATTTTCACGTAAAACTAGCCGTTTTCGCGAAATGGCGCAGAGAAAATATCAAAACCGCTCAATTCATTTATTTCCGCACCACCTTCGAGGTAGAATGCAAGGCGTTCTCTAATCTTGGTAGTCCGCCAATCGTTCCTGAACAGTAAACTGCGCCGACTCAATGCATGAATTACCCCCACTTACAAGTATAGCTAAATTATTCAGAGAGAAGAGGGGGAGACGACGAGATAACAGTTCACTGTCTCACTTCCATATTATCTTCCTCTCTGTCACACACATGCTTCCCTTGTTCTCGCCAGTCTTGTTGCGGCCGATGTTCACACTATGAAACACTGTACATGACTGTTGTGCGAAATAAATGTTAGCCTCGCAAGGAGGTGTTTGTACACTGCGCATCTGTAAGCCACTGTTCATTCTGTTAGCCTCGCAACGAGGTGTTTGTACACTGCGCATCTGTAAGCCACTGTTCATTCTGTTAGCCTCGCAAGGAGGTGTTTGTACACTGCACATCTGTAAGCCACTGTTCATTCTGTTAGCCTCGCAAGGAGGTGTTTGTACACTGCACATCTGTAAGCCACTGTTCATTCTGTTAGCCTCGCAAGGAGGTGTTTGTACACTGCACATCTGTAAGCCACTGTTCATTCTGTTAGCCTCGCAAGGAGGTGTTTGTACACTGCGCATCTGTAAGCCACTGTTCATTCTGTTAGCCTCGCAAGGAGGTGTTTGTACACTGCGCATCTGTAAGCCACTGTTCATTCTGTTAGCCTCGCAAGGAGGTGTTTGTACACTGCACATCTGTAAGCCACTGTTCATTCTGTTAGCCTCGCAAGGAGGTGTTTGTACACTGCGCATCTGTAAGCCACTGTTCATTCTGTTAGCCTCGCAAGGAGGTGTTTGTACACTGCGCATCTGTAAGCCACTGTTCATTCTGTTAGCCTCGCAAGGAGGTGTTTGTACACTGCGCATCTGTAAGCCACTGTTCATTCTGTTAGCCTCGCAAGGAGGTGTTTGTACACTGCACATCTGTAAGCCACTGTTCATTCTGTTAGCCTCGCAAGGAGGTGTTTGTACACTGCACATCTGTAAGCCACTGTTCATTCTGTTAGCCTCGCAAGGAGGTGTTTGTACACTGCGCATCTGTAAGCCACTGTTCATTCTGTTAGCCTCGCAAGGAGGTGTTTGTAGACTGCGCATCTGTAAGCCACTGTTCATTCTGTTAGCCTCGCAAGGAGGTGTTTGTACACTGCGCATCTGTAAGCCACTGTTCATTCTGTTAGCCTCGCAAGGAGGTGTTTGTAGACTGCGCATCTGTAAGCCACTGTTCATTCTGTTAGCCTCGCAAGGAGGTGTTTGTACACTGCGCATCTGTAAGCCACTGTTCATTTTCTATCATCTGGTTTCTACGTCTGTGGATAACATTGTTTGGACGGTCTCACGGATCGTCGTATGGTACACTGGAAACAAACTACAGACACCAATGAAATCACTATTTACCAGCTTTAACGAGGCACAAATAACAATTAACAAGGTACTCTCATACAGTAATTCAAGTTAAATTTATCAAAAAAAAAATAATAATGTCAACTATAGCCTGACAACTTTGAAAAAAAACCATCACCAATTTCAGTACTCGCAGAGTGGAGAAGTAAGGTTCCTCCCCCTCCCACTTTCTCTGTCTTACTACCTCCCTTCCCTTCCTAATCAACGGCACGCTGTGTAGTTCACATACGGTCTTCGGCGAGTGAATGATCCCTTCCACACAGTTGACTTGCGTCACGTGATTTTCTCCTACAAACCTCCGAAGTTTGTCAAAAACGTTTGTTTATCGCAGATCGTTTCAACGTTGTATACGTATGCAAGTAGACGCGCGTATACGTATATAAGGAGTTGTACACTAATTATAAAACAATAATCACTTCGCCACAGCAACCACTTGATCCGCACTGAATAAATCACCCAACGCAACTAACTAAGGCAGCCGCTGTTCCTTATATATAGTCTGCCCACAATAATTTGCGTAGTTAACAAGCACTCGAAAAGACCAGAGGGTACTTGACACAGACACTGCACCTGCTCGGCTAGCCGGGAAACGCGTAGTACGACTCTCGACTGTTCGAGAGCGTTGCGTAATTGTCGTTACACTATTTATTCATCTGGGAGTCTTCCGTGTTCTTCTTCAAGTACTATGGAAGCATTTCCATTACAGTAGGCCTACAGCTTAGACCTATACTGTGCTGTAAATATGTTTATGTATATATTTATTCTAAAATCATTTGTACACACGCTCATAGAGGGAGTTTAAAAATAACGAAGCTACCACATTGCCTTTCAATTTCAACTTTGCCACTGACACTGCCACATCATAGAATGGACGAAACGTTTGTGTTTACAATAATAAGAAGAATAAACTATAACTGTCAGTCGGAAGTGTTCTTGTTACACATTATGTGTGTTAGAGCGTTATTATTGAAAATAATACATAACTGATCTTCTTTCGCTTTTACAACAGACACAAAAAATCTACTTATGTTATACAACCCTTTACAATGTCCATTTTGTTCCTTTTACAACATGTAAGTGTATCGTAGACAACGCAAAGACCTATTAGTACTATATTACTTACTTCCTATTATTACTTACTATTAGTTCTATATTTTCACCAGTCGTCTGCACAAAGTCATGCGAAGAATATTTTCAGAAAAATGAGATCAGGCAGAAGATCCTATCAGAACGATCATTATGACAAACAAATTAATTGAACAAATGTTTCACTTTATTATTTTGAGGGTGGGTGGATAGATTAGTAAACTGGCTAAATACGATTGTGTGTGTGTGTGCGTGCGTGTGTGTGTGTGTGCGTGCGTGCGTGCGTGTGCAGCTCAATGAGTTGCGTGTAAGGAATCAAATCGAACTGATTCTAAGACGAAGTTTATAAGATTACACCAGTACCAGCGCTGACATACGGTAGTGAATCTGCGAAGTTGACCAGTCGTTTTTATTCGATTACGCAAGGAGAGGCAAATATGTCAAGAATGCTGTATATTTACGTGCTTGTGCATTACCCCGTAATTCCAAAACGGCACCATCGCTGTAACAAAACAGGGCCCAGTCGACACCAGTGTTTTTGAACATATGACAACTTGGAAAAATCAAAATTTCGGATGTCAGACGCCATTTGCCGACACAGTCCCCATTGAAAGAGATATTACTCGATTCGTCTTGGATCTGGGCATTAGTTTTGGCGAAGGGTTACTGCTTACTGATTTCAATTAAATGTAATTCAAACTATAGTCAGTGATTACGCGACCATCCAAGAAGTGACATTTTGTGGTTGTTATGTATGCTTGTTTGTGACCAAAACTCCAAAAAGGTTACACGGATTTTGATAATATATTAAATTAATGTAATATAAAAATTTTACATTAATTCAAGGTAATTTAAGGCGAGATTAACAAGACACAGACACATTGACTAACACAGACTTAGCCTACACGCGGACGCAGGCGAACCTCTTCCAACGTAACTCCACTAATAGAGCGCAAAGATTTCTAATAACATATGTACGGAAAACAATTAAAAATTACATTTTTAATGTAGCACATGTCTGCACATGTCCGTGATGGATGTGTTCTCAGATCTCTCATAGACATGTGGGACGTGTAAAGTTGAACAACTAAGTTGAAGAGGTTAACTTTGTCTGCTTTTAACAGATAATTCTATATCTGTTAACAAAGGAAAAATAATGCTATAAGATAATAACCACAACTTGTGTAGACCGAATCCTTAATAAAAATCACATTAGGCCTACTTGTAGACTAATTTCCCAGTAAATATTCTCTAATCTTGATACGTCCGTGAATAATATCTGGTCATGATGACTTCCATGTTCTTCTTTAAGTAGTGTGGACACGTTTTCGTTAACGGACAGCTAGCTTCTTTTGCTTGTAGACCAAATATATTGTCCTTTCAATATTGTAATATTCTTGTTCTCATTTATATAATACTTATTTATATGATTATTGCTCGGTGGGCCAGTGACTACGATAAAGTTAAATAAACAAAAGTGGACTTTTTGAGAAGAAACTGTAGAGTCGGACGGAGATATGGAAGTCTGTGATCGAGAAAATCGAAGCACAAATGCCAGCTGACAAAGCCACGCCGTATTGCGTAGAAGAGAAAACGATTATGTGTTTCAGAGGGATAGCATGTGGTGCTGTCTGGAGGACAGAACGATCCATTTTATACCTTAGGGACAGGACGTTGATGACCTCTCGATGAAGAAACAACTGGACAACGAACTGGTGGAGAGAAGGATACAGGGACAACCGTCTTTGATTATAGACAAGTCATGTAGGTACGGGTGACTCGTGGTGTGTGCGCGCGCGCTTACGTGTCCATTGACTTCGTCAAGCCAAACTGACCGAGTAAAGTTTTCTCGTCACGCTACAGTACGTTACGCGTCTCCATAACTGAGTGAAGTTGTAACACGAGGCTTGTGGTCAATAAATCAGTCAATTACAAACACCGTATGATAAACGCGCGCGTTTGTGTGTGTGTGTGAGCGGTAAGCTGTAACACGAGCGCGTACCCGAGCGGAATAAAAATGGTAGAAACAACGAGGTATGCGGATTGAGTGACAGAAGCTTTGATCTCTATGTCTCTCCTGTGTCTCAACTGATCGGTATGCTACGGCAGGTACTCTTAGTAGCGTACCGACGACGTGCGTACTTTACGCTGTGCTTATTTAAAAGAAATAAAAGTAAATTCTCTGTTTGTTAAATCATTTGTGTTTTCGAAGGCAAGATCAAAACAGAAGTCTTCTTCTTCTTCTTCTTCTTCTTCTTCTTCTTCTTCTTCTTCTTCTTCTTCTTCTTCTTCTTCTTCTTCTTCTTCTTCTTCTTTGCGTTTCAGCTCTGTTTAACTCTGAAACAGATCACAATTAGCTTTTGTTGTGTACAGTTATTACTCAACTTATGATTCATGGCCATGTCTTACGTCGTGGATTTACCGTATACACCGATCCAAAGCTGGGTTTGCACCCTTTCTTTTGGAATTTCGTCCGTTGGTTCACTTTGTGGTCTGGTTTACATGTCCAGCTTATTTAACTTTCAGAATGGTTCGATCGAAACTAGTGGCGTATGTAAAATTTGGCCTTGGGGGAGGATACAGGGTCCGGTCGAGTCGACTTGATACAAAAGAAAAAAAACAAGTTAAGACTAATCAGCATTACTATCTCTAAAGTAGCTGAAAAATGTGTGATAACATCGTGAAGTCAATCCCATTAAAATAAACGGTAATAACACTATAAAAATACGCGTTACCGAAACATTGTTTAGAAGATACTGACTGACTGAATTGAATTTTTATATGTTGTGTAATAGGCCTAACCTGTGTTCTGCAAACGCTGTGTAACAGACCTGTTTGTATATTTAAAAAATTGGTACTAGCGGAAAAAGTAATACAAGCGCCTAAAAATTAAGACATTGACAAAATTCATCAACTTTTTCCTACCCTCGGGGGGAGGTCCGGTCCCGTTCGTCCTCCCCTCGTAAATACGCCCCTGATCGAAACGTCATGTTTTAAATTATAGTTTAAAATGATGAAAGGCGGGATAATAACTTGTACCAAGTGTAGCCTATATGTTACGCAGAGATTATTTCTGAAAATTTCCAAAAAATTATATCTCCCTTTTATGTGGTTGTTCAGTTATCCGAAAAATTCAATTATACGGAATTATTCATTTGTTGCGTAGAAGTTCTGAAGCGAGTTTCGGATAACCTATGCGTACTGATTTTTGTCGTTACAGAAACCAAACAAATACTTTCTGTCTGTTACAGATGTTTATGAAGAGAAAGAAACTTTAGACACGTACCGCTCTCGACCGCTGTATATAATATTCTATTTATCCAGCGGTACTTGAAATGAGATTTTAAGTGCAGGCAAAGGTCACGTCCTTACTTTCTAATGACGTTTTAATGCACACCCATTGTTACATATTATTACTACTTCTTCCCACTGCCTTCTGTAATCGTTTAGTTCCGCATCACTTCGTTCTGACGCCAGTTTTGGTTCGTTTCTTTTGCTTTTCAATTACTTTTATTAACCTTAATAATACGTTGTGTCACGAAGCGCTCGTAATACTGTTATTATTATTATTATTTTTTGTTTACTTGGAGGTTTAATTTTTCTTCCACAACTGTGGCTTCTGAGTACACAGTAACGAGTGAATCGAGAGTGAACTGTATACAAGCTAATTTTAAATTGAGTAATGAAAAAATAGAAAAAATAAATAAAACTAATAACTGCGACCGTCAGTTATGAACACAATCAAATTGTATTTTATATATTGCAATGGACATTCTAATTGCATATGGAATGTAGCAGAAAGTAAAAGCATATGCTAGCATATAAAGACACGGTGTGAATAAGTAGAGATTGGTTGGTGTGAATAAGTGGAATAAGGGCTATTATGGCTGGTGTACCTCAGGGAAGCGTCTTGGGCCCCCTGCTTTTCTCTGTGTACGTCAACGATGTGCCCAAGTTGCCGGCAACCAGATTGGCCATGTTTGCCGACGACACGCCGGTGTATACCGTCGATCTTAGTGCTGAAATGGCAGTTATCTGGGTCCAGGACCAGCTTGACAAATAAGTTGAGTGGGCAGAGAGATGGAGGGTGGCCATCAACGCGGCCAACAGCACAGCCGTAGTCTTCTCCCGACGCTTAAGGCTCCCTGACAGATTATACGTAGGCGACACTCCGTTGCCCTGGTCTCGAGAGGTTAAGTACCTCAGGCTTCACCTCGATCGACGTCTTACCTGGCGGACACACTCCGAGCAAGTAGCCCGCAAGACCGCTCATCGACTATACTCACTTCCCCCCTAGCTGTGCAGCAATTCTATGACCCGCTTAGGGAAGCTTATCGTCTCCACCTATGTGGTGCCGATGGTTGCCTACGCGATCCTCGTATGGGGATACTTGGCTAAGACCCATAAGCGAAAGCTTCAGTCTCTCCTGGACCGAGGATTGCGCTGGGCGTGCACTCACCCTCAATTAATTAATTAATTAATTGAAAACCCACGGTCGGTAGCAGGCCACACCCTAATATCCAGTCCTATCTGTGGTCCCTGCGGCAGGAGCTCTATTTGAAGCTCGGGACGCAGCATTCGAGCGGGCGACGGGCATGCCCTTCGTCCCGCACAGCCATTGGTCAGCGAGAGATTGCAGGTTTGAACATTGTATACTGTATTAGATGATAAGGAACATTGTTAAAATTGTCAGTTTTAAGTAATTTTAGACTTGTGAAACAACTTTAAATGCTGTGAAATGGTGCGTAACGGTGATAAGCCGCGTGTGTCGTGCGCGTGAGCGAGAGTACGTAATTACTTTACGGGATATTCATAAAGAAACAGGTTAATTTAAATAACTTTCATGATCTGGGAAATTTTTAGATGGGATTTATATCAGAGTGTTCGTAATAAAATAACGCGTAAGGTACTATAGCGTGGCGAGAAAACTTTACTCCGTCAGTTTGGCTTGGTGAAGTCAACGGAAACCGCGCGCGCCGCACACCACAACACAACATATGACGTGTCTATGATCAAAGAAGGATTCCTACGGTTGTTCCTGCATTCTTATCTCCGTCCGTCTGTTTTCTCCCCAGTCCGTTGTCCATTTGTTTCTTCACCAACATCTTGTCCCTAATCGGTCTCGATTAGTTGCGACGAACAACGTTTTTACCGATTCTTACGCGATCAATTGCGCCCCGTAGGTACTTTCACTTAATCTGTCATTTTAAAAACTTGGCTATTCTGAGATTCGTTGAGATTTCATTTCTGGAACTTTTCTTTTGTCCGAGTAACGTCTTTCTTTCAATATTTTTGTTACATTAGGTTAGGTTAGGTCAGGTTAGGTTACGTTAGGTTAGGTAAGGGAGGTTAGGTTAGGTTAGGATACGTTACGTTAGGTTGTTAAGTTAGGCTAGAAATGAATAGAATTATATACAATTCCTGTATTATTATAATAATAACATGAAAATGCAATTGATCGCAATCGACCGGGTTCAAATTTCTACCTCGTTCGGAACTGATTTTATACGATTGGGTCGAAGGACAGGAGGATCCAAAATATTTTATACATTAGGGGGATAAAATATTTTATTACATCCCCTAATGTTGTAACATGACATAAAATAGCACAAAACTCACTAATATAATTAATGGAAGAAAAGATGAAAACTGAAGGAAAATAAAGGGATATAACAGGAAGAATGATAGCAATACACTACTAACTAAAAAATGGGTAAGACACTGACAAGGACTAAACCCAATAGATTGGATAAGGTGAGACAAAAAACAAGGATGCAACCCACAATATGACTACAATTATGAGATACAACGTTATATTTATGCAAATTTTATTAATTGCATAAATTAAATTAATTGTTAATTATATAAATTTTATCTATGTTTATGAAAGTGAGGCATATACGAACTCTATCGTATGTCTCTGCTTCACTTAGCCCCGCAGTTGGTGCGCCATGTACAACATTATGCCTACTGATTAATTAATATTCATTTCAATTAATCAATATTTGATTGGCCTACAGGTTAGTTTGTCTAGTTCCTGCAATATTAATCTTATCATGTCCCGCGTTGGGCAGCCATATATAACGTTAATAGGGGTGCTCCTATTAATCAAGTGTTCTAATTATCGATAAAGAGTGATTAATCTTGTCTTCTACTACTAAATAAAACTTCAAGAATTAAATCATTTATGAATATGGTATCTGTTAAATTATATTGAATCTAAATCATTAATTGTGGATTTTCCTTTGAAAGAATTGTCTTGTATGCCAGGTCTTAAAATAAATTAACTCAACACTATCGAATCCATTATAAATTAAATTTATTATAATAATGCATGTTGCACGTATTCATTGCATAAAAGAAATTATGTAACAAGAGTATATACTACTATTTCAAAGAGATAATTAAACTCTATAACTCTGAAAGAAAAACAATCAAATGTTTACACATACTCGTGTATAGTTGTTGTGTCATGAAATAAGACATATTTGATGACGTTAAGAACTATCAATGTTGCGTGCTTGAGATTTGCTCTAAGTGATATACTTCGTAACATATTTAAACACATATACACATGAAATACTCAGATACCTGCAGTAAACATATTAAACACATACACATCTGAAATACTCATATACCTACATTAATAAGATAATACATGTGTAATATTCTATAATAGTATTTATTCTTAACCATGGATTCGTATTTATAATGACTCTATTTTGAAATATCTCAGGCAGTTAGTTCTAAGTGACAGGTCAGCGGTATTACGATAAACTAGGAATTATAATAAATGGTTATTTTGGTACATTACTCAAGTCATCGTAGTGTCTCGCTCCCGTTGCATGTGTCCGCTTGGATCCGCTGGGTGACGATTGATACTGGTCCTGGAACCCTCGTAACTCGCACTTCCAATTGTTATAAGTACATTGTTTCGGACGCTAGTTCGCACTTCATAACATCCGTTATAAGTTTTATAATGTTATTACAGTTTAAGTCGCGATACTTGCACTAAGGATTATATTGACTATTCGTATCGCGTCAGTCTATTTATGCGTATTTTAGTTCGATACTTCCACGCACTTGGGTATTGTTCAAATACATGTTCGACTCTTCCGTAACGCCTAGATTGATTTCAAGTTCATTAGACGCATATAAAACATCATCGGCACTTGTCTCTATTCTACGAAATAATGTTGTCTCACAAATTAAGTCTTATGTTGTATACCGATTCATTCCGTTGATAAAGAGTTCAAGTATATTACTACTGTATTATACAACTTCTTACGGCACTAATTGTATTAGTGTAATACTTAGAGTTTTACAAAGTTCATTAGTCGCGCATCGTCGCGAATACCACTGTTTCGGCTCAGTGCTTCAAGTCTTACTTCCGAACTTCCACTAATACCGAACACCAGTTTGAATATCTCAAAACAAAATTTTTATGAAAACTCAGAGAAAATTAGAGTAATACTGAGAGAGCGTCTCCTCTTGCATATAGTTGTTATGCCCTTCGCTTTCCCACTCTCGCTACTCCTTCGAACGCTTCATTTTCCCACCAAAATAGTTCTGATAGGACAATTTCTCGGATTTCCCTCAGTACTCATGCCTCTAGTCTGTGATTCTTGTGAATTCTCCACCCAGCGCCGTTTGGAGAGGGACGTTCTTCTTCGGGATTTGTTCTCTGGTCGTCGGTTCCCGTCGAGACCATCCCCTACAGTTATTCCCTTCTGAATCCTCGTTTCTAATTGGCTGGCCGGCTTCTCTACTTGAATTTCTCATAGTCCACGTTGACATGACGAGTATGACGAGTTGCTGTCATCAGGACGTTGCCACTTTATCGGAATCTGCATCAAGACCTTGCTACTGAAGTCACATGTGCCCCTTTTGGTGTAGCGTGTCGAAATAAAGTATTGTTCGGACTCTGACGACTTCCTCTAGCGAACTTACGGGTGGCAAACATCTGTGTACGTCGCAGACGCCTCCTTGTCTCCTGCTACATTGTCCGTGCTCCAGCTATTGTTTTTCTGTAAGTTTCACATATGCTTGGAACAATGCTCTTAGCGATGCCTATCTATTCTCTCGCTACTGAAACGGACGCAAGGGTAATGTTCCTTTGTCATATTTGCAAAGTCAAGTGTTCCCACGCATGACCCTTTTCGTCGTAACACGTGCTGCAGCACGCATTGTCTTTTAACGGCTTCTATGTCATTTAAGTAGAAAGGAAAGGTTTGTTCCTTCCGTCGCTCACCCTCGAACAAGTTTAACTCGTGTCACTCTTGACGGGCTCTAATTGCTGGCGTACCTCCCTCGGAATATCCAAAAAAATCAAAAAAAATTTCAAAGCAATAAGTACGTTATAGGGAGCCCAAATAGTAACTAAAATAATGTATAAAATAAAGGTACAAAATCAGATAGGGCAATAAATAATATGTAATCGATATGAAATACAAATGTAAACTAAATGTAATATGTTATTTAAAGAAAAGAGAAAAGAAAGATAAATGTAAAACCCAAGATATGAATAAAAAACACCCTGTTAAATAATAAGCTAGAGAAAATAAATAAAATAAAATAAACCTTAGCAACAATAATTATGAGTACAGAGGTGACAAGTGAAAAAGTGATAATAAAGAAAACTCAGTGTATAGGACCCAGTGATAGTTATTTTAAACACATAAACACTATTTCAAGAAAGTGAAGGGTAGGTAACTATAGAATAAGAAACTATTAATAACAGACTATATAAATAATATAGCAACCCAGTTAGATTAATTTGTTAGCATAGTAAGTAGGATATAAGATATATTGTATTATTATTTAAGGAGCGTTGTGGAGTTATATAATTAAAAAACACTTAGAAAATAAAGATAAAAAGTGATATGTTACAGTGAAAACAGAGGGGAGTTAGACACTATATCCTATTAAATGAGTATGTATGTGAATAATAGTATATAGTTTAATGTTCAAGATTGTTATAAGAGTTCTTTGATAGTAAATAACCAAAGTAGTATTAGTTGTATTAAATGACAAATTATGTTAAAACAAAACCATTAATAGGTAAAAAAAAATTTAGATACATGCCTGGACCTATAAAGAAGAATTAAATAATTATATAATATGTGTGATGATTAAAAGCAATCAAATGTTATGAGTTAAGTTAGTTTGTTTCATAAGAATAGGGTAGAGGAATTATGAATTCTAGCCATTAGGCTTAGCATTTGTGAGCAGAATTTTGTGAATTTTAAGATAAAACAATAGCCAAGAATAAAATAAAGTGTATAATCTGTTTAGGTATCAAAGTAAAAGTGTAAGGTACAAAACTGGCTAGATAATGATTAGTTTAAATGTAATTAACTAAAGAAATACCAAATTGAAAAAATTAGAAATCTGTTATAAATTGACCAAATGTAACCATGAGTGGTATCAAATTAATCTGTAAGAAAAAAGCAAAACAATGGTGTTATTGTATTTAATATTACAAATAGCATAAGGATGTTATAATACTTTAAAGATTTTGATAAATTTTTTGAATAGAAAAACGTTAGTTAATATAACAATGTTATAAGTTATTAGCCAATGGGAATTAGAGTTTCACAGAGAGTTGCCATGACAACAGAAGCTTGTTACATAGGGAACCGTTGAAAATTTATTATTCCACTATTGAAGTTTGAGAAGGGTGGATGCATGAAGCCCACGAAGATATAAAAAGTAAAGAAATCAACCTATTTTGTCTAAACATTGATTAAGAAGACCCAATTAATGACTATAATACAACTAATGATGAGATTTACACCAGTTCAACACAAGAATTAAGAAATATTCTGTAAAAACAAATTGCTGAAGAAGACCCAGTTCAGAATTAACGACTTACCGAAGGAAGAATAGAAGAACACCTAACTGAACCTTGGCATCAACATTAGCCAGCAGGATTGAGGGAATCTGAACACCATAACTGGACCATTAAGACAAATTGAACCTGGAACTCACGGAACCATACCATAAGGGACAAGCAGAAGTATTCCAGAGAAGTGTTACCCAAGAGAAGCCGAAATGAAGGAGCGTTAAGTATATTTTAAACGCTTCACCGAAAATAAAACACTAGACAATCCATTTATTGAACAAATTTTTTCACTTCACCAATCACTTTAATAACTTTTTTGGAACTTAATTTTATTTAATAAACACCTCTAATAGAATAAATATATCACTGCAATTTGAATTTATATGAATCTGTTTCAAAAACGTGAACTTGCTAAGCATAAATAACCTATCAAAACACTAGTTCCCATAGCGGTAACTTACTATCAATACTTAAGTATATCACATGTTCTATAATAGTTATAAGGTATATTGTAAGATTTTGTACTTTTATTAGTCTGTAAAACATCATTTTCTGTAGTCCAAAGAACTTTCCCCTGAGATTTATTTAAAACAAACGAAGAAAAACTAACGCCATTACAGAGCGTCTACATGCGGACTAAGTGAGCAGACAGCCAACTGCGAAAAAGTAAACATGCCGGCGCAAGATTAAATATTATATTTTGCAGAAATTGTAATTGACCACTATATCCTGAACTGTTACTAAATTCTCGTACCCATTCTAAACTGTATGTTTGATTTCATTCAAAGTACTAATACAAAAGTTTGAGCAAATAAAAATATAGAATACATAATAGTTGATGAAGTCGATTCGCTAAGCAGTGTTGGTCAACCAGGCGGCGAGGCAGCAAATTCGAATTGAACGGCGAGCTGGTGAGCAGACGGTCGACTTTCGTAAGTATTTAAAAACGGGTAACGAAGATCAGTTACAAATATCTAAACACAACGTAGGACTTAACTAACGCAATTCACGGAATATTACAATGTATAAAATATTTTGGATCGTCCTGTCCTTCCTCTGTCCACAGAAGACAAATCCCGTTACTTTTGCTTTCCATCTTCTCATCTTATTGTAGGGGATTGTAGGGGGTATTTCTGAGTAGGGAACGAACAGGACCGGCCCCCCAGAGGGTCGAAAATGTTGACGAACTTTGTTAATCTCTTAATTTGTAGGCTGTTTTGTTTGTTAATGATTTATTTGAGGACGTATAGTACACGGTTCTCTCTGAAGATTCTACACTTGCTCTCCTCAGTAAGATCATTATTTGGTTCCCACATTACTTTTCAGTTTCGTAAACTTTAAACTTCTCCACAATTCCCATTTATGTTCATGTTTGTTCTTTATTCCATACCTTGTTTTATCCACGTCTACTTCGCTCCTTTTCGTTTAGTTCTTATCCTACAACTGCAGTGTTGTGCGTCCAAAAAATGCTACATTATCCGCATACGTTACTATCCCTGTATAAGATTATGTCGTTCACTAATTACATAATGATATTCGTATCCCAAGACAACTAACTTTGTTCATCGTATGCTTTCGAGTGAAGAAAATGGTATCCTACAAATTCGTCCCATACGCTCGTCAGATTACAATTGGCTTTTAAGTGAAGTAAACAATTGTAGTCTAAAAACTATAGCGTGAGTGTAATTTTTCAGTTCATTGAAATCAGACTTGTATTACACGTTATCAGACTCATCACACGTTATATATAGCGGTATCGTACAGTGGATTATTGGATTTAAATTTCAGTTGGCCGTTCAGTACGAGCCCACGGCTGCTTGTGTTTGCGTATGCTCTGTGTGCCGCCTTGAACCTGCTTTATCTAAATGTAATTACGTCATTACCGACTCGGAACACAAAGTTTTTTGTGGGTAAAAACGTAAAAGTTTTACCTTGTAGCCTGTACCAGTTTTCGCTTATTACAAGTTTCGTCAGAGGCTGCCACTGGGAGCGCTGTCCGTCTTGTTTTTGGCGACGGTGTCGACTTTTGAAAGATCGATGTTGTGTGTGTGGGGGTTTAATATGTTCGAATAATGCGTGTGATTTGAATTGTGTCTGTTCGTTTAGGATGTTGTTTTTATGTCTTTTTGTGTGTTTGTATTTTTCCAATTGTTCAAGAGTGTCTAGTTTTCGGCCTTTTGTGTGTACGTGTAGAATATCCATGTTAATGTTGACGTTTGTGTATGTGTAGTTTGCTTCAATGAGGTGGTTTGCAAAGGTGGATTCTGTAGTGGAGTGTAGCGCCTTTGTGTGTTCAATGTATCTTTGTTTGAAGCTACGTCCTGTCTGGCCTGTGTAGAATTTGTTGCAAAACAAATTTGTTACAAACTAAATTGCTTAGATTGCAACAAGTTGTCACATTAGCCTTTATAGGTCTTACTTATAGTATCAGAAAAGCGATTTAAACAATTTTGTAATTAAAAACCGTGCTCACTAAAATCTTGGCACTAAAGTGTTAAGACAAGAGACAAGCACTTGCTGTGTTTAGTTATTCTGTTGTTGCCAGCAGTGGCAGTAATGCGATTCCTCTACTACATCTAACAACATACAGTGTGCAGTGCCTCATAAATCAGCGCCGTCACTCGGTGTTTTGTACGCTAAAATTCTCAGCAGACAGGTGTTCGAGACCCGAGTCTGCTGAGAATTTAGGGACATGAGTTAACTTGACACTCCGAGGGTATTACGTAAGACTCTGTGTGCAACGTAATCTGTACAATTCCAGTTATGCATAGGTATATTTTCGCAAGATTCCCGAGTATGTTGTGACTTTGATTTATTCGGTTTGTTTGCAATTAATTTCGATAAAGTTTCGAAACTGGTTTTTCTGCGTACGTGCAGAACGCCTGTTTGGTACTTCTTTAGACAAGGTGTTTGAATGTTACATGAAATTATTCATTCCTTGTATACCCTTGGTAAGTCAGTGTAGGCCAGTGTGCTACATTATGTAAGCACAAACATTAGTATATGACTACGCAGTTGATGATACCAAATAACCAATTCGACTTGGTAAGCCCAGAATATAAGGCGTAAAAGTATGCAATACATTCAACTGAAACCCGTCGTCCTTATAATAGCGCTAAGACTAAAAAATATCCTTTGATTTTCTGAATATTATTGATATCACTAAGACCGGAAGAATATTACATCATTCTGGTTTCTGAATAATTAAGTAATGACTATTTTTGTCTTCTTCCATCCTTCCAGAATTAGGCAGACTTGTTTGCTCCACCACTGTATCCGTCGTCTCCAAAGATTTCTGCATCCCACTGAGCTGTACCTGTTACTCCGCGACATACTTTTGAAGGTCATCGCTCTACACGATCCCTCCATCTTTCTTTGTATTCGTTCGTAAAAATTTCACAACCGAAGATTATCAAAATCGTGAAAACTCCTTTTTTCAGTGTTCATGCTCCGTGTCCGTACAACACACTGGGAACTGCCATCACTTTACAAAGTTTTTTAGAGTATGTCTCGTGTCTTTAACAAGAGTTTCGACGTTAACACGAGCGTGTGTGTGTCTGTCTTTTGGGATTCTGGGTCAGCCACTTGTTGCATACGTCCGTACAGAACTTCTTTAGCACTACAGCCCAACGTGAGCCGTAGCCTCCAGCACCGATCTTCTCCAATGTCTCCTATCCGTTACTCAGCATAACCCCTCGTGCTTAGGTTGCACGGTTGTACAACCCCCAATAATTCCCGAATTGTATTTTAAATTATAGAATTATGAATAAAAACATAACTAATAATAGTGTTTTGAAGCTAAATCACCGTAACTAATCATTTGCCGATTGAAAAGCGCAGAGCAATACTAAAAACCGCACACGCTCTTGCCGCGGTGTGTACAGTCGCGTTACTTTACGGTGGCCGCTTCATAGTGAGGGTAGTGGGGAGACTAAGTGTAACACTACATTTCAAAAACGTCCGTCTTTTTACTGTTCCCCTTAACTATTTAATTATTACAACTCGGGTTTTACACATTGTTGACATTTCCGGATTTCATTCAACTAACTAACTTACTATTTGTAATTTTACTCAGTATTACTCGAAATTGTATCAAATACGTATTTGTAATCCCCGAACAATGTTATTCGTTACATAATGTAACGAATAAATAATTACCAGTATTGGCCGCTTTTCTGTCCTGAATTGTTTTATTTTCCTGAGATATTCAATTCTTCTTATCTATTGCCCTTATCTCTTGACGGTCATTTAATACACTTCTATTATTTCTAATCTTCTTCCATTTAAACCATAAGTTTATAATAACTTTTCTTAAACGTGATAAGCTACCTTGAAGGTTTACACTAGACTTCAAAGTTGATGAAGTTTTGTAGCGTAGGATATGTTTTTTCTGTTAAAAATAATAAATAAATGAAATACAGGCGTATACGGCAAATGTTTCACAGTAAATGTTTTTGAAAAAGCATCAACACTTACGCACTTAGTGAGATGTGCCGTAACACTGACAAAAAACAGGGTTCTGCGCATATCACTTTCACCAAGATTGCCGGCCACCATAAAATACACAAGTAGTATATGGGGAAATACGATGGAGTAGTGCTCTGGCTGGCTAGACTCTGTTGTTGCTATTAGCCTACAGCGGTATAGCCTCGCTTGGTGTGATTAGGGGCGGGAAACCTCGCTTGTACGTCACGGCGCCACCAGTCTGTTTGTTGGTAAATAACACGTGGTGCGCCAGGTTGGAATTTATAAGTTCGTTGTTAGTCTCAATCCAATTCAACGTCAAATGTAAATAATAGTACTTACAAAGGATTAAGGTATCATTTTTTTTAATTTATTTATTTTTTTTCTGATCTGTTTACAAAATAAACATTTGGCAAAATTGGTGACAATATATATGACATGTAGAGGGTGGTACATTGATCACTCCTCCTAAGGTATCATAGTGTAAGATATTTATTATATTTAATTGGTAGGACGCAATGAATTCTGTCGAAAACTTAACGAAAACGGCGTTCAGTTTACGTTCTATTGAGGAAAAAATTGAAATTAAGAGAGTAGGTAGGCCTACACCAATTAAACCTTTTAAATTGTAATAAAAGTGCAAAATCAGGTAACAGAATATTTAATCGTAAATTTAAAAAAGATTCATACAATAAATATTCGTGGTTACGTGCGTGTGACACTGAAATTGCATATTTTGCTTTCCTTGTGTATTGTTTGGAGGGGAGGAGACTTGGACATTTTCTATTCAGATAATAAAACAATTTTATTCCATCCAACCCATCTGCAACCCCCAAATTTTTCAACCACCAACCGCCACTGTCCCTCACACCTATTCTTCTGAGATCTTCCAACACATCATCCAACCATCTTATTCTAGGTCAACCCACTGTCTGCTTTTATAGACTTGCACACTCAGGATTTTCTTTGGCATACGCTGATCATCCATCCGCTCTAGGTGACCTGGCTGGCCATTGTGTTCGTTGAGCCTTTACTTAACCATTCATAGCTGACGTTAAACTGTATGAGGATCTGTGAAACCTATTTCAACAAATCTATCAATCTGTGAATCAACAAAACACGTGCGCGCGACAAATAGATAGCACAGTAATGCGCATGGAGGTAACAAACTAATCCCAACCGACCACACAACAACAAACAGAAGAATAATATACTGACCATGTTTCTAGTAACTGTAGGAAGCAGGTATTGACTTAAAACTGTCACTTTCCTTTTCCGAGTATTCAACCTGTTCTTACCGAGCGACAATTGTGTCTTTATTGTTACTTATTATTTTACAAGACGTTTTACTTCAATGACAGGTCCATCCTGTTAGCGTCAGAGTTTTAATTGTCAGAAAAAATTAGTTTCGTCTGTAAATGCTGGAGAAGAATAAATTTATTATATGAAAATAAATTTATTTTGTCTGTCCCACGTTTATAAAATTATACTCATATTATCAGAGACTGAAAGAAATTGAATCATACTTCCGGATATTTTTTTGTCTCTGGCGGTATATTTTACATTTCTACAAAACGACCATTAGACAAGAGAATTTTATACTGGCGGTAGAAACTGATTCTTATAACAATTTAAAAATGGCTAAAAGTAACTTTGAAAAATGGAATTACAATAAATTACTAAATTAAATCTTTAAAATCGTAGTGACTGTCAATCAATGAATTTTTCTGTGAAGGGTTTGTGAGGATCGGTCAAAAATATAACACAAATTTTAACTTATTTGCTTCGACAATGTTTAATACGCACACACGCATGGGCGCACACACACTCACATACATAAACACGTTCACTCAAATAATTGTTGTGTTGTGTTTGACATTTCTTTGTATTCGTACACAGGTCCTGATGATAACAGTAAACATTGTCGAAACACCAACACAAATAAGTTAAAATTTGTGTTACAGTATATCTTTATTTTTTTGACCGATCCTCACAAACCCCTCACCGAAAAATAATAAATTAAAATATATGTGTTTGTG
This sequence comes from Magicicada septendecula, assembly GCA_034769895.1. NCBI lineage: Eukaryota > Metazoa > Arthropoda > Insecta > Hemiptera > Cicadidae > Magicicada > Magicicada septendecula. The sequence goes on along the minus strand of CM068374.1, from coordinate 398,779,214 downwards.
TGTGTGTGTGTGTGTGTGTGTGTGTGTGTGAGCGCGCGAGTGTGTGTTTTAATAAATTAATCAATATAATGGGAATATAAAAATAAATAGAAGGTTCTGGAGGTTGTGTGTTCAAATCACGTGGAATCACCGCGTACCTGGAAATGCGTGTAAATAAAATAAATACGACAACATACGAACAGAATATGTTAATTCACCGGAACTGTGTACGGTAACATAGCAACCTTTTTTAACAATATAATATTGTGTAAGAAATATAACAGTATTTAAACGTTTTACCTGAGGAATAAAATATCAAATTTAAAAACATGATATTAAAATGAACAATCCAATCGTTAATACCAAAGCCTCTCGAATCGTAAAAATAAAAATCAACCACTCTAATCATCAACCGCCATAGTATCGATTATTGTCATTAATTTAAAATAATGAACTGTTGTAAAAAATTAACAAAAGTTATCAACGTTTTAAAACAAACCAAACGTGTCTAAATATTGCTGTGACACCACGGGCCTAAGTATTCATTAAAGAAGAATACGTGTGTGTGTGTGTGTGTGTGTGTGTGTGTGTGTGTGTGTGTGTGTGTGTGTGTGTGTGTGTGTGTGTGTGTGTGTGTGTGTGTGTGTGTGTGTGTGTGTGTGTTACTGCAACTCGTGAGGTTCTCGCAGTTATAATGTGATAATTAAAAGAAAAAAATACTTTCTCTTCGAGTATTAAAATAAATAATCGTTTGTATAATTTTGATGTGTAATAAAAAATAATACAATTTAACGTTCCATTTATGAGGGCATTAAAAGTTACGACCTGCCGTAAAAATTATTTTCTCCTTACTTACAAGTACGTTGATGTTTATGGTATGAAACATACACGAGTGAGTATTAAACACAAGGCTTTCACTTGTCTAGCGACCGCAGTATTCTCACTTAATATAAAATAAACATTTGAAACATAAAATAAATTGAAAATTAAATTAGTCACGTTTACACAATATTAATGTGTACATTTTAATTGGCAGTTATTTGAATTCTATTTAACTCATAATTCTTCAAAGTGTTATATTAGCGAAGAACCGTTCTTTGTGGACGATATCGTGTAAACAAGAATGTCGATACATTTTAGATGTTCTGATCGAGGCTGCTTTGGATAAGAACACGCAGCACAAGGATTAAGACAGTTTTATAAAACAACTGCAATACCCACATTGATATATGCAAGTGAGGCATGGGGTCATGACAAAAAAAGAATGAGCCAAGATTCAGAGTGCTGATATGCAGTTTCTTCGAAATACTTTAAACTATACACCGCAAGATAGAATAAGGAATGAGGAAATCAGATCAGAACTCGAAGTAGAGGACATAAATGAAATTATTTCAGCATACAGAAGACAAAGATGGAATCATTTGCCAAGGATGAGAGAGGATCGATTGCCGAAAGCGCCACTGAACTATAAAACCATTGGTAGAAGAGACGTGGATCGTCCAAGGATGAAATAGTTGCCGGAACAGGCTTATATACGGTAACCTAACCCTTGAAATGAAGAAGAAGAAGAAGAAGAAGAAGAAGAAGAAGAAGAAGAAGAAGAAGAAGAAGAAGAAGAAGAAGAAGAAGAAGAAGATTATTCTGATCGTTAAAACGGATATTATAATTTTTTTTTTGTAAAAAAAATTGCTTTTTCTCAAATACGACCTATCGACTTTGTCGACTCCTTATCGAGGATCTAATCGCCGATTCTTAAATCTAACAGATTTACGTACGAAGATGCTACGCCAGCAATTGTGGTCCGAACTCGTGCTAAACTTAGACAGACACGATCGCAGATGGCACTTATACTCTGAACCATATTCCTGTCCACCAAGGAGGCCCACGAGAACCCATATCGACTGACCCGTTTTGATTCACCCGTTTAAGGTGATTTTCTAGTGATGAAGCTACGTTTCATGTTAACCGTCATAACGCGCACATATGGGCACTCCAGAATCCTCATGAAATCGTAAAGCATGAGCGAGATTCACCAAAAGTGAACATTTTAGATTTCTGGCCCATTCTTTTTTTATGAAAACACAGTGAAGGGTCTGAGTTATCTTGAAATGCTGCAGACCTGACTTTTTTCCACAACTTCATGAGGACTCTGATAATTTCATATTCCAACAAGACGGGGCCCTGCCACACTGGCACAACAACGTACGGCAATTCCTGAATGACACACTGCCTCAACGCTGGATAGACCGACGGGACCCCGAGACAGTGACCTACACTCTCGGCCTCCAAGATCTCCATCTCCAGACATTACACCATGCGACTTCTTCTTGTGGGGATACGTGAAAAACCGTGTTTTTCTTCCACCGTCAGTTTGTGGCCTAGACGAGCTCAAAAACATGATATCAGCAGCAGTATCTTCAGCCGAAGATTTACCTTGCGAAAAGTGTGGGATGAATATAGCTATCGTGTTGATGTTGTCCGTGCGGCTGGTGGAGGACACAGAGAGCATTTGTAATAACGTTGCTGAAACTTTATGATTTTGTGAGTATTCTGTACTTTGTTCCGTTATTGAAAAGTGTTTTCATCAATAAATATAACTATTTACAATTGGGTCATTCTTTTTGAAACACTCTGTATTATGCGGTAGATTCGACTTACATTATACTCGTATGTCCGCAACTTATCCTCCGATATAATTATGGTACCGGACAGGGGCGTATTTACGGGGGGAGGGGACTAACGAAACCGGACCTTCCCCCTCCCCACGTAATTACGATCTCACATAAATTTTTTTGACATTATATGTTGTGCTATTACATGCACTCTAAATTTCATTGCCTGAGTTTCGCAACTGATTTGTCTAACCAAAATGGAATCAATGATTTAATACTAAATCTACGTCAGTTTGTTTACTCCTAGTGAAAACTTAAATTAGTATTCCCAAAGGGAGATAGGCCTATAAATTCTCCGGTTTCTTATTTTCTTTTAAACAGTAACAGCTTAATGAAGTCACAGTGTAAAGTAACACTGTTAATACTTTTAGTTTAAATTTGTTACTTATAACAAATCATATAATACAGGTATGTGTACAATAGGTATATAACAACAGGTATTTGTACGTGTTATTTCTTTGGAACGGTTTTGTTCGTACCTGCTATTTTTAAATACTAGTTTAGCACACGTCTAGTATTGTCTACTGTCGAATTCCCCTTATGCAGAACACTACAACTGCTATTAGCCCGTTTATCACACTCAAATGACTAAAACACAACTGTTTAAAGGATGGATGTTTAATTTCAATTTATTTCTTATAACAAATTATATAATACAAGTATTTGTATAATAAGTATATAATAACAGGCATTTGTACGTGTTATTTTTTTGGAACGGTTTCGTTCGTACCTGTTATTTTCAAATACTAGTTGAGCACACCTCTACTTGTTACCGTCAATCGTAAAACACGAGGATAGAGTTGGATAATATTCTCACGTGCAGACGCAAGTGACCCGTGGTAACAGAATGCCGGACAGTAATGTACACTAATTGCAGCCGAACAGAACACGACAGAGACCACATCATTACTGTAAAGTGCCTGTAATTACAACACGTACTTGACCTCACACACGCTCTCTCTCTCACTCCCCCCCCTCTCTCTCTCTCTCTCTCTCTCTCTCTCTCTCTCTCTCTCTCTCTCTCTCTCTCACTCTCTTTCTCTCTCAACGGAGCCGTCAGCGGACGACAAAATCCGATCAGGATGGTCGTAATGGATTCCAGTCGGGAAAAAATTGCTGTCTACAGCTAAAATAATTAGGGGTCTTTTGCGTTATACGACCACAAAGCATTGGCATTGGCATTTTGTTCATCTTTCATTAAACTGAGTATAGTTCTCAGAATTTGCTATCTCTGTTTACTGATTAGTTAAAATGATATTCTCTCATTTACAGACTGTCGTACACTATATAAGAATAATTATAAGTTATCTTATCGCTCCACCGTCTGTAGTCGTAGGTCATTCCTGTCTTGTCGGTGCGTTCAGCAACATGTCTTTATTTCATTTAGTGCGGGAAATAAGTAGTAATGAGAAGGGAGTGCAGTTTTTGAAGAACAAAGGTGTTTTACACAAAAGACGATACTGTGCGAATGGTCATGAAATGACTCTTTAGCTGTCTGAAAAAATTTGTAGGTGGAGATGTGGTAAAACACAGTGTAGGACGACCGTCGGTTTACGTAACGGTACGTGGCTAGAGGGCAGCAGGCTGTCTTGTGACACCGTTGTATTGTTTATTTTTTCGTGGACTAAGGAATACACCACACACCACAGGTTAGGTGTTTTTGGTGTATAAAATTTGTGTTTTTGATGAATAAAATATAAAACTACTTCAAAGTTTTCTATGCAGATCTACATCATTATTTTGGTAAGTTTTCACTCTTATGATATTGCTACAAAACAGAAAAGACCCGCTGACTGCCTTTACCATTACTCGCTTTTGTTTCTATAATCAACTCGTATAAATCCCCCCCCCCCCACACACACACACAGAGGCAAGACTGGACGCAGCTTTTAACTAATCAGTAAACAGAGATAGCAAATTCTGAGAACTATACTCAGTTTAATGAAAGATGAACAAAATGCCAATGCCAATGCTTTGTGGTCGTATAACGCAAAAGACCCATAATTAGACATGAAACGGGTGTCTGCTTGCGCTGTGTCAGTCGAAAGCTCTCACTTCGCATGTTTAGCTTTGACACGATATTTTCAGACCAATTATTAAAAAAAAAAACTTCACATAAACGCAAAGGCAAAGAGTCGTAGCTATTATACACAAATGTAATCGAAATACGAATAATGAAGATTTAATAAGTGATTTAAAATTTAATTTGTTTATTATAATATAATATTTTATAAAGTATATAATATAACAAAAATTTTAAATGTTTCAGAAAGTTAAATTATAATATTTATAATTTAAATTTTTATAAATTTTTAATTTTTCCCTTTAAAAAATACTTAATAAGGTAAGGATAATGAAGAATAGGGATATTATTTAGAGATACGTATTTAGATGATATCAAGTTAAGCAGGGGCGTATTTATAGGGGGGTGGGGCGAACGGGACCGGACCCCCCCCCCCTCAGAGAGTCGAAAGTTGATAAGAAATTGTGTAAAGCTCTTAATTTGTAAGCTGTTTTATTACTTTCTCAGCTGTGTACGCTAATACGTAGTAACCCTTTTTTAAATGTAGGTCTACAAACAAGTCTACTACACAGCACTTGCGTGTACGTTTGAAATATGAAAGAAATATAGGAAAATCAATTAAGTCAATGCGTATCTTATAAACAATGTTTCAATAGCGCTTATTTTTATTGTGTTATTACTTTAATGGGATTGATTTCAGTACGTTATTACACGTTTTTCAACCACTTTAAAGATTGTAATATTGATTAGATTAGTTTTAACTTGTTTTTTCTTTTCTATGAAGGCGACTCGATCTCACCCCCCCCCCTCTCCAAGGCCAAATTCTAGATTCGCTGCTGAAGGTAAGAACTGGATGTGAGAGTTACCGACTTCATATGTAAGGTTTCTTGTGAGTACTAGATAAAGCCTATGTGTTACAGCTTGATAGTGATGATACACTCTTGATTGGTGACGACAAAATTTACTAATGTTCCTGCACGCACGACGCGACGTCCACCAGTTCCATGACCCGTTGCGTGCTCAGACACTCAGACACCCTGCGATACTACGCTTTACGTCTGTGTTTCGTACGGTACTCGAAGCTACGGGAACTGTAATATCCAGTGGGCAGTACACGTAGTAATTGTCTTAAGTCTACGACGTAACGCTAAAGTAGAACATGTTTATGACGCAATTAACAGCGGGTAATGTAATTATAGTCTGTTTGATGTGCGAGCAGCCTGCGTTGTGTGTGTGTGTGTGTGTGTGTGGTGTGTGTGTGTGTGTGTGTGTGTGTGTGTGTGTGTGTGTGTGTGTGTGTGTGTGCAACAATTTACCGCACAAAAATTTAACGACAGCGTGTTTATTAAAGCGCTCGCAAACGAGGTACAAAGCTCGTATAATTGCAGAATAAATAACAATTAAAATACTGAAACTCATGTCCGAGCCGTTAAAACTGTGTACAAGTAAAATCTACTTATTGTAAATATTGTGTGCGCGGCGTGTTTTCTTTGTTACGATTAGGTGCACTCTGGTGTCCAGGCTATGTTCTTTTTTTATGCTCCTGTACATAGAGGTTCAAGTTTTTGTCTGTTGTATAAGGCATAAATGTCTTCTTCTGCAAGATGGGTGTCGAAAGCTAGATCCTATTTTACTTTTATTTTATGTTTTACCACCATTCTACGTACTTCTCGGCGGCGTAAAAGCCACGACCATAATTTACGGTTCCAGTTTTACTTGTACAAAGAGGTTTATTTTCTTGCAAGCGTTTAGTTTCTTTCTCTGTAACAATTATAACGCAAGCTGTAATTTACGTAAATCAAACGTAAAACTACGTTATAAAAATTTCTGTTTTTTTTTTTTTTTTTTTACCAGAATGTTTGAAATTTGTCTAGATTATTTATGGATATGTATCACAAAATCGTACCCTTAATTCTTCGTGCCCGAATAGTGTTATATCTCCTCATTTTCTTGCTGTGTAATCACACCGTGTAACCGTTGATGTTATCTGTGGTCTTCCAGCGCCATAGTGGCCTGTTCTGCTCTTCTTAGTTCCTCTTCCCAATCTTTTCACAGGTACTAAATGACCGCTATTACGCGAGTGCCAGAAGCACTCCAGCATTCTATAGACACAGAATCGTAAATTGAAAACATTATTTCCCTTTACAAAAACAAAGGGTTTTATTACAAAATCACTTCCAACATACTGTAATATAATTACAGCAACCTGTATACTGTACTGTAATGTATTACTAAAGCTAAAAAGCATTGAATTATAACTGAGTGTAATTAATAAAAACCAAAAGTTAATTTAAACAAAATTAGAGTTTAATGACAAGCATTGTACTATAAAATTAATTAAAAATTAAAAAACAAAACAAAACATACAGTACCGTCGATTTACATTTTTTTTTTAAGAATTGTCTTTCACTGTCTGCTTCAAATCGATAACCCGTTTTCTCGCTGCTAAATACTGAAGTGGTTTAAATACAATCTATTTCGTCTTCTGGTTCGGCCCACTTTAGAACAGTCTCAGGTGCGTCAAAACTTTTTGCTTCCGTCGATGGTTTTGTATTAGTAGCATTCTCTCCGTCTTCATAGGCTGTAAGGCTGTATAGATACAGCGTTTATTTATTTACTGTACAGTACAGTACATAATTGTACTTTTTATTGAGTTCGAATAATACGTAGATCGTTCGGTTAATGGATGTTAGGATAATCGATGCTCTACTGTATGTTACTCCTCGGAGTATAACAACGTTTACACCGGTAAAAGATACAATATACATTTCAGAAACTACAGCGCAAGAAGGGCGGTGCAGAGTTTTCATACGCCTAAATTTGTACAAGAAGCACAGCCACGTAACACCCCGCTTCACTATGAGGATAATTAATTACGCGCGCGCGCGCGCGCGCGCGTGTGTGTGTGTGTGTGTGTGTGAAAAAGAACGTTAGTATTATTGACCCGTGGTATTTCGCCGTGAGACTTTATGAAAAGGAGTCGTATAGACAAAATGATGTTTTGCCAGAATAGACTCTCAGAAATATTGTAACCTACAATGATGTGTCCGAAATGATCACATTTCGTAGAGCCTACAGTGAGTTGCTGCAAATCACGAAGAAAGGCACCACCGAGATACTCTCGCGAACACCGAGACGCTGCAACGTCTGGACGATGCCATCCTAAGAAGAAGACGCCAAAGAAATAAAACCATTGAGATTGAACTTGTATAGAGACCTCATGAACAGCATGAGATATTGGAGTTTCATTTTAGAACCGCAGGGAGCGCTACATTCCTACATTGTATGTTAATCGCAGTGGCAGCTGGTGGTTGCAGTAGTTGGTTGAGTGGATCGGAGAGGGGTTAAAAGACATTGAACTCTCATAATCACAGTTTGATAATAGTAAATTATTACTATAATTTTATAACCTCAAACAACGGATAACGTTTACCTTGAACTAACATAAACATTAAACCTGACACAACTTATAAATCAAGAAGGCTGTGCTGATTTCATACACAAAGCTGCGCTACAGCGCCCCTAGTGGAGCGTTGCAGAAACTTTGCAACCACCAAGCTTACATTAGGAACAAAGGACAATTGTGAAGAGTAGCGCAGGTCCTCTCATATGTTCGTGTAGTAAGCTCTGCCATTTACTATTGAAGTTGCAAACGGCCTACAACCACCAGCCTGCGCGCCACATTTGAATTGTACGCGAACACTCCCGCGTAGGATCTAATACGCTCTCCGTTGAAATGTATGACACTTTTAGCTGCTTAATGTTTTCGTATATTATTTTATAGTTTAGTTATTCTATATTGGTGGTTGTGCAACGCTGCAACCATAACACCAGCCTTGATTAACTTAATCGACAGAACTACAAGCAGCAGTAAATAGCATCGGTGTGTCTTCCCCGTCTCGTATTCTAGTCGAGTCAGTTTCATTTTTTGATGATCATTACCGGTAACATTGATGCTTATTGTCCAACGACGACATAGCGAGTAGCATCCGCCTACCGCGTAAGGCGAGCAGCGTGTGGAGATTCGTTTACGTTAACAAATAAACATCGTTTCATTGTTGCCACCGACCTACTTCGATTGTCTCTGCTGATGAGTATCAGGGAATAATGATCTCCCATCGATCGGCTGACTGCTTATGAAATCATTAGCACACGCTGCGAGTAGAGACCGCCCGGTAGTAGGAACGATTGGCCGCATCTGTCAAGGCCCGAGTCCGATCAGTGTCTTCAGGTTAGCGCCGCGTCCTTTCTGTTTTAGAACAGCCACTTTTTCCCATGTGCTGTTCTACATCTAACGTATTCAGTTCTGTAAACTTCATGTACACACGTGAATGCGTCTATCCGTATTAGTCAACGTTGTGCTGCGCGTGCGTCGTGTCGCTTACCAACGGGAATCTGTCCAATTAATTATAACAGAAACAACAACAACAGTTCTCCGATACAGATTATATCGGACGATAGCCGTTACCTTGACACGGTTGTGTGTGTGTGTGTGCCACGTGCGTGTGTGTGTACAATGATTGCGTACTGCGTAGCGCCGACTGTATATGTGTATCTGTATACCAGCACATTCAGAGCAATATGTGTGTTATCGGAATCGTGGTATATATTTTGCGTTATTGTTTTTTATTTCTTAATAATTTCGTTTCTTATTGTTGTTGTTCCACACTTTTTTATGGGTCTGAGAATTGGACTTTAATGAAAGGCCAGGCCAGTCACATCCAAGTGGCTGAAATGAGATTTCTCAGGCACGTGGCAGAGTATACTCTCCATGATCATAGAACAAACACAGATATACGGCAGAAATTGAATATTATGAGTATACTCGACAGGATCGCCCAGTATTGGCTGCATTGGTGGGAACATCTTTGTCGAATGGATAACTGCCGCATCCCCAAACAAGTATGGAACTATAAGCCGAGGGGACGGAGAAGTGTGGGACGTCCGAGGAAGCGCTGAAGTGACCAGCTCTAATCTTTGTCTATTTGAGACCGGAACAAAACATTCTCGGTTTAATACTTTAAGATGATGTTGATGATGATGATGATTGTTGCTGTTGTTGTTGTTGTTGTCGTCGTCGTCGTTCTTCTTCTTCTTCTTCTTCGAACCGAACTCTGAACTGAAGAGAACGCCCAACTTTCCTACCACACGGTTCTGTTTCTCGTTAATATGACGCTTCCGTTATCCAAAAACCACAGTTTAGACATTACTCTGTTGATTTTACCAGTATATGGTGAACATTACATATGATACCACCATCGGCTTTCAACTGTAATATGTCTTGGTAAATATTTCTTCTTGAAAACAAGAGTTAGAGAACCATCATGGAACGAATGCTTCCCAGCCAGTCTCGACAAACACGTGATCAATAAATTCAAAATCACTACTAAAAGCCGGCCTGTTAGACCGTTGTCGGTTGCTATTAAACGTCATTACGGCGGCAATGTTTCGATTCCCCGTCGGGAATCTGACAGTCCGCTAAGAAGCGACAGAGCGTAAAAACACAATATCGGCAGATGTACGCCGAACACTACCCGATCCCTGCATCAGGTATCGTTGCTTTTACCCGATACAGGCATCGGCCGGCCTGAAGAAGATTGCCGACGGGGAATCGAAACGTTGCCCTTTAGTAACAACCGAGCGCGGCCCAACAGCGCGGTTTTTAGTAGTAATTTTGAATTTATTGGCACCGGCCGTGCGACCTTCAGACAGCCATCTCATAACGAGCTGATGTCATTACATATTTACGTCTCTTGCTCTCAGGTCTAGAAAGTTTCGCGTCCTTCTTTCCTAGCCACATCCAGTTATTTTTTTTAAATTCTATAAACAATGTCGTTTATTTTAAATAAAATGTTGTGTAAAGATCCAAAGCCGGATACAGGCTAGCGAGATGAGATTTTTACGATCAGTACTGGGAGTATCACGGAGGGACCGGCTGAGAAATGATGATATACGGAACATGCTTGGAATATACAACCTAAACGAAAGGATAAACCAATACAGACAGGATTGGACAGACCATGTTGAAAGGGATGCATAACCAAACAAATTTTGGTTTATAATGCGAAAGGACGGCGGAGCATTGGACGACCAAAGAAAAGATGGTCGAACCAATGAGTGCGCAACGGATCGTAAAGTCGACAGCCAGAAGAAGAAGAAGTTGTGTTAGTTGTTACAATCACAGACAGAAATTACACTGTTGCTCATCACTATATAAAAAATCTTTGCAGGCAACATAGCCTATATAAAAATGTTGCACATCACAATCACAATATAAGCATAGTTTTTTATATAGTGGGGTATAACAGTCTAATTTCTGCTGTGATTGTAACCGCTAACTAACTATATCGTTTATTCTACCTTGTTTGCGACCAAAGCACTATAGGTATACAACGTTGAAAGCGACCTGCGCAGAACAAACATTTTTGACACACTTGGGATTTTTATATGAAAAAGTCACGTGACGCAAGCCAACTGTATGGAAGGGCTCATTCGCTCGCCGAACACCGTGTGTGAACTATACAGCGAGCCGTTGATTAGGAACGGAAGGGGGCAGAAGACAGAGAAAGTGGGAGAGGGAGGAGCATTACTTCTCCACTCTGCGCGTACTGAAATCGGTGAGGGCTTTTTTCAAAGTTGTCAGGGTATACAGTAGTTACTTTCGTTTCTGTCTTAGTAATTTCTACAGCAGTCTTTTCTATCGTACTACTTGCTGATAGTAGTACGATACTGCTCTTGAATCGCTCTTGTACTTTATATCCATGTTTCTGATCCCTAATTAATGCTTCTTCTTTTTGAATACACTATTAGTTTGTTACTACTAGATATTAGTAATCATCTTTACAACTGCATTGTTGGGAAAAGTCACAGGTGTCAGTATATAACAAATTATTTCTATGTAAACAAGATCTGAAGCACATCCGGACTCCAGAAATGGCAATGTACAAAAAAATTCAGGGATTCAGAACAAAATTGTCAGAAATATTGATGACGCAACATGGTATTTCTGAAGCGATCGCGAACTTAGAGATTTTAAGTTTATTTTTTTATTTTGTTTCACTCAGTTTCACAGATCGATTCAACATCAAAAATTGTATAATTTATTAATATTCTGTGGCAGGTGAATAGGACAAAATAAAATATATTTTCATAAGAAATCAATTACTATTGCTACGATGACCACTCCGGTCGTCGTGTTTTTCATTTGAACAGAATAACTGACACCAGTGAAGTCACAAATTACAAACTTTCATTAGACACAAACACCTGTAAAAAATCAACAAAGAGCTCTTATACGACAATTCAAATTAAATTTGTCCAATGTCGCCTTATTACAGTCCTGCATCAATTCACTAAATAGTCATTTCTAAATAAACCGTAACAATCACTTCGAACCGCATTTGTAAAATCGCCAGGTGTAACTTGAACTGGGCCGCTTCGAAATCCAGTATTTATACCTCCATCAACTTGCATTGTAGTGAGATAACGGGCTTCGATGTGGATAGGAACGTCTCAAAGGAGCATTACGTAATTCTGTCGCGTAGAATGATCTCTAACGTCTGGAACAACCTCACGCGCGGCGGTCTGCCAAGAGTCACGTATCATGTAATCATAAGTGCAAGAAAGGTAATCAGAATTGAAGTTATTATTATTTTCTTTAGCAAGGGTGCTAAAACTGCAGTCTCATCGAGGTGTGAGTATTTAAGAATACTGGATTTAAAATTCTTTCAGTTTTTGTAATGTTTGCGTGTATGTTCAGGTGAATTAATAACCGTCATCATCATGATGTTATGTGTTATGATGTCATGGCCTAATGTTATGTGCGGAGTGTTGATTATATGGTGCAGAGACATGGACACTGAAGAAGGAAGATGAGAAAAGATAAGAAGCATTCCGAGATGTGGGTTTGGCGAGCAATGGAAAAAGTGAGGTGGGTTGATAAAGTAAGGAATTATGAAGTTTTAAGACGAATAGGGAAAGAGAGAAGAATCCTGAAGGTAATAGAAAATAGGGAAAGGAATTGGTTACGTCATTGTTGAAGAAGAGACTGCTTGCTTACAACTGCCATGGAGGGTGTCATAGAAGGAGTAAAAAGAAGAGGGGGTAGAAGAATGAAGTTAATAGATAGCATTAAAATCAGAGGGTGTTACGAAGAAACGAAAAGACTGGCATGCGATAGGACAGCTTGGAGAGTTTTTACCATTTGAAGACCTGCCTTAGGGCGGAACAGCATCATCTTCATTATTTTCCTTCAAGCATTAGCCCCGTCGCCTACCGCACACTACTGCCAGACACAATCCAATCCGCACTAATCGCACTAACCAGATGTAGTGCCGAATTGTACATTGCCGACGGTTTTCGTGTAGATGTCGCCTTGTTACTATCTGAGCTCTTATTTGCCCCAACAGTAGACAGACGTGGCTCGACATTACAATATGATGATTTAACGTAATGCACATCGACCCCACCGTTCTAGTGATGGTTTATATTCATTTACCTAGTAATGTTTGTATTCATTTATTAAATTACAGTATAATTAATAATTTATAAAATTAAAAAAGAATCATAATTATTCGGCTTTTATTTCTGTTATTTGTTCCTTCGAATAATGTGTTCTCGTAACTGTGTTTATATTGTTACGGTGGTCTTACGAATCGTCGTGTTGTAACAGACACCAGTGAAGTCACTAATTACCAGCTTTAATTAGTCACAAATAACAATTCGTAATCAACAAGGTACTCTCGTACAGTAATTCAAGTTCAATTTGTTCACACGCAATAACGATGTTGTCAACTAATTATAACATTCCGCACTAATTGTAACACAATAATCACTTTCCACTAATCCGCAACAATCACTTGATCTGCACACTACAATATCGCCAGGTGAAATTGACTAACTAATCGGCCGATGTTGCTTATATAGGTCCCGTAGGTGTTAGAGAATAATTTTCCATTCTTTTGGCGGCGTCCCAGCATAATTTGCGCAGTTAACAGTGCTCAGACAGTCGGATTTGACAGAGGCACTGCACCTGCTCGCCTAGACGAGAAACATGTAGAACCTTTACGTTAGTGGACCTCCTGCTTTTCCTTCTTCTATGGCATCACAGTTCGAAGTCGAACCTTAGCCTCCATAATCCTCCTCCTCCATTTTTCCTTGTCCTTGGCGATCGATGCCCATCGTTTTATTTTAAGTAAATTATCAGCATCCCTCGTCACTGCGTCAATCCAGCGTGTCTTGGGTCTTTCGATATGCCTTCTGACTCGATCTGGCTAAACAGTACCTTCCTAGGTATTCGGTTGTCTTCCATCCTAATGATGTGTCCTGCCCATTGCAATCTATGCAGTCGGATGGTGGTGGCCATATCATTGTCTTTATACAGTTTGTAGAGCTCCTCATTGTGACGCATTCTCCATATCCCGTTTACTCGGATTGGTCCCGTTTACATTCTCCTCAAAATTCTTCTTTCAAAAGTATTGACTACGTTAGCGGGTTGTTTGTTCAGAGTCCAAGTCTCGCTGCCATATGTTATCACCGATCTAATCATAACTTTATATAATTGATCTTGGACTGATGGTGGATATTCCTTGTCTTGAATATAGATGTCAATGAAGCATATATTCTATTTGCGGCCTGTACCCTTTTCCTTATTTCATTTATTTCTTCATTGTTTTTTGCCATCCAACATCCCAAATATTTAAACTGATTCACTATTTCCAGGTTTAGTGGTTCAATTTCAAACTGTTCAGGTTTCGTGCTTTTCTTCCGTGTGGTGATCATAACCTTTGTTTTATCTGTATTAACCTGCAATCCTGTCTCTTTTCTGCTTCACCTTTGAGTTCCTGGAATGTCTCATTTGATCTTCCTTGGGATCTTGCCATAATATTGATATCATCTGCATACCCTATGATCTGGACCATTTTATGTTCTAATGTTGAATGCCTATCAAGTGGCACCTGACTTTATGTTCTAATGTTGAATGCCTACCAAGTGGCACCTGACTTTATGTTCTAATGTTGAATGCCTATCAATTGGCACCTGACTTTATGTTCTAATGTTGAATGCCTATCAAGTGGCACCTGACTTTATGTTCTAATGTTGAATGCCTATCAAGTGGCACCTGACTTTTCGTTAGCGTTACGTAATAGTATGAATTAACACCACTTTGTGACCTGTATGTATGTTTTCTAATAAACTTAGCTTCCTATGTGTATAGAAATTATTGTTTGTATTGTACAATTATTAACTAGGGTTATACAAGTGTTTGTTGTGTGTTCACAGACAGCCACATGACGCGCAAGAGCCCGCCGGCGTACGCGGACGGAGTGTACATGTTGGCCGGACAGGACAGACCCAGTCCCCGCAAGCTCAGCACCATGTTCATGAAGGGTGACGACGGCATGAGCTCCGCCAAGAACAGAACCGCCCTGCTCGCCTTCTTCGGTAAGTTACATTCTTACTACTGTTACGCGTACAACGCGCATTTTGCACTGCCACACATGACAAGGTCGTAACTGTCCCTCACAAACTGAGTGGCCTGCAGGGATAAAGTCCATCCCGGAGTTTACTTGTAAAGTCTAAAGCCTCTAAGAGTACTATTAGAGTTCTTTACAACACGCTGGTAATGTCTTAAGGCAGTGGTTCCCAAACTTTTCAGTCCGCGGACCCCCCCCCCCCCAAATTAAATTTTCCACGGACCCCGTATGAGTTATGAAATAAAACAAACAGTAAATATGATACAAACTCTTATATTTTAATTAAAATGTATTAAAATCAAAATTCTCTTAACTTGCAACGTTAAAATATTAATGATATCAAACATAGTTTAATGTGAACAATGAAACTGCTTTTGAACAGTTAACTCTGCAATAGACCTATTAGGTTTAATGTCTGATAATTTCAATATTTAAGTCTCTCTCGACATTTATTTCTTAACTTAACCAACCTCGGCTCTATCTTTCCAGCCACACGTGTCTGGAAATGCAGCAACTTAGGCGTAAAACCAGCTACACTTAAAAACGTTATGCGTAGATGCAGTGCTTATACGCGAGATACAGTGCTTATACGTGGATTGAAACAGCCTGATCGGTTCTGCGTTGATGCGGCGCTCTAGTAGTTCGGCTGAAAAACAGATCTGCTACACAATATGATTTAAAGAATTAAAGCCAATTAATTGAAAGAATTTCAATTAGTTTGAAATTACTTTTACAATTACAATTAGTTTTAACAAAAAAAAAAATACTGGAATCTTCTATTAATTGTTTTAAGATTCTAAAATTTATATTTTAAACTCTAATTAATCGGAGAAAATTATGGTATATTCTAGTCTTTCTTAAAAGTGTTTGCGGATACCCTGAAACACTGTCGCGGACCCCACTTTGGGAACCACTGTCTTAAGGCAATCCTCATAATTTAAAATTAAATAAGCACCATGCAGTAAAATACAGACAATCAAATTGAGGTTGCTAAGGAAAGAAAAGGGCTGCATGCAAAGAGATCTGATCAGAAGCGTAACTTTATACGACCGTTGAATACAACGAAAAGTGGTGACAACATGTGAAACGCATGTTTCCAAATTGGAAAGGAAGTACTTTATATTTATCTGAGACCTTGTTACTGGGACATTGATATTTGTACCTGCCTTTTATGCAATTTTGTGCGTTCGTGCCTGAACACAACTGTACAAGATTGTAGCTAACATAATAGTTCCTTCGGCAACATTCTAGTAACGTAGACATATTTCGACAATGGCTTGGAATCATCGTTCACTAGTTTGAAAAATCGGTTACCGTGTTATTGCGCAGGAGAAACAAGCTGTGAAATAAGAAATATGTATCCTTTGCGCAACGTGCAGAATATGATATTAAAATTCCTGCATGGACTGTTTAGCCGTGGTCCGTTGTTTTTTTTTTTTTTTTTTACCAAAACAGACGTTTTGAGAGTGCGTATACCACCTCACGTTAGCGTAACTCGATTTTACACTGACGTTGGCAGTCGATGGCACTGCCGAAACGTCTGTTTTGGTAAAAACCGTCCGGGAAGGAATTTCAACAACATTGATTCCGGCCATGTAAGCCTACGAAGTGCATTAGAGTGCAGAATAGTACCTAGATACTACAGAGCTGTAGCACGCGATCAAAGCAGTTCCAAAGATGTCGATCTTTGTCCCCGTGTTGACCAGTGTGGTCAACATTAACAACACTGATTCCGGCCATGTAAGCCTACGAAGTGCATTAGAGTGCAGAATAACACCTAGATACTACAGAGCTGTAGCACGACATCAAAGCAGTTCCAAAGATGTCAATCTTTGTCCCCGTGTTGACCAGTGTGGTCACCATTACCAACATTGATTCCGGCAATGTAAGCCTACGAAGTGCATTAGAGTGCAGAATAGTACCTAGATACTACAGAGCTGTAGCACGCGATCAAAGTAGTTCCAAAGATGTCAATCTTTGTCCCCGTGTTGACCGGTGTGGTCAACATTAACAACACTGATTCCGGCCATGTAAGCCTACGAATTGCATTAGAGTGCAGAATAACACCTAGATACTACAGAGCTGTAGCACGCGATCAAAGCAATTCCAAAGATGTCAATCTTTGTCCCCGTGTTGACCGGTGTGGTCAACATTAACAACACTGATTCCGGCCATGTAAGCCTACGAATTGCATTAGAGTGCAGAATAACACCTAGATACTACAGAGCTGTAGCACGCGATCAAAGCAGTTCCAAAGATGTCAATCTTTGTCCCCGTGTTGAGCGGTGTGGTCAACATTAACAACACTGATTCCGGCCATGTAAGCCTACGAATTGCATTAGAGTGCAGAATAACACCTAGATACTACAGAGCTGTAGCACGCGATCAAAGCAATTCCAAAGATGTCAATCTTTGTCCCCGTGTTGACCGGTGTGGTCAACATTAACAACACTGATTCCGGCCATGTAAGCCTACGAATTGCATTAGAGTGCAGAATAACACCTAGATACTACAGAGCTGTAGCACGCGATCAAAGCAATTCCAAAGATGTCAATCTTTGTCCCCGTGTTGACCGGTGTGGTCAACATTAACAACACTGATTCCGGCCATGTAAGCCTACGAATTGCATTAGAGTGCAGAATAACACCTAGATACTACAGAGCTGTAGCACGCGATCAAAGCAGTTCCAAAGATGTCAATCTTTGTCCCCGTGTTGACCGGTGTGGTCAACATTAACAACACTGATTCCGGCCATGTAAGCCTACGAATTGCATTAGAGTGCAGAATAACACCTAGATACTACAGAGCTGTAGCACGCGATCAAAGCAGTTCCAAAGATGTCAATCTTTGTCCCCGTGTTGACCGGTGTGGTCAACATTAACAACACTGATTCCGGCCATGTAAGCCTACGAATTGCATTAGAGTGCAGAATAACACCTAGATACTACAGAGCTGTAGCACGCGATCAAAGCAGTTCCAAAGATGTCAATCTTAGCCCCCGTGTTGACCGGTGTGGTCAACATTAACAACACTGATTCCGGCCATGTAAGCCTACGAATTGCATTAGAGTGCAGAATAACACCTAGATACTACAGAGCTGTAGCACGCGATCAAAGCAGTTCCAAAGATGTCAATCTTTGTCCCCGTGTTGACCGGTGTGGTCAACATTAACAACACTGATTCCGGCCATGTAAGCCTACGAATTGCATTAGAGTGCAGAATAACACCTAGATACTACAGAGCTGTAGCACGCGATCAAAGCAATTCCAAAGATGTCAATCTTTGTCCCCGTGGTGACCGGTGTGGTCAACATTAACAACACTGATTCCGGCCATGTAAGCCTACGAATTGCATTAGAGTGCAGAATAACACCTAGATACTACAGAGCTGTAGCACGCGATCAAAGCAGTTCCAAAGATGGCAATCTTTGTCCCCGTGTTGAGCGGTGTGGTCAACATTAACAACACTGATTCTGGCCATGTAAGCCTACGAATTGCATTAGAGTGCAGAATAACACCTAGATACTACAGAGCTGTAGCACGCGATCAAAGCAATTCCAAAGTTGTCGATCTTTGTCCCCGTGTTGACCAGTGTGGTCACCATTACCAACATTGATTCCGGCAATGTAAGCCTACGAAGTGCATTAGAGTGCAGAATAGTACCTAGATACTACAGAGCTGTAGCACGCGATCAAAGCAGTTCCAAAGATGTCAATCTTTGTCCCCGTGTTGACCGGTGTGGTCAACATTAACAACACTGATTCCGGCCATGTAAGCCTACGAAGTGCATTAGAGTGCAGAATAACACCTAGATACTACAGAGCTGTAGCACGACATCAAAGCAGTTCCAAAGATGTCAATCTTTGTCCTCGTGTTGAGCGGTGTGGTCAACATTAACAACACTGATTCTGGCCATGTAAGCCTACGAAGTGCATTAGAGTGCAGAATAACACCTAGATACTACTGAGCTGTAGCACGCGATCAAAGCAATTCCAAAGTTGTCGATCTTTGTCCCCGTGTTGACCAGTGTGGTCACCATTACCAACATTGATTCCGGCAATGTAAGCCTACGAAGTGCATTAGAGTGCAGAATAGTACCTAGATACTACAGAGCTGTAGCACGCGATCAAAGCAGTTCCAAAGATGTCAATCTTTGTCCCCGTGTTGACCGGTGTGGTCAACATTAACAACATTGATTCCGGCCATGTAAGCCTACGAATTGCATTAAAAACTAGAAACTTCTCCAAAGACCCGATCTGATGCAATGTCTTTCCAGGTCCCTCAATCCAATAGTTTAGCATCATTGCTCATGGCATTAATCCATCTCAGCTTTGGTCTGCCTCTCTTTCTTCTTCTGTCCTCATGAAAGAAGACTTTCTTGGATTTCATTGTCCATGACGTGTCCATTACTTAACTAAATATAATTATTTCACTACCGACTCGGAACACAAAGTTTTTTATGGGTAAAAACGTAAAAGTTTTACGTTAGAGCCTGAACCAGTTTTCACTTTTAAAAAGCTTCTTCAGAGGCTGCCGCTGGGAGCACTGTCTGTCGTGTTCTTGGCAACAGTATCTACTTTTGAAAGATTGATGTTGTGTGTGTGTGTAGGGTGTGATATGTTCGAATAATACATGTGATTTGAATTGTGTCTGTTCATTTAGGATGTCGTTTTTATGTGTTTGTATATTTCCAATTGTTGAAAAGTGTCTAGTTTTCTGAATTGTATGTAGAATAAAATATATTCTAAATTATATTTAGAAGACTTTCCTCGGCATTTCATCCTCTCTCAGCCTCACCAACTCAATCATGACAGTTTAATATATTTTATAATGACTACACCCCTAAAGACTGTACATAATTCTTTATTATTACGTATCCACATTCATATACTGGACCATGAACTTTCTCTAGTATCTTTCTTTCAAAAATTAAAAGAAGTCTATCATTTAACTTTCATTTAGTGATGGTCATTGTTTCTATTCCATATGTCATTACTGGTCTTATTAAAGTTTTTTAGGGGAGGCATTTTGTTGATGTTAATATTAACCTACTCCTCATCTGTTGTAACAGTCCAAAATAGTATCAACTTGCTGCTGATATTTGCCGTTGGATCTAATTTGTAGAATCACTATTTCTTGCCACTATTGAACCCAGATATCTAAAATGATCAACTCATTCAAAGGTGTAGCCATTAATACAAATTTCAGGTCTATTGTTATAAATTTTGTAAGTCGTCGTGTACTTAGTTTTATTCACATTTATAACTACATCCATTTTCTTTGCACTACGTTCCAAGGAGAGGAATCCCTCTCAGTCATTGAACCGTAAGGTCTAGAAATTATTTCCACATTTTAAACATTAGTGGTAGCCAATTTCAAAAACATACGTTCATACAAATCCTAATTCTGTGTAGTTTAAACTATTATTATTAACGGGACCAGGTCATGAAAAAGTTAAACAAAAATAATTTTTAGTTTTCAGCATTAATAAAATTCTCCTTTTCTTCCTGTTTAATATGATATATATCTTGTTATACCAAAAATGTTTTTCATCTCATCTTATATGTTTATTTCATGTGATGTTTATCATCCAGTGCGATGTCATTGACCTCCTTCAAACAAACATTTCAGTATTTTATAATAATATTATTAGTTATAAGTGAGGAATCTGGAAGCAAATAAGAGTGTTCTGGGAAGAAGTAAGTAAAACAGAGTAAAGAAAAGGCAGCTAAAAAGGAAGAGAGCTGAGAGTAATGAAGAACAGATGTATAGTGCAGGTGCTTGTGAATAAAACATTACAACACTTTACACGTGATTTTCCGTAACTCCATATTTTTCATGTTTAGGTACACATAACTTGTGCTGGAACGTGGCTAGAGACTTGAAATTATTTTATAATGTTTGCTTCATAACACTTATTATAATAGACCAACAATTTTGTATGATACCTTATGTAAATATTTAGAATGTTTTCAAAACAAAGGAAAAAAAAATTTTTTTTTAAAGCACTATATTTGAAGAATTACTCTAAGCATTCTTTTACTAGTACATATATTTAATTAGGTCTATGGTATGCTCTGTGCATTTATCTTTCAGCAGGAAAAGGTTTCATAAAAATATCTCTGATGGTTTTTGAAATATGTGTTCCTAACTGATAAGCAACACTTCCATTTAGTTATCATGGGGCAGGCCTTCACAACCTGGTCCCCTTAAGTTTTATTAGTTAACTATTGTAAAAGCAAGGTAGTACCAGCAGGGACATGTACAGAGAGTATTTGTAATTTAATTTTCAAAACAACTGTAACCGACTGGGGAGAGAGAGAGGTTTTAAATATAATTAACCATGCAATAAACATGAACTGTATGCAGGTTTATTGCCTACATAAATATATGCAATTAGCTACACTGCTGCTGCTGCTGGCAACTTCTTTACGATTATTGCTCAATTTGGTCTTCCCCGCCTTAACTAGACCTACTACTACTGCTGCTACTACTACTGCTACTACTACTGCTGCTGCTGCTGCTGCTGCTGCTACTGCTACTGCTACTGCTACTACTACTACTACTACTACTACTACTACTACTACTACTGCTGCTGCTGCTGCTGCTGTTACTACTACTACTGCTGCTGCTGCTGCTGCTACTATTACTACTACTGCTGCTGCTGCTACTACTACTACTACTACTACTACTACTACTCTACTACTGCTGATGCTACTACTATTACTACTACTACTACTATTATTACTACTTCTACTACTGCTGCTACTGCTACTACTACTGCTACTACCACTACTACTACTACTACTACTACTACTGCTGCTGCTGCTGCTACTACTACTACTACTACTGCTGCTACTACTGCTACTACTACTACTACTACTGCTGCTACTACTACTACTACTACTACTACTACTACTACTGCTGATGCTGCTGCTGCTGCTGCTGCTGCTGCTGCTGCTACTACTACTACTACTACTACTACTACTACTACTACTACTGCTGCTGCTGCTGCTGCTGCTGCTGCTACTACTACTACTACTACTACTGCTGCTGCTGCTGCTGCTGCTGCTGCTGCTGCTGCTGCTGCTACTACTACTACTACTACTACTACTACTGCACTACTCCTACTACTACTACTACTACTACTAATACTACTACCGAACCTGTACGTTGTATATAACTTTACAGTATATGTGTGTATGTGCGAATGTGACTGTGTTGTTCTTTTGTATATTGTAACTGTTTTGCAGTCATTCTTCTTGTTTTTTTTTTCTTTAGCACTTCAGCCCAACGTGAGCTCTGGCTTCCAACATAAATCTTCTCCAAATATCTCCTATCCATTGACCTCTCAGTGCAACCCAGTGGCGGCCCTAGCTAAATTTATAGGTGGTGCGAGATCTCATGGTGGCGCCCCTCCAATCCAAAGAGTATAGTTATTATCTCCAAACACAAAAATAAGAGCTCTTTCTATGCAGTTGCTTATCCATGATTAAGCTATACATACAGACAGAAGGGAACGACATTTTTTTTACATCTAGGATGGATGAGAAATAATTAAAGAAAAAAAAATATTTGTTTGATAAGTTTTATTTAACTATTTTGCTGCAGACAGTACGTGAATTAGTTTAAAACTAAAACGATTAAAAGAACAATCCATTTAATAAAAAACCTAGATGGCCACCTTCCTTGCTTTTGCACTAGCAAATTTTTTTATTAAGTCAGAATAATTCAACTCTTGGGCAATACCATTTTCTATGGACAAAGTTGCAAGATCTGACAATCTTCCCTGACACATAGTCGAACGTAAGTAAGTTTTAATAAGTTTGAATTTACTGAAACTTCGTTCTCCTTTAGCGACAGTTACAGGTATGGTTAGCAAGATACGAAGCGCTGTCCACACATTCGGGAAAATATCCTGCCAATCATTTTGTTTAATAAGTCGAAGAACTTTTTAATAATGGGTTCAGGCTCAAAAGTTCCTCAACCAATTCACAACTGGATACGTCACATTTTTCCCCATCGGTTAAACTGATTTGCAAATCTGCACAGGCTTTTTCCAATTTGGACTTTTCAGGAATTATTCTGATGTTGTATAAAAAAACCATGTATCGTTGAATTTTGATAAATGTCTAAATCTAGTGACCAATGCATTCTCTATTGTATGGATCATAGGCTAAAAGACGTTCATTTTAAACAATTCTTCAGGATCTGTTGGTGTCTCATCTATGGGTTCGTACTCAAATAACCTCTTCTTTCTTCGGGATCGGACTGGCTTAAAAATAGGATCTATCCCATAGAGAAACCATTTCGCTAGCTGTTATTAGAGCAGACGAATAAGTCCGGGTCCGGTACTGATTGACAAATTCCGAGCAGTTTTGCAGCAATTGCGATGCGTTTGGTAAATCCATAGTTTCAGACTGCATAGCCTTACTTACAATGTTTACGTGAAACAACATATCATACCAAGCCACCATTGTAACTATGAACTCAAATTGCTCCATGTTCTGAATCAGCGACAAGGCCTCTGATGCTGCAACTGGGTCATTCGTTTCTTCGTGAAGATTCAGAGGGCATCACGAACTGAAGAGTAGTGATAGCGAACAGCAGCAAGGCTACAAACTCTACTATCCCAACGAGTTTCGCAAACTTTTTTCAGCGATAGTCCTTCTATGTGCTTGGATATCACTTCCCATCGCTTTGTTGATCCAGAGAATAAAACAAACAGTCTTTGGAGAAATCCAAATAAAGAAACCGATTTAACAGATGTTTTGGCGGCATCTGCTACCACTAAATTCAAGCTGTGACAGCCACATGGATTAAAAAATGCCCGAGGATATTGGTTCAGAATTCTGGTTTGGACACCTTTGTTTACTCCTACCATGCTGGCACCATTATCGTAGCCTTGACTTCGACAATCGTTCATGTCCAAACCAAACTCTTGCACAATTTTATCAAGAAAGAGGCCAGTGAGTCCTGCTCCCGATGAGTCACTTACCGGCTGGTAAGCAACGAAACACTCTCGCACTTTGACTTCATCTTCATTAGTGTCAACAAAACGAAATGTTAATGATAATTGTTCAACGTGGCTAACATCAGGGGTGCAGTCCAGTATGATGGAGAAGTATTTAGAGGACTTTACCATAGTCAAAATTTTATTTCGAACTTCACTTCCAAGTAAGCCGATTAACTCGTTTTGAATGCGTTTGCTAAAATAGTGGACATTAGTCTCCTTATTACCAATACGGCGAAGGACCTCCATCATCAGAGGGTCAAATGTTCCTAACAGTTGCACTAAACCCAGGAAGTTGCCATTATTAGGAGTGTATAAACTTTCAGATCCAAAGCTTCCTCTGAACGCCAAATTGTTGCCTGCTAAGAAGAATACTATAGACATCATTCATTCGAGGATAGCAACCCACCGTGATTTCTCGTCTTCAATCTTGTTTTGTAAATGCTTGTCTATTCCACTGAAGTTCTTCAATTTAATCGACGCTTCTATCCAATTGTTCACAGCACGCCGGTGATCGGAGGATGTTTGTGGGTTTTGAGGCGCGTTGATAAGTGTCTCCAGTCGTAAAATCCTTCTTTTCCCAAATTAGAATGAGGGCTTCTGTTAAATAAACTGCAGCAAAATCAATAAACTTTATCTGCAGATTTAGAGTAAACAAGCCATCTTCTTTTAAAAGTTTCCCTATTTGGCATTACTCTTTGAAAATGCGTATTTGAAAAATGACATCCATCATATTTTCTCGGGTAGTTTTCGTTGCTCATTTCATTACTTACAGGTCCTCGAATAATTATTTCATCTCTTGTTGCCGAGTCAATGAGCGGCCATTCTGAAATATCATCATAATTTGTAATTTGAATGTTTTGAACTCCAGATGACGTTCCAGGAATAGCTAAATCTTCTTGTGTGTGCTGCTTTTCATCTTCGTGAGCTTCGTCTAAGGAACTTCTATTAAATAGGTCTTCTTCCGTTGCTTGTTGAACCAGTTCTGATGATGACAATGCAGCTGACTTTTCAACTCTCAAAAATTTCGAAAGTAATTTTGCAGCCTTTTCAGTTTCGCCTTGCTTTTTTCGTTTTCTGTTTAAGTTTTGTGCGCCAGATAGTTTTTTGGAGGTAGCGACATGATTTTTTCTGTAAGAGACACATTTATACAATGTAAATATTTGCGATACCTTCGTAAACTATATTTACACAGGGTCCATTCCACGGTAGCTGGCGTAAAACATTAACAACCGACAAGAAAATCTAAAACTACATACAATATCACATCATGAAGCTATTTGAAATAGCGTTTCCTAAACACAAACATCATTTCGTCACAAAAAACAGAAATGTTCGGGAAAAATAAAGTAAGCAAAAATCATGAGAAATCCTGACCTTGTTCAAGCAATATTTGTTATTATTTTGCGCAAGCGTCCGTGGCATGGATTTACGTTACGTGTGAACATATATTTACTATGAGTTTATAGTTTTAAAAATGCCGGTCGTATCAATGTAAGAATAAAACATAAGAAAGATTATAATATTGAATATTAGCGATCATATAAATCAATACAATATAACATAATCCAATAACAATTATAAAATTTCATTCAAGTTTATAAAATTTTAATTAGGTTAGGTGTTATCTTTGCAAAAACAAAAACAACTAACATGTTTTATTCTTCGTATTGTTTAAATTAGCAGCCATCCTTACTATTTCTTTTATAAATTTGCTAACTGCTATAATTTTTTATTGTTCGACTAAGCTTTTCGTCATTTTCTTCAGGTTTAAGACCTGAAGATGTCAGTAATGACGAAAAGCTTAGTCGAACAATAAAAAATTATAGCAGTTAGCAAATTTATAAAAGAAAAAAAAAAGAAAAATAAAAACAACTAAGATCTAACATCTTTAACATACAAAACAACTTACAATATACTTACATGAACAGTATAACAACTGTACTTTTTTTGAATTTAATCGACAGAATTACAATAATGTAGGTAACGTTTTGATTTAACTCAGGACGGGCCCCACAATTACCAAACTACTATACTATACATACACATGTACCGGCGCGTGAACGAATGACTCGACTACAGAAGCAGAACAGACTTGAACAGACAATGCAGGTCGGTGCGAGACGGTCTTCACCCCGCTCCCCCGCACCGCCCACGCCGTTCGACCATGAAGCCGCCAGCGCGGGGTGCGCCCCGCACGACAACAACGTGATTTACGCGGACGATCGATCGTCGCGTTTTCGGCCCCCCCCCCAAAGACGGCGCCCGGTGCGGTTGCACCGCTCGCACCGCCCTAGGGCCGCCACTGGTGCAACCCCTCAGATCCATTCTTCTGAGATCTTCTAGCACATAATCCAAGCAATCTTATCCTAGGTCAGCCCCTCTTTCTGCTTTTATAAACTTGCCTCCTCAAGATTTTCTTTGGTATAAGGTGATCATCCGTCCACTAGTTGACTTAGCCATTGTATTCATTGAGCCTTAATGAATCTTACAATGTCCTGATGATTCAATAGCTCATCTATCTCCTGGTTATTTCTTATTCTCTATTCGTCTTCTTCAATCAGGTCATAAACATGTCTTTCTTTCAAACCTTGTTAGTGTTACTTGCACCTTTTTTGTCAATGCCCATGTCTTGCCTCCATAAGTAACAACCGGCGGGATAAGTGTTTTATATATATATATATATATATATATTTTGTGTGTGTGTTATGACTAATGAGTTCGCTTGATAATTCATATATGATATATAATAATGGATTCATTGAGATTATCGTTGGCCTTCTATGCTGAGCTTCCATTGTCTTCTGTCTTCACAGGTATCTTGATGTGTTTCTGGCCAACATAGCATCTTTTCAGCTATGCTTTGGCCTACCATGCCTCTTCTTTTTTAAGTCCATTGTAAGCTACAGACAGACAAAAGATGCACGGGGTATCTTGAGCCCTGATTTCTGCGCATTGTCCAGGGCTGGGCCTGATGAACGCCAGGTGCAAATTGTTGTTTGCTCTCCACAAGCAGTTAAGGTGTGGTCCATGAGTACATGATTAAGCATGTACATCAAGAGAGCATATGCATTGTAAGCTGCACTTTGGGCATGTAATATCTGACGTCCTGTTGCCATGGCCAAACCATACCAGTTGCTACTCCCTACTCCCATCTCCTCTTATTTCAAAAATTGTTCTTCTTTCTAAACGCGAGGCTCCAAGCTTCTCCATGGATAAAACTTGCACCATTTCTTTATATCCAAAAATTTTGTATGCAATACAATGTTGTGGTTTCCACAAAGGAGTTATGCATTCTTTTAATCATTGTTTTCCTTCCATCTTTTCACCACAGGAGTGAATTTAACAGCCAGATCGTTTTCTTCTCCTTAACTCTCTCTTATGTATTATTATTTTTTTTATTAATATTATTATTACATTAAAATTATGGTATTACTCGCCAGTTAAATAACTATTGGATTTTGTTGTCCATGATGTGTCCATTGATTAACTAAATATAATTATATCAATACCGACTCAGAACACAATCAATGTATTACTCAATTTATAAATTGTGTTCCGAATCGGTATTGATATAATTATATTTAGTTAAATAATTACTTGTGTATTTATGTAGATAATATTTACTTGTGGCACATCTAAATTTCATTAAGTCGAATGGCCACATATTGAATTTCTTTTACTCCACATGAAATTACATGCCTCTATCTCTTCATATTATTTCTTATTTAAAATTACGTCTACAACTTGATTTTTTTGCAAGTTTCAGCTGATATACCGGGTGAATATCTTTATGTACTAAATAAGGAATAAAGCCGATGTAAAATTCAACAGGGTCAAATAAACAATATAAAATTATTTATTTTTATGTTCAGAATAACAGTAATTATTTAAAAACTGTTAAAAAATGTATTATATTAAAAATATAAAGTTTATTGCTTGGCTTAAACTTCAATATATTTAGTTCAATTCGCTTTGTTATTTCTTGTAATTTCTTTTGTGAGGCTCAGGAATTTACATTTTAAGCTAAAGTAATAACTACAAAGTGTGTTTTATATACAGTATGTTGTATCGAATTATTAAGTTTTTTTAAATTTAAATTAATTAGACAAAAAATAAAAAATATAAAAATCAAGAACATTTTAAATACAATATAGTTGGTATTGTTTATTTCTAAAATTTGAATTTTGAAATTAAACATTACAGATGTTTATTCAGTTTATATATAAACATTTAATAGACTTATGCTTACGTTTTTAGTTTCATCATTAATTGGTGCATATTTAATTTAAAAACGCTTTGTTTAAATATCACCATACTTCAAAAGTAAATTCCGTAAATTGTAAAAAGTAGAAAGTAATTTGAGTCATTATGTTTAACTGTATTTATGTACTTAAATTCATTATTTGTGTCACTGTTCAATGTTTAATATGCAAATAAACATTTTTATTTGTGATAAGTGAGTAAATTATGTCTATAATAAAACGTTATAGCCCTATAACAAAAGTTAATAAACAATCTTAATACCTATCAATGTTACTTGGCGATGTATTAATTACGGTAATGACATTATGTCGGTTGACTTGTGTACAGGAAGAAATACCTACAAGTGAAGATACTCGGAGTGCAAGAGAAGATTGTGTGTGTGTGTGTGTGTGTGTGTGTGTGTGTGTGTGTGTGTGGTTTATTGCCCATTACAACTATAGACAATTAGCTGTCTACTCGCTGTTGTTCTTCTGTCTGTTTAATACATTCCAAAGAGGGAAAATTTAAAACTATGAATGAAACAATCCTTCCTTCCGCTCAGCCTTGAGTTGTAACAAAAAAAAATTATTATTAACACAAGTTTTTATTGTAGCTGTTGTCTTAACAAGGCTCTGTATGGCATTGTTGTGCACCATTTTTTTTTCATTATGAGAGTAGCAAGTAATTGTTTGAAATGTTACTGTCAGTAAGTACAGTAGTACTAAATAATATTGTTGTTTTACTGGTGCACCAATGAAAACAAACACATTTTTTGCAACTGTCAGCAACTGTAAATAATCATTGTTTGTCCCAGCGTTAAACATAGTAACCTTAGAAACTTATTAAAGATTTTATGTGTGTGCGTGTGGGGGAGGCAGGTTCATGAAGATCTTTACAAAATGTTAATAGTAGATACCTGTATTTAATTTTATTGTGTTCCTGTCTGTACTTCTTTTTGTAAATTATGAAACTGAGTCATGGGACTAATACCATGCCTAAGTTGTGATATTTCGTTTTATTGATATTAATAACTAAATATAATGTGATTTCGAATTTGTCAAAATTGTACTACTTACTTTGTCGGGCGCCATCTTGCCAACTGCAAGAAAATAATTTACCAAGGTCCGTATCAGCGAACTAGAAGAACAGAATTGGTTGTTTGAAATGACTACTTCGATCTACGATACTCAAACAAACTTGTGTTTATTCATAATTTAGTTTTACTGTTGCATATTAACGACAATGACAAAATTACTCCTCCCATCTTTTATACTTTTACTATTTTAACATTGACAGTGTACATGCTTTATTCTGACTACAACTTTCAAAACATTATTGATAATTAAACTGTTGAACACTAAAACAAATGCTGTAAAGAAATAATACTCAACTAACTTTTCTTAACTTAAACCAGCGCCTTTGTAATTACGTAATTCAAACTCACCCATACACACTCACACACTTTCACATTAGACAAGTTATATTCACATTAGAGCTCATATTTTAAATTAATTTTCCCCCTCTGTTCTTGTACTGTATGAAAATAATAAAATTTGTTAATTTACTTTCCTGTTATTACGTTGAAGGTACCCTCCTACAATGTCTTCTCGTATACACACACTGATTTATTGCCGAACTGTTACATGATTATTTACTTATTATTTTCTCACTGTATCTATTCGGTTTCAAAAATACTGTTTTAGATGATCAAATCTTAAAAATTTTTACATTTTTTATGTTGCGGGCGCATCGGCGAACACAATAACTTCGCCCGAAAACCCGGCGAACCGGCGACGCACAGTGGTTAGCGTCTGTATAACTCAGATGTTGTTTTGCGACTGTTTGTTCGGTGCCTCACACAGTTGCTGGCGTGACACACCCAGGATAGGCTCTGACGAAACCGATGACACACATCGTTACATAAGTTGCTGACGCAACGCATCGCCTGACACGATTATGTCATTTGTTGTTACATAACGTGTTTACGTTTTTCGTGTTCGTCATTGTCCTTGAACTGATTTTGGTACAGTTGTTGGCTGTTATTAAACTGTTTATATGAATATCATTAAATAATTGTCACAGTCAATGCTGCCACGTTGCGATCGCTTCCACAATAACAAATTTACCTCTCGGTCATAACATTTTCCTATCACTCAACAAGTTAATTATTATTTATGAAAAAATACAAATTCTGTTATTACCCCAGGTATGCCCAAAAATGCCCCGCTACAATACCCCCTCAATGAGATATTTTATGCCGAAGCATAAAAAATCTCATTGACACATTCATACTTGCTAAAGGGATCAGCCAGGATATGTCGCCACAACCCCCTGTATGGTTTACAAAAAAGAATAATCAACTCACCCTTGGTCCGGTGACTGTGACCGCATCTGCATGACAATACTGGACTTCTCTCTCGAGATCCCAACACCGTAGAGTCAGACAGATACTCAACGCCCCTGCCCTGACGCGCAGGCCAGCTCAGGTCCGCCGCCACAGCACCACCAAACACTGAAACAACAAATCAAAATATCAAATAGTGGCCTTATACAACACCATATCCCCAACTGATCTGTTTCCCCCTAGCGGTGCTGGTTTGCGCTAAGAAGCACTGGTTTTGCTTTTCATTTATCGCTAACATGTATATATCATAACATATTTACCAACAATATATATATACCCCTCTTAAAATTCCATCTACTTACCCTTATCAACTTTACCCCAAAATTCAAAATCATTGCCCTGATTCCCATCAGAATTTAAGCAAACAGACGACTGACTCACAAACATTTCCCATTACCATATTAAATTTCTCTCATCCCCAATTTAAAAATGCATTTAAAATATTGAAATTCATAAAATTCTCTTATATACTAACAAACACAACATAACATAAGAAAACATAGACATAAAACATAAAATAAGAAACATATTACACTTCTAACTCCCATTAAAATAAACAACTGGTATTTGAAATGTTACACACTTTACATCATTAAATTGGCATATAAAATCAAAAAATTACTTTTAAACTTGATTTACTCTTATTAATGCGTTTCTCAAAATTACAAAAATTTATTTATTTATTTTTTTTTATTTTTTCAATTATGGCCATCATTATTCCATTTCATTACTTTGGGTGATTCTACGTTATTCCTTATAATTTACTTTATCAACTTGGCATTTACTCACAAACTTCCCCTTTCATTACTCTAACGTTCCCTTACAAAAACTTTAACTAGTATGACACCCCACTATCAAAAATCTACTAACACTTCTCTACCTCTAACTACTTACTATTTTAACTCCAATCGCCACCTTCTACTCTTATATAAAAAAAAATACTCTCTAACCCTTTGTACATAGGATACGTGTTTCCTTCCCAAAACTCATTCCCTTATGTTGGTCCCTGGACTCCCCCTAGGTAACCCTTTCCGGCGCCAATCGGTCCCTATCCCGTCCCAACCCTTATGTTGCGGACTCCCACATTACACTACCACTACTACAAAATTGCCATCCCCAAAAAATCTCACTCTCATAACTTCACTACAACTACAACAAATTAACATCAACAAAATAAACAATATATCGCTCAAAACTCTACATAAATTCTCCATAACTACTGTGTCTCCACTTATACTTCTCAAAATTCTATAACATACATTAACTCAAAACAACATTGCATTATTTTCATCTCTCATTCTCTTTAACTTTTACTTCGATTTGAACAGATCTATCTGTCCCACAAAATTCAACTTGAATTGACTCAAACATTTTATTCAACTAATTACTATCACCCATTTCTATCTTTTACAACCCATTGAAAATTTTACCTATCACAACTATTTTTCATTTTATTTTTAAATCTATAAACACATTGAAAACATATTATTATATTTTTATAATACTTATTCCTAACATACTAATGCAATCAACACAATAAGACATAATAACACAATATAAGAAGTATTTAGTGCATCTATTTTTTAAATTCAAACAAAATTATTGAGTAGCAAATCATCATTATTAATTAAAATATATCAAATTTTTAATACGTTATCCCCTTGGATAACCTCCCAGCCACACACACACGATTATAATACATTACATAACATAATACACAAATATACATTGAACCAACAATTCTCTTTTAACTAATTTATCTAAAAATTTATAAACATTATTTAAAATTTTTCATTAACTCTTTTTATTTACCCTCATTATTTATTTATCCTGTGTTGCAATCAGCTTTTCAAAATTTCCTTAAAATTTATTATTAACATATATTTTTAACCATTATGTTATTCCACAAAATAAGCCATTTAATATTTATTTATTTATTAATTATTATTAAATCAAAATCTCATCAAACAATTCAAATTCACAAACAAAAAATTCAAGCATATAACATTCAATCACAATATTGAAACATCTCAAATTAAATATTCATTTGATTATTAAAATAACATATTTCAATTATTATCAACATTCTACAAATCATTAATTATTGTCTTCATAATTATTTTATTATTTAATTAGAACGCAAAAATATTAATAATATTATTATTATTACCACATTTTCCAAAACATATACACATTACTTATCTAACATTTCACAATACACACAAATGAATTCAATATTATTTACAAAATATGCGTCAAAACTGTTCAAGTGTATCTCACTTCATGTCCAAATCAGCAAGGTCATTACCAAAAATTTACAATATCTAACCAGGTCTATACACTGTAAAGCAATTACGGCAGAGAATTTTTTTTTCGTAAACGGCACTGTAGCGGGCGTCAACTGTCAAGAGTGATGCATGGTATAGCCAAACGGCCGCCGTTAGACAATGATTTAAGAAGGACAACGCCTTGGCACATAACAGATGTTGGACATGGATGAACGACATAAGCGCAAGTGGCGACAATAACAAAGAAACAAAAGACGGTGTCAGTTCATCACAACTACCGACAAGGAGTGTACTAAGGGGACGCCAACATTTTCGACGTATACGTGTGAGTTAGCGGCTGCACATGGACATAACATTTTCCACAAAAGCAGTCTAAGAGCGGATGCAGTTAGGTACAAAGGAACTTATATAGCTGCACAGCGGGAAGCTTGCTTACTGGCACGACATACGGAGCATCTTGTAAGGCGGCAGAACAGATGTTAGTTCCTGGAAGATGACCACCATCAGCGTGTGAACGTAACAAGGGAAGTCGAGGACAATACGGCAATTCGACACACCCGGGTTATGGTACACACATGTGCGGAAAGGAAATCGCTTAGAAAGGACACTTGGGAACGTAAGAACAATCACATAACAGACAACCGTGTAATTAGGTCCGTCGTCATACGGGGAGATGGTGTGGACAGCAAGACTTTTAGAGAGGGGTCTTGGCTGACCTATCAAGAGCAAGGAATTCGGCAAAGGCGGGTGTAAAGAAGACGTCAACATGGAGACAAGGGTGAAGAGCGAATGGGAAGTAGACCAGAGACCCCAGCCGGAGTATCCAGGAGGAGCCTTCGCAGAATCTGATGCGAGAAACCAATCATGACAGTGATTGTGGTAAGGGTATGACATCCGTGGAGGGAGTCGTGTTGCTGAAGTAATAAAATAAGGTGTTCGCAGAGAAGAAGAGGGCAGTCGATTTCCAATTTTCAAACAATTTAAGTCAGTCTATAAAAATCAGTCAGTCAGTCTATTTTAATCTCAGTTCGGTCGTTTTGGAGAGTTCAGTCTCAGTTCGGTCGTACTCTAATTTTTGTCAGTCAATTCTATTTCGGTATAAACCAGCCAAAGTCTTTCAGATGGACGGTAGCAAAGTGTATTGATACAAGCAAAGAGATCGTTCGGGAGTGTATCAGAGACTATGTAAAACTGTAGAACTAACCCGTGACCAAATACTATGACAATGTCGAGTTAAGTACGATCAGACTTTGTGATCATAAAAATCTCGTTTTTATGAATCTAATGCGAGTGATAAGGTATTGACAATATCACATTACCGTGACATAAGTGACATGAAACAATATAGTAAGATTGTGCCACGTTCTTAACTCACTAAAATGCAATTAAAACCAATTATATTTGCATTGTGAATACAGTATAAATGGTACAATCGCTCTAGTTAAACGCAGCATAAACTATTGCACGCGTACATCAAAAGTGACAAAGAACCTACACGCAAAGTGTTTTAGACGATGAAGTCATATTCGAGTTAACGCAATTAGTCATTATCGTTCATGCGAGTATCCGGATAAAATGTGGGACAAATAGTGTCGTGACGAAGTGTCAAGTGTAATTTAATTGGCGTATCTTCAGCCTGGATTTCTTCGTAGGATGAGAGGTACGACGCAGTTAATCACCGCAATTTGGATACAAACAACAAGTAAATTATTATCATCCATGTAACATTAGATTAGGTCGCCACTGTCCTGCCACTCAAAAAGAACTCGCCACTGAGTAGAATATACATTTATTTAATCGTAGAATATACATTTATTTAATTGTTGAATATACATATATTTAATTGCTCAAAAGTAACGCAAATTGAGAAATATGAATCCATAGAGTAGGATATATTGAAATTTATATGGTCATTAATTAATTAGTCTTTATTGATTTTGTAGATGTTCATAACGCAGAGATAATATAACAGCATTGTGTATTTGATATGTTGTCTAGAAACGCTAACTTTATTCAGTATTTAAATGATATTGAAAACATATAATAAATTTGTATCGTTTATAAAAATTAAATTTGTATTGTTTACGAAAATTAATAGTGTCTGAGTCAGATGATTGTTATTCACCCAAAACACCTGTTTACATATGGTGCTCCAGCACGCGGGGCGTATTATGGCTCAGTGATATCAGAGTGTATCATCAGATATGGCATGCCCGTCCTGGAGCAGTAAACAAGATCTGTAATAAAAACTTACATTTATGAAAACTCCTTTGAATAATTTTAACTAATCTATGCAAGTAGAGACAAACATAAAATATATTACAGTTGCATATGGTGTCCCAACACGTGACACGAGGAAGCAAATTCTAGTAGATAATTGTAACCAAGAGTAAATTTTATACAATTAAAAATTCAATTAGATTATGCAATTAATAAATTTGCATAATACATGTATATTTGTACATGCCGCCCAAACGCGGGACAATAAGCAAAATTTATTAATTAATTAATTTATGCAATTATTAAATCTGCATAAATATTACATTCGTATATGGCTCCCAAAGAACGTGGGGCATAACAAACTACATATACAGCCGTATATGGCGTCCAACTACAGGGCTAAATACACATAAGTACGACAAAGTTCGTACCGACAGCACTATCATAAATACAGATAAAAATTTATATAAATAATGGAATAATTAATTTATGCAAATAAATATGCATGAGATATACATTTGTATATGGCGCCCAACGCGATTGCACGAAGCGATTGCTCGAATAATTAATAATAAATATTATAAGTGAGTAGGCTGAGGACAGGCAGTGGCTATAAACAATTGTTAGACAGTAAGTCAGTAGTAGAAATAGTCTTAGTTAAGCATACTTGAATGATTACGCGTAGTCGCGCGAAAATGACAAACAATAATTCAGATAGTATGGAGTTCGACGTGAACAACCAGCTAGGCGTCGAAGGACGTGAGGAAGATACGACGCAGAGTGAAAACACCAGCGCCGACGAGACTACAAGGGCGGGGGGACAATCGTTAGTACCTCGCG
Organism: Magicicada septendecula; assembly: GCA_034769895.1. Classification (NCBI taxonomy): domain Eukaryota; kingdom Metazoa; phylum Arthropoda; class Insecta; order Hemiptera; family Cicadidae; genus Magicicada; species Magicicada septendecula. The sequence goes on along the minus strand of CM068374.1, from coordinate 398,743,056 downwards.
AGATGAACTTCCAGTTATTGCTCGAGTTCATTAAACAACAGAATGAAGAAATGAGTGAAAAAATGAGCGAAAAAATGAGACAACAGAACGAAGAACAGATTGGAAAAATAAAAGTAGAATTGCAAGAACACACCAAGAAATGGGAAGAGAAAATTAGCGAGCTACAGAAAAAGAATGAACGTGGAATGAAAGAGTTGAAGAATGAATTAACAAGACATACCAAAGAAAGTAAAGAATTGAGAGAGAAGGACCGACAAGAATGGCAAGAAGCAATTAATAATACACAGAAGTCAGTAGACCAAATAAATAACAAACTAGACACACATATTCAAGAAACCAACAGCAGGAATGAAGAATTGAAAGGAGTTGTCATGAACAACGTAGAACGACTACGGACAGAACAAGGAGAAGCAGTAAACTCGTTAAAACAGAAGATCGTAGAAGTAGATGACAGACAACGGTCGGCTGTACAGAAAATCAGTGAGACAGATAAAGAGAAGGAGACACGGCTAGAAGAATTAAGAAACCACATCGCCAAAGTTAAAGAAGGCCAAGAACGACTACAGCGTCAATTAGCCAACGCAGAAGTCGGATCGACCGCAAGAACAGGTGGGCCGCATAACAACGAATTAAAATACAACGGCACAGACCGATATCCCATCGAATTTCTCAAAGAACTGACCGAAATCCAGAACACATTCTACCCAAGTGACGATGTCAAATGGATCGGTCGACATCTAGAAGCAGACGCCGCGATTTGGTGGAGGGTGATACGAGACCAAATCCGCAACTTTGATGAATTTAAAGACCTCTTCACACAAAAGTATTGGGGAGAAGAGAGACAGGACGCAGTCAGGGACAACCTAGAATTTGGTCGATTTAATTGGAAGGGCAATCTGAGCGCAATTCAATATATGGAGCGCAGGCTTCTTGAAAGTCGCCAATTAACGCCAGCTATCACTGATCGTCAGCTAATCAAAAAGATAGCGCGCCATTTTTGTAAGAATATTGAAATTGCTGTGGTGACAAGGGGGATTAATTCAATCCAAAACCTTGAATCATTGATTGCAGAGTACGCCACGATTAATCAGCGAACAACTAGAGATAATGACTTTGTAGGGAGTCACGAGAAGGTGAATGCCCGAGGTGTGGGGGAAGCAACAAACACACCCCAACCATTTCACAATAAGGGTGTCAGCTGGAAGCAAAAACAGCAGGTGCCGAACCAAGAAAGTGAAAACGATCGCAACGTTAAGGGGTTTGGACGACACACTAACCGACAGCCCATAAATTCCTTAGAATTCGTAAACAACGGTGCGTCGACCTCGACTGGTAAGGGGAACGACGTAGATAGAGAAAAAAAAATTTAACCCTACCATACAATGAGATAGCCGATGTACTGACCAAGAACCGACTTCACGAAACCAACATACTATTACCAGATCTTAGAAATGAATTAACTTATGAAGATGAATTAAGATTCGAACAACGGATTTCTAAGTGTCCAGAAATATTAATTAAGTTCAATAATAATATTACGGTCCTTGCCTTATTGGATACTGGGAGCGCGATAAATGCGTTGTCAGAAGAATGGTTCAACCAAAATAAACATTATTTAGAACCATATGAGGAATTAAGCATGACTAATACACTGATTATTAGTGCAGTAGGTAGTAAGTCTAAGCTAGTACGGAAACAAATCTTATGTGACATTTACATTAGTGATATCAAGATAGACTGCGTATTTTTAATTATTCCAAATTTAATTAGAAATTGTATATTAGGTATTAGCTTTATGAAAGATGAAAAATGTTTGATTGACGTGGAAAAGGGAGTCGTCGAATTTAGAGGAAGAGAGGAAGAACAAAATGTCAGCATACCCATTATACACATGGAAGTAGTAGAAGCAGAAGAAGAGGATGAAATCGAGAAGAAAATAAACGCGAAAGTGGACAACATAACAGGTGTGGATGAGGAAACGTTAGAAGATCTGAGAGAAGTCTTAATGAATAATAAAAGTTTATTTCGGGAGAGTCCAGGGAGAATGGAATGCTATCAGCATGAATTTAAAGTAACGGACAACACGCCTTATTTCCAACGCGGGTGGCCAATTCCACTTGCATACAAGCAAAGAGTTGATGCCGAAATCAACAAAATGTTGAAACACGGTGTAATTGAGAGGGGAAATAGCCCATTTATTAATCCAATGGTCGCCGTAATAAAGAAAGACGGAAACGTCAGGCTGTGTTTGGACGCACGAAAAATCAATAGTGTTACCATTCCCGACTATGAAGGACCAACTCCTATCCAACAGATTTTAGCAAGGTGCGGTAGAATGAAGTACCTGTCCACAGTGGATTTAACCAGCAGTTTTTGGCAGGTGCCACTAAAGGAATGTTGTCGCGATTACACTGCTTTCATGTATGAGGGGAAATGTTATAGATATACAGTAACACCATTCGGATTAAGCACCAGTTCTGCCGCTCTGACGAGAGGACTAGACATGGCACTTGAAGATCCGGTGAAGGAAAACACAATCATCTACGTTGACGACTGTCTTTGTTACTCGAACGACGTCAAGACGCATCTGGTACATTTGAATTTATTATTAAGCAATCTACGCAGAGCAAACCTAACGATTAACCTCGATAAATCGCAATTCTTTCGTCAAGAAATCGCCTACCTAGGGTATCGCTTAACTACAGAAGGAGTTCAAGCAACAGAAGAAAAGGTTGCTGCGATCAGAAATTTCCCAGTTCCGAGAAACCAGAAGCAATTGAAAGGATTCTTAGGATTGACTAACTTTTATAATAGATTTACTGCTAAGTATGCAGAAACGATTCAACCATTACTGGATTTATTAAAAAAAAATAAAAGGTTTATATGGACATCAGAACTTGATCGATGCTTCAAGGAAGTAAAGGATTTCTTTATTGAAACGGTTATATTAAAATTTCCGAAAGTCAACCAACGATATTTTCTTCAATGCGATGCGAGTAAATACGCCTACGGTGGACAACTGTATCAGTTGGATGAAGAGGGGAATGTGGGTGTAATTGCCTACACGAGTAAAACTTTTAAGGGTGCGGAAAAGAACTATTTCACGACTGAAAAGGAACTCTTAAGCATTGTCAGATGTTTAGAGAAGTTTCGAATATATATCTTGGGTCAACCATTAACGATTATAACTGATAATAAAGCACTCACTTTCATGCATAAATGCCATCTAAACAACTCCAGGATAACTAGGTGGATCCTATCCATACAAGAATATAACTTTAACATCCTTCACTGTAAAGGTAAAGAGAATGTAGTGGCCGACATACTCAGCCGATATCCAGAAGATGCAACGGAAGAGGACCAAGTTGATGAGAACTTTGAATACCAGATAAATCAGGTAACTATAAAAATGAAGAAAGACGTATGTAGTATGATAAGAGACATAGGAAAATTCCAGAAGGAGGATACGAAGTTAGGATCTATTATAGGTAATCTAGATAATGGTAATGAAAATGATATGTGTAAGTTTTATAAGTATGTTGATAACAAATTGTATAGAAAGTGTAAGAACAAATGGAAATTATACGTGCCAGAGAGTATTACGGACATAATCATCTCCGAAATACACCAGATGTACGGCCATTTAGGAGGTAAGAAATGTACCAAACTGTTACAGGAGAGTTTCACATTTGACAAAATGTCAAGGAAAATTAAAGAGTACGTAAAAACTTGTGACAAATGTCAACGTTGCAAGGATAGCCAAAATAGGAATCTGTTTGGCGGAACGATACCAATTTTACCATCAGAGAAAGGAGAACTCATTAGCGGGGATTATTACGGACCGTTACCGGTATCGACGGGTGGCGTCAAATACATCTTCGTCATGGTTGATAACTTTACAAAATACGTGAAGTTATACACGTTGAGAAGGGCAACAACGGCCGCAACTATTAGGAGAGTCCGACAATACATCGAAGAAGTTGTAAAACCGAAAGCAATATTAACGGACAATGCGACGCAGTTCACATCGAAACAATGGGTGGAAGGATTGAGTGAACTTCAAATACAACCGAAGTACACTGCCATTCGCAACCCGTGCGCCAACCTTGCCGAACGTATTAATCGACAATTAGGAAACATGTTCCGTATATTCGTCGGCGAACAACACACTAAGTGGTCACGTTTCATTACAACAATCGAAAGCTGCATTAATGAAACGTATCACGACACCATTGAAGTAACACCATACGAAGCGCAGTTTGGTAGGAGACCAGCACGCGTTTGGGAAAAGTACTTAAACCAAGAAATACATGAACATAGCATAACGGACAACCGCCAAATCTTCGTGAAGATGACGCTGAAGAGAGAGAAACACGCAAAGAAAATGAACGAGGATAACAAAATTACCAAATTTAAATTGGGAGATCTAGTATTGGTAAGGACATATTGCCAATCGGATGCCATGCAGAAGAAAATTGACAAATTTTGTGAATTATATTGTGGACCCTATAAGGTGAAACAGGTCTTAGGGGAAGCTACATATATCTTGGTTGAATGCAGCGATGAACAGAAAATACGCGGCAAATTTAACATAAGACAGTTGAAAGCATATCATTCCCGAAAGGAAAGAGATTAAAGAAAGAAATCAACGTGATAAATAATACATCAAATTATTTAAGGACAAGACGTGCGTTTATGTTACGTAAAGAAAGGAAAAGGCAAACTACTCAACGGCTAAGTGGGGAGAAGTTAGAGGAAAGCGTAACGCCTCTAACGGTAATAAAAAAACAAACCATTCAAGTTTGCTTAGCTAAGAGATAGAATTGTCTTTGTAAATAAATCAAGAACTATGTCATTGTGTTATAGTTAGTAGTGAAATCATAGACTAATTTGTAAAAATTTAAATTGTCTTGTTTCATGGTAAAATTTTGAATAATGTACGTGATAAGATAGTAATCGATAAGAGAAAGTAAACAAAGGTTTGTTACTTAATCATTTGAAATAATTAGCTATAAATTATTGGAATGTACAACAAGCAGTAATAAATTACAAGAATGTAAAATAGAAAAAAAAAATCATTTATTATAGATTGTGTAATCGTAAAAACTTTAATGAGAATTATAGTGTGATAGTTGTTAAGTTCAAACAAAAGGGGAATGTAAATAAAGTTTTGTTCAATTGAAATGAGATTTTGTTGAGAAATTGTAGAATTTTAGGGAAAGAAAATTTTCTTTGATACGTATAAGAAGTACAGTATTAATGTTTATATGTGTAAAATTTAGCGTAAATCAAATTGTAATATAATCTTTGGAAAATCTAACCAAGGATAATTAGAGTGAATAGGTTATCATTAATACTTAAGCTTATTGTGTTTTCTTTTGTTGTAACCAAGTTGGTCGAACGCTTGTCAACAAAATGTAAATTTTAGCCAATAGATTATTTAGGAGTCATGCATATAAATATTAAAAACCTAAACGGAAAAAAATGTGATAACTAGTTAGCAACAAAAGAATATTCTTTTACTTTATTTTCCTAAAAGGAAGGAATTTTGTAGATATAGAACATGTAAATGAATATTAACTTAACCATATAATTACTAGAAAATCTGTAAATGGATTCATAATCTCAAACAAGCGAGCAATAAATTCAGTATCAAGGTTATGAACGACAGTGGTGTAATAATGACAGACAGTGTTGAAAAAGGGGGAAGGAAAGGGTAAGTGACACTACACTCTTTCATGTGGAAGATGATCTTTAGTGACTACACTCTTTTCAATGAAGAATGACCATTGATGAAACTTCAGCAAGGGCATTAATTTGCGATTCCTTGATTCGGGACTCATCAATGAACCCAAATTGGGGACTCTGTAAAGCAATTACGGCAGAGAATTTTTTTTTCGTAAACGGCACTGTAGCGGGCGTCAACTGTCAAGAGTGATGCATGGTATAGCCAAACGGCCGCCGTTAGACAATGATTTAAGAAGGACAACGCCTTGGCACATAACAGATGTTGGACATGGATGAACGACATAAGCGCAAGTGGCGACAATAACAAAGAAACAAAAGACGGTGTCAGTTCATCACAACTACCGACAAGGAGTGTACTAAGGGGACGCCAACATTTTCGACGTATACGTGTGAGTTAGCGGCTGCACATGGACATAACATTTTCCACAAAAGCAGTCTAAGAGCGGATGCAGTTAGGTACAAAGGAACTTATATAGCTGCACAGCGGGAAGCTTGCTTACTGGCACGACATACGGAGCATCTTGTAAGGCGGCAGAACAGATGTTAGTTCCTGGAAGATGACCACCATCAGCGTGTGAACGTAACAAGGGAAGTCGAGGACAATACGGCAATTCGACACACCCGGGTTATGGTACACACATGTGCGGAAAGGAAATCGCTTAGAAAGGACACTTGGGAACGTAAGAACAATCACATAACAGACAACCGTGTAATTAGGTCCGTCGTCATACGGGGAGATGGTGTGGACAGCAAGACTTTTAGAGAGGGGTCTTGGCTGACCTATCAAGAGCAAGGAATTCGGCAAAGGCGGGTGTAAAGAAGAGGTCAACATGGAGACAAGGGTGAAGAGCGAATGGGAAGTAGACCAGAGACCCCAGCCGGAGTATCCAGGAGGAGCCTTCGCAGAATCTGATGCGAGAAACCAATCATGACAGTGATTGTGGTAAGGGTATGACATCCGTGGAGGGAGTCGTGTTGCTGAAGTAATAAAATAAGGTGTTCGCAGAGAAGAAGAGGGCAGTCGATTTCCAATTTTCAAACAATTTAAGTCAGTCTATAAAAATCAGTCAGTCAGTCTATTTTAATCTCAGTTCGGTCGTTTTGGAGAGTTCAGTCTCAGTTCGGTCGTACTCTAATTTTTGTCAGTCAATTCTATTTCGGTATAAACCAGCCAAAGTCTTTCAGATGGACGGTAGCAAAGTGTATTGATACAAGCAAAGAGATCGTTCGGGAGTGTATCAGAGACTATGTAAAACTGTAGAACTAACCCGTGACCAAATACTATGACAATGTCGAGTTAAGTACGATCAGACTTTGTGATCATAAAAATCTCGTTTTTATGAATCTAATGCGAGTGATAAGGTATTGACAATATCACATTACCGTGACATAAGTGACATGAAACAATATAGTAAGATTGTGCCACGTTCTTAACTCACTAAAATGCAATTAAAACCAATTATATTTGCATTGTGAATACAGTATAAATGGTACAATCGCTCTAGTTAAACGCAGCATAAACTATTGCACGCGTACATCAAAAGTGACAAAGAACCTACACGCAAAGTGTTTTAGACGATGAAGTCATATTCGAGTTAACGCAATTAGTCATTATCGTTCATGCGAGTATCCGGATAAAATGTGGGACAAATAGTGTCGTGACGAAGTGTCAAGTGTAATTTAATTGGCGTATCTTCAGCCTGGATTTCTTCGTAGGATGAGAGGTACGACGCAGTTAATCACCGCAATTTGGATACAAACAACAAGTAAATTATTATCATCCATGTAACATTAGATTAGGTCGCCACTGTCCTGCCACTCAAAAAGAACTCGCCACTGAGTAGAATATACATTTATTTAATCGTAGAATATACATTTATTTAATTGTTGAATATACATATATTTAATTGCTCAAAAGTAACGCAAATTGAGAAATATGAATCCATAGAGTAGGATATATTGAAATTTATATGGTCATTAATTAATTAGTCTTTATTGATTTTGTAGATGTTCATAACGCAGAGATAATATAACAGCATTGTGTATTTGATATGTTGTCTAGAAACGCTAACTTTATTCAGTATTTAAATGATATTGAAAACATATAATAAATTTGTATCGTTTATAAAAATTAAATTTGTATTGTTTACGAAAATTAATAGTGTCTGAGTCAGATGATTGTTATTCACCCAAAACACCTGTTTACATATGGTGCTCCAGCACGCGGGGCGTATTATGGCTCAGTGATATCAGAGTGTATCATCAGATATGGCATGCCCGTCCTGGAGCAGTAAACAAGATCTGTAATAAAAACTTACATTTATGAAAACTCCTTTGAATAATTTTAACTAATCTATGCAAGTAGAGACAAACATAAAATATATTACAGTTGCATATGGTGTCCCAACACGTGACACGAGGAAGCAAATTCTAGTAGATAATTGTAACCAAGAGTAAATTTTATACAATTAAAAATTCAATTAGATTATGCAATTAATAAATTTGCATAATACATGTATATTTGTACATGCCGCCCAAACGCGGGACAATAAGCAAAATTTATTAATTAATTAATTTATGCAATTATTAAATCTGCATAAATATTACATTCGTATATGGCTCCCAAAGAACGTGGGGCATAACAAACTACATATACAGCCGTATATGGCGTCCAACTACAGGGCTAAATACACATAAGTACGACAAAGTTCGTACCGACAGCACTATCATAAATACAGATAAAAATTTATATAAATAATGGAATAATTAATTTATGCAAATAAATATGCATGAGATATACATTTGTAACACTGATATTCTAGTTCAGCCACCATCGTCATATATATATCTAGTGTATTTGTAACATTCATCATTTTTATCAACATACAAATTATTATAATGGTTACTATCATAATAATCCATCAATTCTATTTCGTCCATTATACCACTAGAAATCTTGTTACCATAAGTTAGGATTGTCCCGTCTATATCAGTGTTATTTGTTAACGTCAGGTAAATCGTTTTATCATTTTTGTATTCCTCAACTACTACGTCAGGTAAATCATTATAGTCAGGTAAGATATTATCAAAATTATTTTCTGTCTCTCTTTCAACAGGTACGTATTTCACATGATTCATCATCACCCCTTCTAGTAATTTTCTCAATTCATCATACTTTCTTTCTAACTTATATATTTCTATTTCATTCTCAACATATAACTCTCTTTCTTCATAGCACCACATCACACTCTCACAATTATTACGGACAGAGGGTACAACATTATACAACATTAATTCATTTAACAATAAGGGTCTCTTGCCCTGAAAAAACAACATTAAATCATCATCATCATTATAAACAATAAGGGGAAAATTTGCCCTCTGTCCCCATTCAATTACTACATTATTTTTCCACTCTCTCTCTACTTCATAAACACTCATTAACATTTCATTATCACATTCTAAAACTTCATCAGTACTATTTGTTATTATATTTTCATCATTTACTTCTGCATTAATCTTCACCCCCACTATACTCTCAAAATTGTCTACTATTTCGTCATTTTTACATTTTGTCTTACTTAAAACATTGTTACCTAATTTCTCGAACTTCTGTTCTAACTTATTTAAACTGTTTCTTATTGTTTCGTTAGTGCTTTCTAAATGTTTATTCATTTCTTGTATCTCATGTTTCAACTCTTTATTCTGATTTTTTAATAACTCTTCAAAACTATTCTTTTGGATATCAAACTTCTCATTGATACTACTTTTGAACTCTTGCATATCGTTTTTCTGTTCATTAAAAAGCAATTTCATCATCTTAATCATATCATTTTCTTGTATCTCAGCTATTTTAAAAGATTTTATTATAATACTCTTTATACTATTTAATAATTATCATACATACCAATTATTATGTATATTACCTCATAATACTCCTTATATAATTCGACAAATAATTCACTACATACATAACCCTATCAAAACATAACCCCATACTTGCGTCTATTTTACGTATGAAAAAAAAAATTTATTTTACCTTAAACAACCATTCTGCTTCTCCCCGTAGACCGTATTTTATATAAATTTATTGATATAAAATTGTCCCTGTTCGGGCGCCAAATGTGATATTTCGTTTTATTGATATTAATAACTAAATATAATGTGATTTCGAATTTGTCAAAATTGTACTACTTACTTTGTCGGGCGCCATCTTGCCAACTGCAAGAAAATAATTTACCAAGGTCCGTATCAGCGAACTAGAAGAACAGAATTGGTTGTTTGAAATGACTACTTCGATCTACTATACTCAAACAAACTTGTGTTTATTCATAATTTAGTTTTACTGTTGCATATTAACGACAATGACAAAATTACTCCTCCCATCTTTTATACTTTTACTATTTTAACATTGACAGTGTACATGCTTTATTCTGACTACAACTTTCAAAACATTATTGATAATTAAACTGTTGAACACTAAAACAAATGCTGTAAAGAAATAATACTCAACTAACTTTTCTTAACTTAAACCAGCGCCTTTGTAATTACGTAATTCAAACTCACCCATACACACTCACACACTTTCACATTAGACAAGTTATATTCACATTAGAGCTCATATTTTAAATTAATTTTCCCCCTCTGTTCTTGTACTGTATGAAAATAATAAAATTTGTTAATTTACTTTCCTGTTATTACGTTGAAGGTACCCTCCTACAATGTCTTCTCGTATACACACACTGATTTATTGCCGAACTGTTACATGATTATTTACTTATTATTTTCTCACTGTATCTATTCGGTTTCAAAAATACTGTTTTAGATGATCAAATCTTAAAATTTTTTACATTTTTTATGTTGCGGGCGCATCGGCGAACACAATAACTTCGCCCGAAAACCCGGCGAACCGGCGACGCACAGTGGTTAGCGTCTGTATAACTCAGATGTTGTTTTGCGACTGTTTGTTCGGTGCCTCACACAGTTGCTGGCGTGACACACCCAGGATAGGCTCTGACGAAACCGATGACACACATCGTTACATAAGTTGCTGACGCAACGCATCGCCTGACACGATTATGTCATTTGTTGTTACATAACGTGTTTACGTTTTTCGTGTTCGTCATTGTCCTTGAACTGATTTTGGTACAGTTGTTGGCTGTTATTAAACTGTTTATATGAATATCATTAAATAATTGTCACAGTCAATGCTGCCACGTTGCGATCGCTTCCACAATAACAAATTTACCTCTCGGTCATAACATTTTCCTATCACTCAACAAGTTAATTATTATTTATGAAAAAATACAAATTCTGTTATTACCCCAGGTATGCCCAAAAATGCCCCGCTACAAAGTTTCTTAGGAGATATTGTTTAAGATTTTGAGTGTTTTACAAAACATAGTTTTATTTAAAATATTTAATTGATTGATTTCCATACTTCAACTATGTAAACAACGTGTTTGGTAACTTATGTGCTCTTTATTATATTATTCTATATTTGGATGTGTCTTTATAATTTGATCAGGCTGGCTGTGACTGACGTTAACTTACCAATATTTAACATAAAACAAGAATGGATAGTACGCATAATGAGGTAAATGTAGTTAAGTATTTAACATGGTTTACAATTTTTGTACACATTTATAGTAAGATGAATATTTATATTCTAAAGATATTTTTATATCTTTTTACTGAAGAAATTTAAAATATTGTTGACGCATTTATAATTAATATTTATGTGGATTTCAATAGTGATTTTTAAAATAGAACACTAGGTCAAATGCTATCATTCTCATAGTGCCCATACACAAGAATCTGTTATTGGATGGATATAGTATGGAACTCAAATCTGCATACCATAAATATACAGAGACTGGTCAACAACAGTCTGCTTACATGATGGCCTGTACAGAGAGTTAAGACACTTCAGGGAATTGCCAGATATTAACATGTCGACTGAAAACATTCTGAACCATTAAGAACTATTTTGTGGAGGCAGGTTTTACCCAAAGCTCTTATCTAATGGGACATATTCATCAGATAAACATGTTACAAAAAGCCTGTTCCAAGAATGGTTATTGACTGTTTCAAACTCCAGTGTTGGCTTTCTGCCCACTAGAACTACATGGTTACTACAAAGTTACTCACTTTCATTTCATGCATCCTCAGGCATGAGTATGCATTTAACTATTCACACCAGTGTGCACATCTGTGTGCATTCTGTGTGTGTGTGTGTGTGTGTGTGTGTGTGTGTGTGTGTGTGTGTGTGTGTGTGTGTGTGTGTTAAAACCAGTATAGTGCTTGCTAAGTCACTGTAGTAAGTAATACGACTCATATGCAATAAGCACTGCTTCTCCTCCTATGAAATTAAGCCATGGCCTCCTCTATCTTGACACCACCACCTTACTCTACCAGAAGCTTCCACTCCTAGTATCTCAACACCCTTGGGCAACAATATCTTCTCATCTTTTTCTTAGGAGGCTTTTGTCTTTTGCTTTTAACGTTTCCGCATTAAGGACTCCTCTTGTGTTGTCTATTCTCATGGCATGGCCAGCTCACTGCAATCTCGTCAGGTCTATGTACATTTATTTCCATTGTCAATTTGTTAAAATGACAATATATCTCATGGCTATATCATATATTCCATTCCCCATGGTATATATAGAGCGCATGGTCTATATATACTATATATATATTGTAACATGATAGATATTCCACCAATAATTAATTCATTTAAGATCATAAAAAATAATTAAATTACATATACTCTAAGAATATCAAATGAAATTCAAATAAACTTCAAAGGAAAACACCACAATAAAAGAAAACCATAATTAAATAATAAAAAATACAACCATAAAAGTCAAAGAAAGAATTAAAGAAAACTCATATTAAACAATCAGGAGATTACCCAGGAGATTAGGAGCAGGAGATAAACAAGATACCCCAAAATCAAGAAAAAAGAATAAGATTAGGAGTCGGTGATAATCAAAATACCCCAAACACAAGAAGAAAGAAGAGTAAGGTTTAATATCAGGTAATAAACAAGATACCCTGAAACCAAGAAAGAAGAGTAAAGTCAGTATCAGATAATAAAGAAGATACTCCGAACCAACCATCAGACAAGATAACGCTGAGTACCTTGGTTTATCCAAGAGTGAACACAAGAAGGAAGACGAGAAGAAAGGAAGAAATAGGATGGAAGAAACACCATAAAAAACCTATTATTAACTACCATTGACCCCAAACCAATAGATACAAAATTAAAGAAAGTATAACATCCCGAAACCCTATAAAATTGTAATTATTTATAAACAAAAGTGTTGTGTAGTATGATAAAAGGTGCACCAACTAAAGTTATTATGTGATAAAAAATAAACAAATCTTCACAGTCCATGATGAGTAAAGGTCTGGTCTGAGAATAATAAAACTCCCATATAAGTCAGAACCAACAGTGAAAGTGTACTGGTGTGAGTGTTTTGAAATGTAATAAACTTCAAGTTGTAGTGTTACTATAACTTAAACTATATGCTATAAAACAACTTTTATATTTGATAATTAACAAATAACGAAATATTAAAATGGAAGGTATTTCCAATATTTCATTAAATAAGATCACTTTGTTATCTCAAGACATTCATAGGAATGACAATAACAAAGAAAGTGTGGGTGGAAATGTTTACTATATAAGGGGATGTTAAATAATAGTAATAAAATCAGAAAGGACTGGTAATAGTTTAAGTGTTAATAGAATTAAGAAGTTTAAATGGCTGATATTGTTTAAAGCCATGAATTCCATATTTTTAAAAAAAGAGTTATAATAGAGTAAGGTTTATATGTTTAGAGTAAGTTATATTAGTTAAATAACAGCATACATACCAATTAAAATGTTTCAGAATGGATGCTGTATTAATTTACAAATGAGCTAAATGTATGTTCAAAACAGTTTCAGCAAACATGTTCAATTTTATAGAATGCTGATTAATGTTAATTATTATTTTTGTGACCGTAGCATGAATTAGATGCTACACATCTCAGTAACTATATAAACAAGTTTATTTTATGTCATGTTAACTATTAAGAGTCAGAGGAGGAGTAGAAGTAAATTTATTTGAAAAAACCATACAGGTAAAATACTAAACTCTAGGCCAAATAATGAATTCATAAAAATCAATATAAACCAGTTAATTCACCAATGAATCATGTAAACTGACAAGATTTAGGTAAGGTAGGTCAATTAACAACTACTGTAAATGAACCTATGATTTAAAAGAGTAATACCTTAAATTAAATAATAGAAAAATACCTTAAATTATTGAAATGTATAAATTAACTATTTTTAAAGAGGAATGTTAAATTCAGAAATTATCACTAAAAAACAGTTCAAATGTTAAATGTATAAGTAATTAAGGAAAGGAATGGATTTGTGACCATTTGAAATTTATTATAATTATATTAATAACACTTAAAATGGCAGTAAAAGTGGGGAAGGACGGAAACAGAGTTTTGGGCCTAGATTTCCAAAAAGACAGAAATTTGGTAATTTTAACAAAAATCTCAACAAATATGGACTATGACATATCAAATTAAACAGAATGAGATAAATAAACCAATTATATGGTTAATAGTTCATGAAAGCGAACAATAAACTAAAATTATTCCATATATAATGTACTTTATAATTATGTAAATGGGAAGTGATAATTATTTTAACAATACTTTTCCAATATTAACTTGGCAAGATTTTTACTAAAGTGAAGGAAGTTAGTTAGTTCTTTGTTAACGTTCAAACTGAACAGTCGATGCGGAATTGCGTTCTTTAAAACCGTACAATGAAGTGCTAAGGTTAAGGCCTACAATCTGTGAGAAACGAGAGTTACATAAATAAACACTTTTCAAGTCAAAACTTATAAAAAAACTCCACGACAACAGTGAAAACGAACACCACACTACATAATACAAGTGTTTTAAAACAACAAAACTACATATTATTAATAATTCAATCTACCACAAATTAACAATTCTTCGTAACGAACAGACATAAGTGAACACCTCTAATAGAAAATAATTAACACCAGTGGACACTGAACACTCATCCAGACTACCCCAAACAACATACTAGACAGTTTACACAATTTCGGGGATCTTTAAAACAATTATAAAGGTGATTTTATTGTGAGATTTTCTCGCGACGAATATTCCGAATAACCTCTTCAATTCTGCTCGCGGCCATGATGGAAACACGATGCACTGCCACCAACTTCAACTGACTTCATAGCCTACAATTGGTCTGAAACTCAAATATATTAAACATTTTATATATTATTCACAATTGTTAGATATTAATTATTTAAAATTATTTCTTGTAAATGTTATACTTTCTCGTCCTGCCCTTCTCTGACTATTATAAAATAATCGCTTAAAGAACCTTTTTTAATAATTATATGAATTTTTAACCTGTATTCAAATATCGATCTATCCCTGGGACGGAGTCGAACAATTGCTCTAAATCAATTTAATATCGATTATTGTTAATATTTGTCAATAAATCAATTCATTTCAACTGTGTGGATTAGAAAATTATTTCACACTTTACTGTAAGGTTTTAATTAAGAACGAGACTTCCTGGAAGACGAAAAATATTAACGAAAGGTGAGATACTGGAGCAGCACGGAAAATCATTAATCGATTGCTGAAAGGAGACAATATGATTAACTCCGGATTTTGTTAATCTCTACCAGAAGTGCAAATTAAACAGAAAATACCTTTCAGAATTCTAGAAACTTGAATAAAACAATAAACAAGGATTAATTCTAAATTATACAACAAACAAACATACATTTTTTTTTCTTTCAGAAAAATTTTTTTTTTAATAAAATTTTTTCTTTCTTTTATTTGTAACTATAGTTTACAGGTCTCATTACAATATATATATATATATATATATATATATACACGAACGCACGTATGAAATATATAAAATGTAAATAATAAAAATAATGTAATAAATATACATTATCTATAAGAAATAATATAAGAAATAAACGTAGTATTTAATTTTAAATAAATCAAATATTGTAAGTAAGCCTGCTTATGGAATTAAATAGCTTAGTTAGTTAAATCCAGCAACGAAGGGGAGAAAAATGACACGCGCTGACCGGCAGAGGTGACATCAGAGCGACCTGCCGCCGCTTGTGTATTTGTCTGCGTGTGTGTGTATGTGTAAACGACAGACAGGTTGAATTATGCAAACGAGGGTGGAAGATTTTACACAGTTTTTTAAGTACTGAACGATAACCAGAAGTCACACGAATCAGCGACATATGTAAAAACATAGCTGGCGCCTGGCGCTTCAGTTTGGCATTAAGTGGTCATTAATCATGGGAACCATTCAGCCACCTTGTCAAATTTTGCCATAACTGCCATAATTTACACACCATAACATTCATAATTTGCATAAAAAAAGTTTAATATTATACCGAACGATTGGTGAAATAATATTTATAAAAAAGTGTGCGCTTCATAGAAAGATGCATAGGTTGAAAGTAACAATTAAATCGACGCGCCGACCTGTTCAATGTTGTCAAAACAGTTTCCAACAGGAATTTCAATTATGGGAGCAGTATAAAACCCCAGCGAGCGACACACTCTTTCTCAGATAAAGCTCAGATGAACTCACTTTGACACGTAAGATCCACGCTTCTCGCAACCGCGAATTTTACAAAATCATGTAAGGTTTTTAAACAGTATTCAATAACATGAAGTGCGATGGAACCGACATTACGTCGGTGCAAGTATTAATGAACATGAGTGATTTTAAAAAGACTATACTAACGAATCTACGAGAGTTGTAACTACGATGAAATTCGAGAAGTCTACATAGAACTTCTAGACATCTACGAGGGACAAGAAAAGAAGAGGAGAGGAACTAGAGAAGAAGACGAGAAGACACAGGGACAGCCACATGCAGCTACATCCAGCCGTACATCATCACGACCAGAGGTCCATGTCAGAACTCAGCATCCAGGATACGGAGCGAGAAATTTCAATGACACAGAGACAGAGAAGGTGATACCGAAGAGGATCAACAAACTTGAGACAAACTCAAATATGAGAGTTACGTAATTAGAAGATTGTTAATTAATTGATACATTAAATAATAGAATCAATTAAAGTAATAAATGTTCTCTATTAATATTTTAATAAATGTTTAAGTAATTAAAAGTTTTTATTAAGTGGTATAGCCTGTATTAAAAACCACGCTTGGAAAGACAAGATGAGTATTAAAGTTTATACGTATTAATTACATTTTATAATAATTATATGTGTTATATATTATATGTCTGTGTAATATTTCAGGTCATATATGATTTATGGATGTGTATACTATGTCTTAGAAATATAAGAAATAAGATTTAAACACGTTATAAATTGCATTATATTCAGATCGAATATAAGGTTTCAAATAATAATTAACCCACACAAAACAATTAATAATATGATAATTTGAATTTTTAAAGAATAAATCAAATGAATATGATTTTATTAAAACAGTCGTACTAATTTCACTACCAGTACTGAATCCTCTGTACTCTTTACTTGTATTAAAACTTATATAACGATATTCACATGCTTATCCACACTCAATCAACGACTAAAGCCTGCAACCCAGCTGGGGAACATCAAGGTAAATACTGCAGAAGAAGAGTATACCTCCGAGACGTGGGTAAGTGCGCACAAATGAGTAAGAGCATATGTGTAAAAGTAAGTGTCTAAAAATAACGTTGTTTTATATATATATATATATATATATATATATATATATATATATATATATATATATTGTAACATTGCAAAATGTCACAAGATCATAAAACATTAATGAACCAAATAAGACAGTCAATAACCACAAGAAACGATAAGTTATGAACCTTTTAAGTAGAAAAGATATAAGAATAAGATGATGAAGATGAAGAAAGTATAATTTAATTATCCATGAACATAAATATAATGACAGACAATACAGACAAACTGAACTAAAGACAAGACGTGAAATGACTAAAGAAAATACCCATAGATTGGAATAGTGAGTAAACTAATGAGGCAAATCTGCAAAGAATAAAATAAGGAAAACCTAAGATTAACTTATGAAGGAGATATGACAGTGGAAGATAAAAGGGATCAATAGGATCATAGAAAACAATTAAAGTGATAAAAATGAAGAAAATACTTATTAAAATGACAAACAAAACATACCCAAATGACATGACCATAATCATTGTTGAGATTTAAAATAAAAGATACCCAATAAGATAAGGAGAGTGAAGTAATGAACCTGTAATTATGAAATATACATAATGATGTATAACAGTAAACAATAAGATTGTATTTTATATTTAAATAATATAAATAATGTAACTTAATGAAGGTCAGAAAGATCTGATTGATAGTTAAAATGTACTTATAATATAAGCCAAAATGGACAATGACAATTATAATGATGAATAATAGATGATACTGTTGATAAGTAATGATAAGTAAAAATGAATAGCTGTAACCATAATAAGAATTAGTAGTTAGTACTACGAACGGTGAGTACTTAGCAATTAAAATCAATAAAGAATAACCAATATGTGAACTGAAATTAACCAGTAAGAGTCAGAGTTAGCAACATAACCTAACCTGCTGTAAAAAATCACTAATAATTACAAAAGATAATATAAAATTGATGCAAATCTAGTGAATGTTGATTTTGGGTGAAACTAGATCACTTAAAGAAAGTTCTGATACAGATTTAATGACAACAAGATATTGTAATTGTTGTCAGTAATGTAAATAACATGATAAAATCAGATGGAATAAAAAGCACTTATATGATACTTAATAAAGCTACTAAAATAACAGTGATCAGTGCATATGAGTATTATTACTACTAAAAGTGATAATTGAAATAACTAATGGTAATAAACCAAATCATAAGTTGCACTAATAATTTAACAATAATGCAAATAATATGAACAGCACCTGCAGCACCAAGATGCACACAGATATAATAAGAAAAATAGACTGTTCAGATTAGTGCTGCGATCGATCAAAATATTTAATCGGTTAATCAAGAAGGTTTAATCGATTAATCAGTCGATTAATCGAGTTTGGGTACTAAAAAAGTAATTCATACTGGAGGCCTTTACTTGATGAAAATCCATTTTTTATAATTTTATAAAGAAAACTACAAACTTGTTTTCGTGATTTTCACTCGTCATATATTTAAAAAATATAATAACCACGACAGCTGTTTCGGCACACAGTGCCTTCTTCAGATGGTAAGAGCTGACTAGTTACGCACAATAAAATATCACATAAAGCCAGTGCTATGAAAACGATAATCGACTTAAGTTAGAACAATAAACAATACACATAACATATACACAACTATATACAAATTAGAAAGGAACGTACACTTACTTATATAATTTCAAATTTAAAAGCGGAGAGCTATTTAAATCAGTTTGGTTGTTCAAAAGCAAACCTAAATCTTTACACTTATTAATTTCGAGGGGTTCAAGTAAATCAAGTTTTTTACCTTTTTCCCATACATGTAAAATTTTAAAGTTATCATTCAAATTATGATCATTTTCCGACAAATGATTCGCATAATTAGATTTACCATCCTGATATCTCAAACTATAATTGTGATCGTACATTCTTTTTGAAAACGACCTTCCAGACTGGCCAATATAAATTTTGTCACAAGACCCACACGATAACTCATATACTCCTGACTTTTGGAATTTCTCTACTTTACTCTTATTGTTCTTAATATATCTACCAAGAGAAGATATCTTTTAGATATGGTTTTTAATATATACCACTTAATAAAAACTTTTAATTAATTAAATATATATTAAAATATTAATAGAGAACATTTATTACTTTGATTTATTCTATTATTTAATGTCTCAATTAATTAACAATCTTCTAATTAGGTAAATCTCTTATTTGAATTTAATTATCTAATCAACTACAAAAATATAATAAAAATATAGTTCTTCCTTGACCATTTATTTATGAGATTACTACAGTTCTATTCTCTATTCTCAATTATACTTTGAACATTTATTTATTCATTATGCAAATTTAAAAATATACTAATGTTCTTGTAAACTTGTATATGGAAACTAGAGCTTTTTTTCCGATAGACCTCAGGGTCATTTATAATATTAAATAAACGTCTGACTTCACCTGCATTTTTCTGCAACCATTTAACTTTTTCGTTACCGTCATCTGGACTCTCAAGTTTGTTGATCCTCTTCGGTATCACCTTCTCTGTCTCTGCGTCGTTTAAATTCCTCGCTCCGTCTCCTGGATGCTGAGTTCTGACGTGGACCTCTGGTCGTGATGATGTACGGCTGGATGTAGCTGCATGTGCTGTCCCTGCGTCCTCTCGCCATCTTGTTCTAGTTCCTCTCCTCTTCTTATCTTGTCCCTCGTAGATGTCTAGAAGTTCTATGTAGACTTCTCGAATTTCATCGTAGTTACAACTCTTGTAGATTCGTTAGTATAGTCTTTTTAAAATCACTCGTGTTCATTAATACTTGCACCGACATAATGCCGGTTCCATCGCACTTCACGTTATTGAATACTGTTTAAAAACCTTACATGATTTTGTAAAATTCGCGGTTGCGAGATGCGTGGATCTTACGTGTCAAAGTGAGTTCATCTGAGAAAGAGTGTGTCGCTCGCTGGGGTTTTATACTGCTCCCATCGTTGATGCCTGTTGGAAACTGTTTTGACAACATTGAACAGGTTGGCGCGTCGATTTAATTGTTACTTTCAACCTACGCGTCTTTCTATGAAGCGCACACTTTTTTATAAATATTATTTCACCAATCGTTCGGTATAATATTAAACTTTGTTTATGCAAATTATGAATGTTAAGGTGTGTAAATTGTGGCAGTTATGGCAAAATTTCACACGGTGGCTGAACGGTTCCCACGATTAATGACCACTTAATGCCAAACTGAAGCGCCAGGCGTCAGCTATGTTTTTACGTAGTCGCTGATTCGTGTGACTTCTGGTTATCGCTCAGTACTTAAAAAACTGTGTAAAATCTTCCACCCTCGTTTGCATAATTCAACCTGTCTGTCGTTTACACATGTACACATACACACACACACGCAAACTGATACACAGGCGGCGGCATGTCGCTCTGACATTACCTCTGCCGGTCAGCGCGTGTCAATTTCTCCCCTTCACTACGTTTAAAACCAACTAAGCTATTTGATTCCATATGCAGGCTTACTTACAATATTGGATTTATTTAAAATTAAATACTATGTTTATTTCTTATATTATTTCTTATACCTAATGTATATTTATTACATTATTTTTCTTATTTACATTTTATATATCTCATACGTGCTTTCGTATGCTATCATACCACAGTCAGGGCTTGATACATATACTTATGCTAAACGTATCGTTGCATAAATTCCCCTGCTGGGTAAAATAAAATTTGAATTTTATTCAAATTTTATTTCTTTACTCAGAAATTATTTATTTTATTATTTATTACAACTCACAATTAGTGGTTATAAGGGTTCTTAAATTTTTTTCACTCTTTCCCTGGGTGGATTACGTCCCTCCCATGGATTTATAAGTTGACTTTTTATTTATTCATCCATAGAATTTACGGAATGCTGATGCATGGTACTTTCCAATAATCTTTCTTCTTGTCGGATCGTAGACGATAAATGTGTGCCGTCCTTTCCTCCTTTGTAATAAGTAGGGTCCCTCGTACAGTCTGAATAGTTTCTTTGCTGTATTGTCGATTCGTTTTCCCACTGGATTACTTCTTAGTAGCACTCAGTGGTGTACCTAGGGGGTGGCGGGGTTGGCCCCCACCAGGGGCGCTGTCACGGACGGGGCACGATACGTGGTGATTTTTTGCCCTCAAAGGTAGGATAATGTTAAAGTAAAAAATCTCATCCACATATCCAGTTAGAAAAAGGTGAGAATTTGAAGTACGAAAAAAGGGGCGTCATCACGGACAGGGCGCCGATGTGTGGCGATTTTTTAAGGTAGGATTTTTAGTGCTGTTGGTAATGTAGATCGCATCCAACAAGTGCTGCTATCTCTGTTCTTCAGGGAGATACCAACTGAATTCTCGCCATCTTAGCAGTCGTTGTTTGGGGTTTGTGAGAGAAATACTGATTTTGCATTCTTCGTTATAAGAAAATAAGAAATAAGCTTTTTTTGTTCTACGGTAAAACGGTAAATACCATTCCTTTCTTTTTATGAAACAACAGATAACATATATAGAGCAGTGATTGATAGACTATTTAATAATATAGTTCTTTTATTAGTGATCTGAGTAGTTTTTCTGTTTTTACTTCAAAAATAAAATATGCTCTTGGGGCAATTTGCAAGAAAATTTATAAGAAAAACAGAAAAACGAAAATGGTCTGCAGAAGGTCTTGTAACTAGACTTCACAAACAATTAAATTTAGAATTGTTTGAAATAATCTAACCTCTGACAATGATCATTTGTATTTGTAATCACATCACAGTCTGTGAATTTGTTCTATTGTTTATTACTGAAAATGATACACTCTTGTCATCAGTATACTTTATCTTGTGCAATTGCAAGCGATTTATTTATATTCAATTATATAAATAATTTTTTCCAAATATATATTCACTTTATGTGTATTGAAAATCGTTATGGAAAAAATAGAATAGTTTAAGAAGGTTCACTCGAAATTTCATTTCGTACGGATTTTCATAAAATTTTAATATGTTATGCAAAGGACGCTATCTGCCACCCTTTTCTTATTTACGATTTCAGATTCATTAGTACAAATGAGCATACAGGAAAAGGCCTTTGAAACAACATTCTTAATAAATTAAATGAAGATGGTCTCAGTATTGGTAACTGTCATGGTCAGGGCTATGATAATGGCAGTAACATGGCCGGAAAATATATTGGTGTTCAAGCACAAATTCTTACACTAAACAATCAAGCTCGGTATGTGCCATATGCTGCCCACAGTTTAAATCTAATTGGCGTGCATGCTGCAGCTGCTTCACCTTTGGCGATAACTTTTTTTTTAATTATCTAAAAGTTATTCACTTTTTTTAGTGGTTCAACTGGAAGGTGGCAAGCTTTATTAAGTAATCTTGACATTACTTTGAAGGGCTATTGCAACACAAGATGGTCAGCTAAATGAAGAGCTGTCAGTGCTTTGAAAAGAACATTGACTGAAGTATTTTCATCCCTTAACGAAATGGCACGTCATGAGAAATGGAATCTAGAGACTAGAGTCAGGGCTCAAGCAATTATTAAACAAATAGATTATAAATTTCTCTGTCTTTTGCAGCTATGGGAAAGAATCCTTGTTTCAATCGACAAAATCAGCAAAGCTCTTCAAAAAGAGACTGTTTCCATCGACAAGGCATGCAAAATGATTAAAGGATTGACCAAGACAATTCAGGCGATCAGGGATGAGGGGTTAGAACCGGCTATCGAATATGCAACACAGAAAGCCAAAGAAATTGGCATTGATTCCAACTTTCCTCAAAAAAGGTGTAAGAAAGTGAGTACAAAAGAACTTGATCTGGAGTCTAGGCATGATAATACCAGTTTCCTCACTCCACATGATGAGTTTAGAAGAGAGGTTAATGTGGTTTTTGACAGGATTTTATCAGAGTTGAAGACAAGATATGAAGGAATGTCTTCAATATCTTCAGATTTTTACTTTTTAACCGGGCCAGCATTGAGAAATCAATCCTTGAATGATCTTACAAAATGTGCTACTGACTTTGGGTTAAAATATTCAAATGATGTAGACGTGGTCGAACGCTGCAATGAATAGTTGTCTTGATTATTCATCTCTTCTTTCACAGCACTAACACTTATCTAAAAATGAAACTTTTTCTTGTGAAACTTACTGTTTATTCTCTTCTCGTTGAACGCGTTTCAGCATACGTATTCACCTTCTTCAGCTTTGAGACAGACTGCCATCATTTAGTAACGGTTGTTGTGTGGAAGGTGTAGTGGGGTTGGTGCATGGAGGAAGGGTTGTAATAATACACTAACAAAATTATATACTGGCACAGGTATGTAGATGATATATTACTACACATGAAACACACATACAAGAAATCATCACACTTACCAAAATAATAACTGAACAAAATTACTTTACATACAATAACAAGATATACACGCAACCAGAAGGTCTCCCGATGGGATCCCCCATATCAGGAATACTAGCAGAAATATATATACACAACATAGAACAGAACCACATAATAAACAACAACAAATACACTAACAAAATTATATACTGGCACAGGTATGTAGATGATATATTACTTTTATTCAAAGGCAACACAAGACAAGTTGAAAACTTCCACAAATACATAAACACTATACACCAAAAATTAAAATTTACACTGGAAATTGAACAAAACAATAGTATAAATTTTCTAGACCTAACAATTAACAAAACAAACAATACACACACGTACAAAATATACAGGAAACCAACCACAACTGACATGGTTATACACAACACGTCAAACCACCCAACACAACATAAACATGCGGCCTTCAACCATATGCTCCATAGACTAACTAAAATACCCTTAAATAAACAAGATTACACCGACGAACTCAACACAATAAAATACATAGCAATCAAAAACGGTTACAACCCTAATTTAATAAACACACTACACAAACGCATCAAAAACAAAAACAACAAAACACAAAATACCATCAACACACAACACAATAAATACATCACACTCACATACCACAACTCCTACACACACAAAATCGCCAACACATTCAGAAAACACAAATACAAAATAGCATACAGAACAACCAGTACCATCAAAAAACATATCAATAATACAAACACAGACATAGACAAATATAACAAAACAGGTGTTTACAAATTAAATTGTAATGACTGCAATAGTTTCTACATAGGCCAGACGGGAAGATCTTTTTCATCCCGTTATTCTGAAACTTAAAAGCTTTAACCAACAACAATATACACTCCGCATTTGCCACACACATACACACAGAAAACCACAGTTACACCAACATAGACACTAATCTTGAAATTTTACATTACTTACCCAAAGGTCGAAAACTCAACACAACTGAACAATACGAAATATATAAACACCACACAACACAACCAAACAACATACTTAACGGTCAATTACAATATAAATCACATACACTTTTTGACACAATTATACAAAAAACAAACATTAAGTTGAATCCCCACGCCAATCCCCTTCCTCCACGCACCAACCCCACTACACCTTCCACACAACAACCGTTACTAAATGATGGCAGTCTGTCTCAAAGCTGAAGAAGGCGAATACGTACGCTGAATCGCGTTCAACGAGAAGAGAATAAACAGTAAGTTTCACAAGAAAAAGTTTCATTTTTAGATAATCTGTAATGAAATAGAGACTTTCAAGATGCAAGCTGAAGAACTTTTAGGAGATCTTGAAAAAGTAACACCACTGGATCTGCTTCAAAAAATACAAGAATTCAATCTGAGTGATATTTACCCAAACATTCAAATCGCACTAAGGATCTATCTTACCCTACCAGTAACAGTAGCCTCTTGTGAACGTAGCTTCAGCAAGTTAAAACTGATAAAAAACTATCTGCGGTCTAAAATGGGACAAGAACGTTTGACAAAACTTGCTATCATATCTATCGAACATGAAGAAGTTAAAAAATTCAATTTAGAAGATATGGTAAACGATTTTGCTTCTATGAAAGCAAGAAATGTTGCCTTTAATAAGTCATTACACGTTTCATAGTTTTTGTAAAGAACTTAAGTAATAAAAACAGTCTTTTTGCTTATTAAAATATAATTATAAATTAAATATAATTAAATGTTGGAATATTTTATATATGATCTTTATAATTGAATTTTTTAGGTTTATTTAGCATCTAAGATGTATACAAATTTATAAATTACATTTAAAAACTGCTGAAGAAACATTAAGTTCACATTATTTTTTTCTAATGTCTTTACTTGTATATTTACTTGTCACTTTTTAAGATACATTTGTTATAAATATATAAAATTTTATATTATTTTAATATATTTTGTAAAATGTATATATTACTATATTTTATAAAATGTTATATATTTATTTTGGGTCAAATTTTGTGAAGCCATTATTCTTTTAACAATGTGTTGAAAATAATTTTTTTCAAACCTCTCTGTGGGAATAAAAATAGAATTTCTCATGAAATAAAGTTGCTTTTCTTAGGTACGGTACTTTTAAAGAAATTTGTTAGTTTATTACTAAATCCTTTTCTAAATAGTAATAAAAAACTTATGTTATCTTTGGCTCAGAAACAAGCATTAATTGACAATGACAAGCAAGTGTTTTAAGGTTAATTACTTTTCTACCAAAAAGTGGGGGGGGCGCCACCCTTCTGTTTTGCCAGGGGCGCCAGAAACCCTAGGTACACCACTGGTAGAACTCTCTCTCCTTCATGGAATGTGATGAGTTTGTGCGTTCTGTTGAACTCGATCCTCTTTTCTCCAAATTTTTCCATCCTCTTCTTTGCATTGTTGTACTTGTGACTCAATGGAATTTGTAGATTTTGGTTTGGAGGTTTGTCAATGTTTCTCGACCAGAATCTATTAGATTTTTTATTTGTTTCCAGTTCCACCGGTGTATATCCCATAGCTTCACTGTATGTAGCATTTATAGCTTGTTCAGAAAATGATATGTACTCTGCCCATCGGTTATGTTGTTCATTACAGTAGATGCGTAAATGTTTTCCTAACTCTTTATTTACCCTTTCAGCAAGGTTTCCTTGTGGATGTCGTATTGACGTTAACACTGGTTGTATGCCGTGCTGAGTTAGCGTTTCTGTCCATGCTTTATTTTGAAATTGTTTACCTTGGTCACTCAATATCTTTTTGATTTGACCATACTTTGGTACGTATTTGCGTAGTATGACATTCAGTACACTTTTTGTGGTGGGTCTTCGAATAGCGTAGAGCGAACTGCCTTGGTGAACACATCTATACATACAAGTATGTGTTTTGTACCCCCGTGAATAGCTCTCGGAAATAGGCCCAGGAAGTCTACTGCTACTAATTCTCCCTTTTCCTGTGTCTTGATATTTTGCATATCTACGTATGTGTGAAGATTCGGATGTTGTGCTGTTTGACATTCGTAGCATCCTGTTAAGATTGCTTTTATTCTTCTAAACATATTATTCAAAATGAAGTCTTCCTTCAAAGCTAAATGACATTTTAAAGCAGACGCATGTGCTAAACTTTGATGACATGGTATAGTTAGCGTTTTTAGCATCTCTGGTGATAGGACTATTTTCCAATCATAATTGACGAGTTTGTACAATATACTATTTTTTATCGTATATCTACTAGATAATGGTGATAACTTCATGTGACTTATCTGCAGATCTTTATTTTGTTCATTTGCTATGTTATTTAGCAAATACTTAACTCTATCATCTGTTTGATATGTAATATTTAATATCTTAACATCGTTACACTTATTTATACTACTTATTGTTCCCCCTTGTGTAGGACAATAGGTGTTCGACAACATTCTTTCCTGTTGTGTCTTCTGTATTGTTTGGGGTGGCGCGCAACTCATGTGTGAGCAGGTCGTTTAACAAGCCTGTCCGTACCGGTATTTTATCTGTGTACGGGTCGTTTTTAAAACCTGTTCGAGCTGGCGTTTGGCTTCTCTTCTGTAGTCATACAGCTTTCTTGTCAATTGTTCTACTATCACCCCCTCCCTCTTTGGAAGTTGACGGGCGTGTCGATTGTTGCACAACTTTATTTTCATAATTGTTTTTATTATTATTATGATTATTATTTGCATTAATGTTCTGTACATTTGAATTGTACAGTTTTACGTGTTTTTTCGACGTACCTGGATGTGAGTACGCTCCTTTATTTGGAGTTAAATTACATTTTTCAAAGGGTTGTTTATACTCTTTCCACTTATCTGCTTTCTTCTCGAACTGCATCGATTTGTTTTGTATTGGATTTTGTGTAGAGTACTGCTGCTGCTGCTGCGGCTGGTTATCTCTTCATTCGTATTCTTTATTAACAAATTGTGATGATTGCGTTACAAGGATAAGAAGTTCCTCAATGGTTTTAACTCCTTGGGTATATACAGCAAGTATAATGTGTCTGTCAAAATGATAACTTAGTTTTAATACTAATTCGTGCTCCGTGAAACTTGGTCTAAGAGGCTTACACCGTTCGACGAGTTGTATGATGTAGTCTTCCATGGAACGTTTCCTGTTGACGTAATACCACCCATACTCCAGCTGGTCTCATACCTCTCTCTGGGTATGTATATTCCAGTATCGATTTTCGAAAGATGCCTTGAACTGTTCATAAGTTTCTGTTTGGTCCCGAACAATCGTATACCATTTGGATGCTGTTTCCTGGAAATGTCGACTTACAAATTCTATACAGTCTCTGTCGTTTAGATTGCTTCCTATTGTTGCCATTTCTCGTTCACACTTATGTAAAAATTCCATGGGGTTCTCCCATTTATTACCTTTAAAACTGATCTTCTCTCGATCGTCTACCTTTGCAGCACACATCATTATAGCACTGGGTCGTCTCTTGACTTCCGCTCGTAGTTTTTCTACCTCCTCTTGTAGTCCATCTTTCATGTTGTTAATTTCCATGGAGTGGTGCGTAGTTTTTCTCGTGACCTCCTCCACAGCTACTTCTACAGTCTCGGTCCTCACAGTGAGTTCCTTTATTCTATTAATGTTGTCCAGGATGCGCTCAGTTACGTCTTTGTGTCTGAGGTCTTGCTCCTGCTTCGTAATTTTAAATTTTTCATTCCACTGTTCGGCCAGTTGTCGAATGTGTTCTTTAGTTTCACGTGGTGTATATTCACGCTGTTCTTTGAAGTTACGATCAATCTTTACAGCTTGTTCATTAAGTGACTGTTGAACTCGCTGTTCGACTGCTTCAACGCGTGCAGTAAGCTCTGTTTTCAAAGTATTACTGACGAATTCTATATTACTTTCTAATTGAGTTTTCACTTCTTCAATAGTGATTTCTAATCTATTACGACTATCTTCTACTTGAGTTTCTAAACTTTCTAAATGAGTTTTAATTTCTGCATTGCTACTCTGTAATTTATTTTCTAATTTTTCACTATTTGTTTTCAACTCTTCTTGAAGTCGTTTAAACATCGTTTCGAAGTCCATTGTTGGTTGCTTCGCCATTGCAGACTATGGTGTCCTAACTCATTCGTTATATGAAGTATATTTTTAATTATTGGTCCACCGTGACTCTATATTTCTTTATTGAAATTTTATTTTATTTATCAGTATTAATTTCACAACTCTTTTTCTCTCTGTACTTAATTTAACAATTTGTAATATTATTTATTACATAAACTGACTATTAATTCTTTCTACAATATTTTTGCTAATTATTTATTAGACTCTCTTTATTACCAGGGCGCCATTTACTTGTAATGATAGTTAAAATCATATTCATTTGATTTATTCTTTAAAATATTCAAATTATCATATTATTAATTGTTTTGTGTGGGTTAATTATTATTTGAACCCTTATATTCGATCTGAATATAATGCAATTTATAACGTGTTTAAATCTTATTTCTTATATTTCTAAGACAGTATACACCTACATAAATCATGTATGACCTGAAATATTACACAGACATATAATACATAACACATATAATTATTATAAAACGTGATTAATACGTATAAAATTTAATATTCATCTTGTCTTTGCAATTGTGGTTTTTAATATATACCACTTAATAAAAACTTTTAATTAATTAAATATATATTAAAATATTAATAGAGAACATTTATTACTTTGATTTATTCTATTATTTAATGTCTCAATTAATTAACAATCTTCTAATTAGGTAAATCCCTTATTTGAATTTAATTATCTAATCAACTACAAAAATATAATAAAAATATGGTTCTTCCGTGATCATTTATTTATGAGATTACTACAGTTCTATTCTCTATTCTCAATTATACTTTGAACATTTATTTATTCATTATGCAAATTTAAAAATATACTAATGTTCTTGTAAACTTGTATATGGAAACTAGAGCTTTTTTTCCGATAGACCTCAGGGTCATTTATAATATTAAATAAATGTCTGACTTCACCTGCATTTTTCTGCAACCATTTAACTTTGTCGTTACCATCATCTGGACTCTCGAGTTTGTTGATCCTCTTCGGTATCACCTTCTCTGTCTCTGCGTCGTTTAAATTCCTCGCTCCGTCTCCTGGATGCTGAGTTCTGATGTGGACCTCTGGTCGTGATGATGTACGGCTGGATGTAGCTGCATGTGCTGTCCCTGCGTCCTCTCGTCTTCTTGTTCTAGTTCCTCTCCTCTTCTTATCTTGTCCCTCGTAGATGTCTAGAAGTTCTATGTAGACTTCTCGAATTTCATCGTAGTTACAACTCTCGTAGATTCGTTAGTATAGTCTTTTTAAAATCACTCGTGTTCATTAATACTTGCACCGACGTAATGCCGGTTCCATCGCACTTCACGTTATTGAATACTGTTTAAAAACCTTACATGATTTTGTAAAATTCGCGGTTGCGAGATGCGTGGATCTTACGTGTCAAAGTGAGTTCATCTGAGAAAGAGTGTGTCGCTCGCTGGGGTTTTATACTGCTCCCGTCGTTGATGCCTGTTGGAAACTGTTTTGACAACATTGAACAGGTCGGCGCATCAATTTAATTGTTACTTTCAACCTACGCGTCTTTCTATGAAGCGCACACTTTTTTATAAATATTATTTCACCAATCGTTCGGTATAATATTAAACTTTGTTTATGCAAATTATGAATGTTAAGGTGTGTAAATTATGGCAGTTATGGCAAAATTTCACACGGTGGCTGAACAGTTCCCATGATTAATGACCACTTAACGCCAAACTGAAGCGCCAGGCATCAGCTATGTTTTTACGTAGTCGCTGATTCGTGTGACTTCTGGTTATCGCTCAGTACTTAAAAAACTGTGTAAAATCTTCCACCCTCGTTTCCATAATTCAACCTGTCTGTCGTTTACACATGTACACATACACACACACGCAAACTGATACACAGGCGGCGGCATGTCGCTCTGACATCACCTCTGCCGGTCAGCGCGTGTCAATTTCTCCCCTTCACTACGTTTAAAACCAACTAAGCTATTTGATTCCATATGCAGGCTTACTTACAATATTGGATTTATTTAAAATTAAATACTACGTTTATTTGTTATATTATTTCTTATACCTAACATATATTTATTACATTATTTTTCTTATTTACATTTTATATATTTCATACGTGCTTTCGTATGCTATCATACCACAGACAGGGGTTGATACATATACTTATGCTAAACATATCGTTGCAATATATATATATATATATAGGTCTGGCTCAGGAGCTTCCTCTCATATAACTTCTGAATGTCCCAGAGCCCTTTGCATGAGTATACAGGCTTCAGAAAAATCTGGATTAAAGTGCTTAACAAAATTTCTTATTAGTGTGATAGCAGTAAAGCTGGATTTTATGCATGTTTTCATAATATATTTTTATAACTTCCTGCAAGTAGCCTGGCAAATATTCCAGTTCCAACATCCAGCCAGACCATGTGAAAGGTCGGCAGAGCATGTCTGTATATTATGTATTTCTGTGGTTGTGACAGTGGGAATTTATTTATTTACTGATAAGTAGATAAGTAATTTATTTATGATTTTGTATAGTATATAGTTGTACTTCAAAACCGAGCAGGTGTTTATAAAAGAACCTCCAATAACTTCATAAATCTGTTGCGAGCCATCAGATGTGCGACAGGAGTAAATCAACAATGTTTCACCTAGTTCTAATTTGAATAGCTTTATTGCTATAACGTTAATAATACATTTATTTCAGCACTTTAAAATTGTCTCTCAGCAACTTAGAACCAAAAAAAGTGACTGGCAATTGTATATTTTAATTTATTATTTTGTCAAGTTGAATATATCAAAAAGCCAGAGATACTGCTATAACGTTTTCTTCATTAATTTTTATAGCCTTTTGAGAACTTAAAGGTGGCAAGGGAACCAGTAGCAAGTCGCAAGACTCCCCACTTCATTTGTCGTAAGTCAGTTTCAATTTCTATACAAAGTATCAAGCTTACTGAAATACCGTAAGCATTTTTGTCACCAGCTCTTGGCCTATTAACAATCTGCTTACAGGGTGTTACTTTAAAAGCACAGAATGTTACAACGATTGGTTGCTCTGTTCACAGGACAAGTAGTAAGCTCAGAGGTGGTAATGGCCAGTGAGTCTGGATGTCCCATCGAAGTACACAGCATAGAAATTGAAAAATGTGACGAAATGTATGACGAAGAATGTGAAGGTGGCAAGTCAATTCCATTTCATCGAGCTGCCTATGACAGGAAAACTGGAATGAGTCCCAACAGCCCAAGAGAACAAGTAAGTGACTCTTTGAGTGTGTGTTTTCATATCCAAAGTTATATACGAATAGTAATCATTAATATATACACTGGCAACTAACATAAGACTGTTTTTCAAATAACAGAGCTACTTAATTAATTATTAAATAAATTAAGTTAATTATATTGTTACCACGGCCTCCTTGATGATTGTATGGTACAGTGGAAAACAAAATACAAGATACCAATGAAATCATTAATAACCAGTTTTAATTATACAATTAATAGTTTGTAATCAACAAGTTATTCAACAAGATTATACTCATACAATAATTCAAGTTAATCTGTCCACACAAATAATAATTTCAACTATAAAGCATTCTGCACTATAATCACTTTTCACTAATACAGCACTTGAGATGCACTGTGTACATCGCCCGACATAAAACTCAACTGAGTAATCGCTGATGGAAGACTGACCCTAAGCAGTAGCTGTCGTTTAAATAGATAGCTCAAGTGTTCCAGAATAATCCATAATATGTGTCAACACTACTCGATAACACTAGAATCTAATTGATTTGGCCTTGAACACAGCATGCTGACTGGTATTGTCTGGAATAGCCTCGTTGATGCACGTTAAGTGTCACATATCCACACAAACATTACAGCTGGGCTCTGCTTGGATAGCCGAGAAACGTGTAGAATGTTCTGTAATGGTGTAACAATAGTAATGAACTAAATAGGCACACACACACACACACACACACACACACACACACACACGTGCACGCCTGTATTGAAGATGAGTAACAATCTTCCACTGTGTTTGAAAAACAAAACCTTAAATCAGTGTATTTTTCTTGAAATAACTTTTGACAATAAGCTTAAAAATCATACAGAAGCTGTGGATTGCACATAGAAGTGTGTAGAGGACTAAACTAGGTATAACAAGAGAAGCCAAGAAAACATTACATGTATAGATTGCAGCTGAAAATAAAACAGGAGGTGAGCATGATATTTGATTAAGCAAAACGGTGGCAGATGATCATAAAAGTCACTATATTGTTGGAGGCAAAAAGGCATAAAGAGCCTACGACAATGGCTTTTTGCAAGATTTGAGAATAACCTGGTACTACAGTATATTCACTGGACAATAAGTCATCCAAAATCTTTTAGATTAAAACAGTGATGAACAGGAGAAGCCAGCTACACAACTATGCATGTTTACAAGTTACTTGTATGAATAGACAAACTAACCTTTTTCAGTCCACCTTGTGGCTTGTTTTTTATATTTATGACACATTTCAAAGCATATACTTCATCATCAGATCTTAAAATATCTCTTGTAGAAGGTCTCATCGGTTAAAAATCCAATATCATTTGTACTGTGTACACGTTTAATAGGTACCCCACCTATTCACATTGTTTTGTATGCTTTGAAGTACGTCATCAATATAAAAAACAAGTCTCAAAGTGGAATGAAAAAGGTTAGTTTGTCTAATTAGTTCATGCTTCAAAGTACAGTAATGTAGTAAGTAACACATTCAACACATCTGACATGTGGACTGAGGAAAATGACTTAACAGCTGCTAACATTCTGCTTTCAGAAAAGACTGTAAGAAAAACTTCTGAAACTGTAACATTAAAAGCAAACAAACAAATAAATGAAAATAAAATTAGTGAATTTCTTGTGCAGTGAAATTATATTAAATATTGACTTAATAACTGACTGCTATGCATATACATATGTACTTTTTCTTTTCTTTTACATACTTTTTACAGTACCCTGTATTGTATATTAGGTTTTGGCAAACATTAAAATAACAAATGTTTGTTATATTAATAAACAGAGTGTTTTGTTCTTGTAGTCCTTCTTTTATTCAAAATCTAGTAATCTGACAATCTGTCACCCATCAGCAGGAGTGGATTAGAATTGCTTGGTGTCCTATACTGCCATCAGACTCGTGCCCCCCCCCCATTTCTAATTCAACCTTTTATCCATTATTTACACTGATAAATGGCATACACATTTTCAAAAGTCAACAATTATTCTATCAAACTCTCAAATTACAACAGATAGTGATTACAATGAGCATAGTAAAATGAGAAACTTAGAACTTACTTAAGATTAGAAAACAATAATCCATCCATTTTTCCTTAATTTTGCCTTAAAAAAGTCATGTATTATTTCTGCTAAATTGAGTGATTCAACCGTCTCACTTTCAATATTCTATCTTGCTAACAAAGATAATCTCTTGGATTTCGTTGTCCATGATGTGTCCGTTACTTAACTTAATATCACTATAGTATTGACGACTCGGAACACTAAGTTTTTTATAAGTAAAAACGTAAAGTTTTACCTTACAGCCTAAACCAGCTTTCACCTATAGAAGGCTTCATCAGAGGCTGTCGTAGGTAGCGCTGTTCGTCTTGTTGTTGGCGACGAGATAGTTTTTCGAAAGATCAAAGCTGTGTGTGTGTGGTGAGATGTGTTCGAATAATGCGTGTGATTTGAATTGTGTCTGTTCGTTTAGGATGTCGTTTTTATTTGTTTTTGTGTGTTTGTATATTTCTAATTGTTCTAGAGTGTCTAATTATACTTATAATAATTATAATATTGTTCAACATAGTATGAACATACTACACGTACACACAAAAGGCCGAAAACTAGACACTCTAGAACAATTAGAAATATACAAACACACAAAAACAAATAAAAACGACATCCTAAACGAACAGACACAATTCAAATCGCACGCATTATTTGAACACATCTCACCACACTCACCCAGCTTTGGTCTTTCGAAAAACTATCTCGTCGCCAACAACAAGACGAACAGCGCTACCTACGACAGCCTCTGATGAAGCCTTCTATAGGTGAAAGCCAGTTTAGGCTGTAAGGTAAAACTTTACGTTTTTACTTATAAAAAACTTAGTGTTCCAAGTCGTCAATACTATAGTGATATTTAAAGATAATCTCTCATCTCCCATAGTTGAACTCAACATATCTTTAATGCATTTTAATCTTGTCAAAAAGTGTGCACACATCTTTTTATGATTTTGGATTGAGGACATTTGTTTTTCATTTTTTCACATTTATTATCTTCAACAAGTTTTTGTGATTTACGACTGGAAGGTGCCCCTCTGACAGCTGACGCCGGGCGGTGGTCCAGCATACTCTAGCATTATGGATAATCTGCCACTGCCCATCAGTCCGATATGTGTCAGCTTACAGAGACTGCAGTACATACTAACAATTATTATGTAGCCTAAGCACTAAACAGTACCATTATTAATAACATTATCTATAGTGTTATCTGTTCTATTCTAATTATAAGTATAACACTACTGACTTGGAACACAAAGTTTTTTATTGCTTGAACCAGTTTTTGCGTATTATAAACTTCATCAGAGGCTGCCACTAGGAGCGCTGTCCGTCGTGTTCTTGGTGACGGCACCGTTATTTGAAAGATTGATGTTGTACAGTGTGATATGTTTGAATTGTATGTGTCATTTGAATTGTGTCTGTTCGTTTAGGATGTGTTTTTATTTTATGTGTTTTTGTGTATTTGTGTGGGTTCTATTCCAATTGTTCATTTCTGAAATTTAGGGATTACTTAAGAACACTAAACTCAGGACTTAACATACTAATTATCTTTTTAAAAGTTTAGAACAAGACACTATATAGTATATGTTAAATAGAATAAGCTAATAAAAAATCTGCAAGAAATACCAATGAAGATGTACAATATTTTTTAATTTTCAGATAAATCGTGTATCAAGCTGGATAGATGGCAGTTTCATCTACAGCACAAGTGAGGTTTGGGTCAGAGCGATGAGGTCGTTTGAGAATGGCACATTTCTCAGTGACATGAGTGGAAAGCTACCTGTTAGAAACACAATGAGAGTACCTCTCTTTAACCAGCCTGTTCCGCATGTCCTGAGGACACTCAGCCCTGAAAGACTCTTCTGTAAGCCTACTATTCAATAATTAATTCACTTTGTAATGCTCTATTTTTATATTATGGAAATAATGGAAATAATATACTGTCACTGTGATAGTCAAGAGGCACTTGACATAATTGATAATAATGTTGCTAATGAGGTTTTGTTTTTGCTTTTTATGTACAACCTACTCTGAAACCAATAGTTACTTAACTTTAGTCTAATTTTTTATTAATACCTTACCCAATATCTGTTATCTGTTGTCTTATCTGTTGGCTCTCTTTCATACTTCCACTATTAACAAATAACATGTGTTCTTTTTTATCTGTTTCTTCATGATATTCTCACGTAGGCTTCCACGGCTCGTGTTCATTATGTTTTTGAAGTCTTCTTCTAGTATGGACCGAGTCTAAAACATCTTGTATGACAATATTTCACTCATATTTCAGTGTGTATCCTCTGGTCTAAGTTACAAAGAGGCTGGCAAGCAAACTCAGTTATATAGTGTAGAAGTGGAGGTGGGTGGTCCGGTAAGTGGATTCTGCCCTATAGGTGTTATGCTGTATGCATTATTTGTGCGGTCAGTCAACCCAATAAAGGGTACCAACGTTGTGTAATAGGTATTATGACAGAATGGTCCTAGAAGCAATAGACATTGATAAACACAAGGATTACATCAACAGAGAAACAGTCATGCTCAACACAACTTGGTACCATTTACTTTCTGGTTTGACTGTAAGTGGGTTGACTGACTGCACCTAAAGGGCAGGGTCCACTTATCAGACCACCCACCACCACTTCTACACTATATAACTGAGTTCACTTGCCGGCGTTTTTGTCACTTAGACCTGAGGATACGCATTGTTATGAGTGAAACGTTGTCATACAAGACATTTTTGAAGAAGACTTCAAAAACATAATATTTTTACATGTATCATCATTTTGTTATTTTCTGTTCAATCATTTCATTAAGTTAGATGGATTGTTTCACTTAAACCTCAATACCCTGCTGATTGCCTCAATGTTTTTGTGCTGAAGAAAGCTATCCTCATTCTGTCTTATCTTGTACAGACCTCTTTAGCTACTAATAACAATTTCTCGACTTCAAATCCAACAGCATTACACACCTTCTTGTATTGTATTTTCCATTTTCCTTTCAATTAGTAACTCCTGCATATAGTTTCTCCTCAAAATATGACTAGTATTAGTTTCATTTGTAATAAGCTTTCCTACATCTTTATCTAAAAGACTTCTTGCTGGTACCTTGTCAATTACATCTTTGTTTACCTCGCATTCTCCCCACAGGCTCATTTTCTGTCCATGTGCATGTGTTTCTGATCTCTACATAACATGCCACTATTTCAGAAAATATTTTCAAATAATAGAAATAATTTATTATTTATTAAGATATTTTATTCTAAATTCATCTTTACAAATAGTTTGTCATTGCCAGCAGAGATTTGCATACAAACACAAACAGTTTATAGTATGAAGTTGTCTGTTTAAATAACTGAACAGTTTGTTGCAAAAAAAAAAAATTATTTACCATTTTAATTTTTGTTGTAAAACTTTTATTGTAAACAGTTTGTCTCTCCACTTCATTTAAATCTAATTGGTTGGAAGCTCTACATCTGGTTTTGTTAGTACCAAATTTCTTTGTTTCTGTTACTGGCCAAACTTATTCATAATTTGCTTCTAGCCACCATTTTCTGAATGCTTTCTTATCCTTCACAATGCCTTCTAATAATACATTTGATTTATTTGAAACATTAAAATAATACTTACAATAATTTTTTTCTATGGTGCTGTCTCGTGGTGGACATTGGCAATCATCATGTCTACCCAGATCTCACTGCTTTGATTTTTAGAAGGCAGTTGTAGGAGTTATAGAAGCAGTAGTTGGAAGAAGAAGTTGTAAAATTCCATATTTTGGTCCTACAAACATGCTTAAAATACTCCAACTTTCTCTTCTGAATACTAAAAATCTCTGACTTTCCTTTATTTGCTTCTCTGAAGCACAAAAGTACTTTTGTCTTTGGACAAATTAATCTGCTTATGAATATAACATTTTGGTATCATATGCACACATTCTAAAATTCATTCCAAATTCTTCTCATCCGCTGTCAGAACAGCAATATCATTCACAAATTTAAACATATGTACCCAGTACTGAATTCTTGGATTATATTTCTTTTCATTCATTTACTGTGTGTTCAATGAGTGTTTGTTGAAGGGTAATGATAGAGTGTATCCTGTTGGCTTGATTTTATATTTTAATCTGTCTTTCTTCACTGTTAATATTTTTAATTACTCTTTGTTATACAATTCTCTGTCACCTACTATCTCTATAGTTCAGTTTAGAATATTCACCATTTTGTGCCAGTTCATATATTGTCAGAAGTATTTTTTATAACACAGAAAGGAAACATGTGGAGTATAAAATGTACTAAATATCTACATGAAAACTAAATATCCTAACATAGATATATAGAAACAGATGGAATACAATTTTACATGATGTCATGTTTAAAAGCTATGGGAGTAAAGTGTTACATATTGTAACGATACAATTAAGCCAAATCTCGTACCAGTGATAAAAAAGATAATTCTTGATATAAAATTACTTCATATGAAATAAAATGTGTAAAAAATGATTAAAATGTAAATACTTTGACAAGACGTACAACGATATTACCCAACCCAAGTGATTGAGCCGAAAACACAAACATAAAGAAGGGAACCACGTAACATACTTATTAAAATGTAAATATTTTGACATGATTGAGCCGAAAACACAAACATAAAGAAGGGAACCACGTAACATACTTAAGAAAAATATGATAGACAAAACAATGATGGACACAGAACTAAAGAAGAACCAGAAGAAGAGGACAGATCCATACAAGTAAACAGAATTTAAACCAGAAGAGAAGAAGAGGAGATCCGAACCGGATTGAAGAAGAAGAAGAGGAAGAATGAAGAGGAGACATATAAAACCCAAGGGGAAACTAACACACATATATAAAAGGGAAAGATTGTATGTTTAGAGATAGAATATGGTCAATAAACCTTGAATAATTATGTATTAACGAAACCAATGTTATTATTAGCATTAATTTAACCTAGGTACCCATTTTTAAGACAATCCAAATGTAAAGCAATGTAGTATAGGAAAAGTACACTAACCCTGTCAGAAAGGTTAGATTCAACCAAAACACAACTAGCCTAGTATTGTTAATAGTAAATATAATACTAAAACAAAATAGTGAGAAATGGTAGGAGAAAGTATAGGGATTACCCATTAAATAACACTAATTACAAAACAGTGAACCAAAGTGAAGTGCTTTAGTGAAGTGTAAATGCCCTAAAAAATAGTGAAAGTGGATGTGAAACATTCAAAATAGAATGCTAAGTAAATAGACACTCTGTAAAACATTGATAAACCACCAATGATTGGAGTGAGATTATAATTAGTTATATACCTAGAAGTAATTAGAAATAGTAATCCAAATTAATATTAAGGAAGCTTGTAATAATATTCAGGGAGAAAGCCCAGTACAATAACTTGTGTTAACATGGCATGATAGGATAGAAGTAAAGTTTGTTATTAAAGATTAAAATTATAAAGAATACAACACCCCATGTTGAAGGGGGAATCAACTTTCATAATTTCATGAAAGGTGATAATGTTTATCACTTTAATTGGTAACTCAAAAAAGAAATCGATGTTAGTACTAAGAATAATTTATGACTTGTAAAGAATAGTTGATTCAATGTTAAAGAAGGAATATGGCTGAAGGGGACTTACAGTCCATAAAACTAACTATTATATTTTAAATGAAGAGTAATGAAAATGTATGTTGAATAGTAATTAAAACACAAACAAATAAGTGAAGCCCATCAGGCTGAATTCAGAATGTAATTTAAAAAAGGAAATACACTAAAAAACAATAATGGCTGTTTGTGACTATGAAAACAGTTAACTGCCAAAGACATTCAAATGCAAATTGTATCAATTCCACAAAAAATCTTACTAATCTAAGAACAGTGAATGGACAGTAATTATATATCAGTTATTTCAACACAGAAATATTATTGTAATAATTTAATTCAAGAAAGATATGTTATTTATTAAATGTCAAATAATTAGACTATAGTTAATGTGTAACAGAATATGACCTTATGAGGTATCATTGTAAACTTTGAAAGGAAAGAAAAATAATAGTGATGTCATTTATTATCCCAAAGGAATTATAAGGGAATAAAATCATTAGGAAAATACTTAATAAATTTGAATAAAAATTCAAATCTTTCTAACAATGTATGTAATTAATTAACAAAGATTTTATTAACCAAGCATTGAATTATTGGTTACTATGACAACGAGACGTTTGAGGGATTATTTTTCCGTTAAATTTTAGAGACGCTGAAGAAACGAAGCGTGGGTAAGCCACACGAAAAATTGGACAAACTAAAATTTTAATTTAAACAGTTATAAAAAGTCGAATCAGTGAACCAAGATAACCCAATATGAAGAGACGTCGATCTATACAGAATTAATGATGTCCAGGAACGAAATTAAATAAACTAATTAAAGAAAAAACCCAGACCAGTTTGAAGAAGATGTTGGAAGCCTTCAACCAGCCCAAATTCGAAAAATATACGCCTATCCTGATGACGACACAGACAACGTGAGATGAACTGATAAGTACCGAATAATTCCTTACTCCCAAAACCCCAAATTACTTAAATTATTTTCAAATGATAAAATTTCTCACTATTTAAAAAGTAGTATTTTCTTTCAAAGGTAAAGGCATAATTTACTTACATTAAAAAACATTTAATTAAACTATAGAGATAACCTTATTTGTGAACATAACTACTGTAACAGAAATACGACACTACTGAACAAATTGTACAAACACATTATAAATCCTAAGTACGCATAAGGTATAGTAGTGTACTTTTTTTCATGTAATCAACGTTTATGTCTATTTTCATGATCAAAAGAACTCCAGATTTTAAAAACATAGTAATTTGTTAAAAGTAACTGAACGATAGTGTTTTGAAATCAATTTTGCCAACCTGAGATGTTTTGTGTTTCAAGCTCTAAGCCGGAGCATAATATTATAAATTTGTTTATGATTCATTTGTCATATTTATTGATAATTAAATGTGTATTAAAAAACGCAGTACAGAACATTACTATCTTGTTATTTCATAGGAATTTTATAGAATATATGTGTGTTAGCGAAGTTTTAAGCAACAGCCATCTAGCGCTCACCACGAGCGGCCGAGTCGACAACCTGTGTAGCAGCGGGAACAATTCGAACGTCACAGCTGTCTAGCTAATATCACTTATTACCTTAAAAATTAAATGTTTTAATTGTTTTAACAGAAACAATTTGGCGCCACCCGGGAATCGTAATCCCTATGAATTAACAGGTAGGTTGTACTGGTGACATTGACAACGCTACGGACTCCAGTAGTGACGTCGATTTATGTAACAACCAGTGTGAGGCAAACACACTACATTCACACTAATACACAAAATAAACAAGTGTGATACATTTCAACAGGTACGACCCTAGTAGATTGTTACAATATGCTTGGCCAGTTCATTTTAAAATCTAACAAAATGTATTCTGACAGCAGATTGTAGGCTTATATTTATAATTTGAAGTAGATGTATAAAATATTCCTTCAGTCGTTCTAATAAGAACTCACAGACTCACAAAATAGACAGACATGACTGTAATGTTGGTCATTTCAAATACAGGATCCCAGAAAATCAAAAACAGAGTGTTATTTTGAAAGTCATATTTATGGTTGATATAATTTTTTTTATTTATTATCATTGCCAATGTATATATTTAATATTTATAATAACTTTACCTCAAGATGTTTTTTCCTTATTTGGAACATGTTTCGGGAAGCCCGCGCTTCCATCCTCAGCCTTCCTGGTTTTGAGCCTAGTGAAGTACTTGTATGTTGGTTGCTTGTTGTTGTGGTTTCCTGTTGGCCTCTGGTACTTTAAATTGGTATTATTGCGTGCGATTGTGGTGTATAAATTAATATTTTGTGTATTTTCGATATTGGGTGCTTTGAAATTTGTGTCATGTTTTGTATTGATTTGTATTTGTTCAAGTATTAGTTTGTTTTGTGTTTGTATATTTGTAAAATTTCCCAATGTTTATTATGGTGCCTTTGTGTAGTATGTGTTTTATTAGTGTCATGTTGGTTATGTCTGGAATAGATGTCCAGTGTTTATTGCATGTATGGCTAAATTAGATTTATATATTTCTGGTTTTTGTATGCGTTTAGGTGTTCAAAATAACATT
The DNA here is from genome assembly GCA_034769895.1 of Magicicada septendecula. Taxonomy (NCBI): domain Eukaryota; kingdom Metazoa; phylum Arthropoda; class Insecta; order Hemiptera; family Cicadidae; genus Magicicada; species Magicicada septendecula. The sequence continues at coordinate 398,700,525 of CM068374.1, read as the reverse complement.
TTTCAGTTTTTTTTTGTCCTATGTAACAGTTATTGCAATCTTGGCATTCAATTTTGTGTATATATATGTATGTATATATATTATATATTTTATAATGACTTTACCTCAAGATGTTTTCTCCTTATTTGGAACATGTTTCGGGAAGCCTTGTGTTCCCATCTTCTGCCTTCCTAATTTTGAGCCTTGTGATGTATTTGTGTGTTGGCTGGTTATTGCTTTGCTTTCCTTGTATGGTATTATTATTTCAAACACTTTCTGCTACAGTCCATTTCTTGATATTGTAACGTCTCTCGAGTTGTTCTCTGAGTATCGTTTGATCTTATCGTCACTCTTGCGATCGTCACTGTATATTATATATTATATACATTGTAACGTTACATAACCCCTGCCCAAATATGATAACATAATCACCAGAGTTAAAACCAGTAATCACACATTTTTAAAAGTCAGAAATGGGGATTAGGTACCAAGCTGTGAGAACCTTTGTACTCTAAAAACACTGTAAACAATAATAATAAAAGTGCAGTGTACAAAGTGGAACATAGTGTACTCGGTGAAAGTGTAAACCTTTAAAAAGGGCATCTCACAGATTTGTGCTGGAGATGAAACAACAATCAATATTGTAGCAGTGGACTATATTGCTGTTGACAAGCTTTGTATTTTTTGTAATTTTATATTGTCTAGGCCACAAAGGTCTTGTACCTAGGAATAATATTTGTGTTTAATATAATTATTTTGTTTAAAGGTAAGATAACCCAGCGTTATATATAAAATAATAATATATCAAATGATGCCCTATGCTCCACTTAGGAGATGCAGGAATGATGATGATGAATATATCAAATAATACTATGTTAGCAAGATGGCATGTAAAAAATAGTTTAGAGTAAGGATACATTAAGTGAATTATAAAGCATAAATAAATCAGAATAAAAGGGATTAAAATATAAAATACCAGTGTACAAGTTCAAGGAAAAATATAAAGAAAAACCTTAAATAAATTAAATTTGATTATAAATAAAATCTATAAAGGATTATTTTTCTAAAAAGAAGAAATGAAATTATAATAATTATTAATAGCCTATATACTAAAAGGTATATAGATTAGCCAATAAAAAACAATAAAAATTCTTGGTTACTAAGAGTAACTAACTAACAAGAATTGAATTAATTGTTCAAATATATTGGAGGTGAGCAGTTAAAAAAAAAAAAGTGTAATGTCTAGAAAAAAAAATTAAGAAATTTATAAATACCATTCGGAAATAATCGGTGACAAATTAATAAAATTAATGAGTGATATCCACTACATCTTAGACATCTTTCGAACGAAATTCACGCCCACAAATTGATGAGAACTTGAAAAAATCAGCCTTCTATTTCCAAGCCTAGCCTACCGAAATTCGACATTGTTGGTGAGATCGTTACCTATTAAAATTTAACTAAATTACACCTCAACTATAAACTTATAACACTATAAACAGCACAATCCCTTTAAATACTTCTGGAAATAAGGTGAATATAAACTTTATTTTTTATTAACCAAAAAACAGCAAAACGTTGTTTGGTTAGTAACATTACTGAGCATTAAATAGTGTTTATTTTTTGTCAGTGAAGGAAAGCGACCTGCGCTCTAGCGGTCAACAAATCAACTGCATAATATAGATTATACAAAATTTTAAAATAATTCATGTAAAGCTTGGTACTGACCTGTATACATTTCTGACTTTCTCAAAGTACAAAGAACTCTAAAATAACCCTGGGAAATTAATTAATTATTTCTTTCTTGTTATTAAGACTAAAAAAAAATAAAAAATATTTGTTATATGATATATGTTTGTAAAAGCAAGATCGAACTAACTCTGTGTTTTATGTAAGAATCGATTATCCATTTTTGTTTTGGGAGACCATAAAAAACGTTAAATAAATTCAAGGAATGCCTTGAGGTTTAAATAATAAAATGTGTATTATTTCCAGTAGATGGTAGTTAGTTACAGATTGTAAGAAGATCGAGAGGAGAACGGACATCCAGAATTTATTATGTACCATTTGGAGTCACTTTAACCTCAAATGGGTTCGTAAAAGTAGCAGTCAGCTGGTACCACGAGCGGACAAATTTGAAATACTCAATTGTATAATAAGAGAGTAATTCTCTTTGCACTCTCTCTCCTAACTACTGTCAAACAACGGTATTGATTTAACATAAATAAAATTTAAGAAAATCTTTCTGAAATCCTTGCATAATCACACACCTTCGATTTTGAAAGCATATAACATAAAAATAACAAATTCTGTGACTCTTAATTAAGTGAGCATTCTGAAAAATAACAAATAGACGTAAATTACTTGAGACTTAAGCTCAGCGAGAGACGTTACAAGATGACGTACAAACGTTGGGCTTAACTACCAAGAGAGTTTATTTGGGTTAAGCTCAGCGAGAGACGTTACAAGATGACGCTAACAACATGGGGCAAATAAAACATAAATTTTCATAAAATAATTACAGTGACGATTGCAATAGTGACGATAAGACCAAAATATACTCAGAGAACAACTCGAGAGACGTTACAACATCAAGAAATGGACTGTAGCAGAAAGTGTTTAAAATAATAATACCATACAAGGAAAGCAAAGCAATAACCAGCCAACACACAAATACATCACAAGGCTCAAAATTAGGAAGGCTGAAGATGGGAGCACAAGGCTTCCCGAAACATGTTCCAAATAGGGAGAAAACATCTTGACGTAAAGTCATTATAAAATATATATTATATACATCAAGAAACGGACTGTAGCAGAAAGTGTTTGAAATAATAATACCATACAAGGAAACCAAAGCAATAACCAGCCAACACACAAATACATCAAAAGGCTCAAAATTAGGAAGGCTGAAGATGGGAACACAAGGCTTCCCAAAACATGTTCCAAATAGGGAGAAAACATCTTGAGGTAAAGTCATTATAAAATATATATTATATACATCAAGAAACAGACTGTAGCAAAAAGTGTTTGAATATCTATATGGTTCTTGAAACATGTTCCTAATAATGGAAAAAAAATATCTTGAGGTAATTTCATTGTAAATATTAAATATAATATATATATATATATATATATATATATACGTATACGTATTTTTATTCATTTATATATGCTCATATTTTTCTTGTATGTATATTTTTTATATTTTAATAATAATAAAACTTTTTAGAAGAATATATTTTGTTATATGTTATATGTGTTATATATGTTATATTTTGTTATATATTTTGTAAATGTACATATGTTTTGATAGTAATCCAACTATCATCATCAGATATAAATTAATAAATTCAAAAATTTTGTAAACAAATTATTCAAAACAGCTGGTTTATGTGTAGACTAAATTTAATGTTTTTATAATTGTATATAAAATATTATGTTATATAATTAGTTGTAAAGTACAGTATAATATAAATATTTATTATTTTGTTAAATTAGTAATTTTGAAAATATTATCATTTTTTGTATTAATCTGAATTTGTTCTGGTATTAATTTATTACTTCTTTTATGTTTAAATATTTCTAAATTTTCCCATAAGGTCATTTTTGGATCTTTGGAAATATGTTTTAATAAAGCGATGTTATTTCAGTTTGGAAATGTATGTTTGTTTTTTATTGAATGTGTTAGCTAAATTTATAAAATTTATTAAATTTACAAAATAATAAAATATATTCTTGTAAAAAGTTATTATTATTAAAATATAAAACCAGTTTTGTTAGTTTTATTAGCAGCCATCTTAACACCAACTTTGTCACTACTTATTGCCACACAGCTAAATACTTCGTTCTTGACGAGGCCTTTTGGTGTCTCCACCATCAGACCTGAAGATGGTGGAGACACCGGAATGCCTCGCCAAGAACAAAGTATTTAGCAGTGTGGCAATAAGTAGTGATAAAGTTGGTGTAAAATAATAAAAAATTATATTTTTATTTATATTTCTGATCCTTTCCAATCTCATTGACATTTCTTTTATTTAGTTTATTTCTAAAGCATTGTGTTTTCTGTGTCTCTTCTTATTAACTACCCACAGAAGAATGTACTTATGTTTGTTGTTTCATGTGTGTAGATACAAAGCGTTTTATCTTTATTAATTTGGTAAAGTTGTTCTGCTGTTAAATTACTAAAATACTGATCTATCTAAAGTGTGTGTTTTTCCCCAGTGCTGGGCGATCCTCGCAGCAATCAAAATCCTGCACTACTAGCATTTGGTATCTTGCTGTTCAGATGGCACAATGTCGTTGCCGGAAGAGTCCAGAAACAACATCCTGATTGGTCTGATGAAGATGTCTTTCAAAGAGCACGTCGTATTGTTATCGCTACTTTACAGGTTAGACATTCCGATTATGTTTTCACAACAATTAAAAATATTTTACTCTGTCTTTATAATCTTATATTTTTAAATAAAATTTTCAAAGTCTTTTTTTAAATATGTAATAATTCTGAAAAAAAAAACAAATTGTCTCTTTTATTGTAAACCGGGATAACTTATGTCCCTGTATTCTATTACACACACTCAGTTACTGTAGCATAATAATTGTATACTAATGTAACCACTATAAAAGCAATTAACACATAATATAGTGAAACCTTGATATAACGCTCTTCTGCGGACTGGCCAAAAACCGCTTTATATCGAGGGTCGCTTTATATAAAGGTCCTAAGTTTAACTATTTCATTTGCTGGGACCATGAAAAATGAGCATTACATCAAGGGTCACGTTTTATCATAGGGGAGTTATATCGTGTTTCCACTGTATTCCCTCACAAAACACAGGGCTGTATCCATGAAAGTGACATAAGAGGGTGAAGGGAATTCCTCAAATCTTTAAAAAGACAACTTATTGAAAGAAAATTAATCTTTTACTGGCAAAATTAGTTATATTTTTTAAAAATTCAAAAATGTCATTTAAGTTTGCTGGATCTGTATTTCAAATTTTTGTAAAAAATAATTTCTGTGCACCAGAGGCATAAGACACCATGTCACATACACAGTACTTTACATGACAGCTAAAAAACTGTTTGCTTCAAGAAGCAATGTGATATAGTGTTATTTTAAACATGTGTATTGGCTGCATAAAAATAACTAGGAGATAGTGTCATATACTACTAGAAAGAGGGCATTCTCTACATTAACACTATATAAAAACCTCTATTTTATAAAAAATGGAGATGGTGTCTCACGCCTCTGGGGCACAGATTTGAAAAATGATATGTTTTCTTCTTCTTGTATTCTGTTTGTAATATGATTTTTTTATGATTTAATCTTGCTTGTATTATGAAATATAATGATTTTCCATAATTGTAGACATTATCAAAGGCATTGTAAAATGAATTTTATAACATCTTTAATAATGAAAGACAAAGAGTGTTATTATTCTTCCAAGATATTCTTTACACAAAATTCCTTTCTGGGCACACCAAAACAAAGTTATACGTCTGATTAAATGAACAGTAACAATTGTAAAATTTGGAACATTTTATACTATAAGGCAGAATTATTAAATCAACGGTTTAACAAGCTCCTTAGCAGCTGATAATAATTAGTAAGTAATAGGCAACGATAACATGAAATTTTAATTCATTTCGATTTAAGTAATCTAATGACCAGGAAAAGAAAAATCCTTAAATATTTCTGTTGGAATATTTTGTCTGTATACAGAATGTCGTAATGTATGAATACCTGCCTGCATTTCTTGGTGAAGAGTTACCACCTTACGAAGGCTATAAACTGGACACACACCCTGGAATCACACACGCCTTTCAGAGTGCTGCGTTTCGCTTTGGACATACTTTGATCCCACCGGGCATATACAGGAGGGATGGGAAATGCAACTACCGTAAAACACACATGGGCAATCCTGCTCTGAGGCTTTGTGCGCATTGGTGGGATTCTGCAGTAAGTGAATTGAATGCTGTGTTTAATTAACTCAGATTTTGCAACATTAAATTTCAAAAATAAAACTTAAAAGAGAATTTTGGACATGTATTGTTACATGACATTTTGCCATGCATCTTGTTAACATAAATGTGCTTTAATACTCTTACCAAAAGTACCAAGAAACATAATAGTTTTGTTTCAAGAAATAATTAATTAAACACTTAATTAAATATTGTTTATTGTATTATTTAATTCATGTTAGCTAAGACTATAATAATTATGTTTATTACGGTTAAAGTAATGTTAATAATAATAAGTAAGGAGGACAATGTTTAGGAACTTACTTATAGGGTTTTGTTGTAGTTATAAAAACTGTATTGTGTACAGAAAGTTAAGAGGAATTGTCATCTATTACTAATAGTTATTAGTAATTAGTTTGGATCGTATTGATTAATATTATATGTGATAACATTAATAACACTAATGTTTATATTAATAGGAAAGTACCAAAATAATATTAAAGATTTGTAAAACTAGGCATATTAAGCTTAGGTAGTTCAGGAATTTTGAATAAGAATTTCTATTAAAATTATAATAAACAATGTCAGGTTAAGTTATATGATTACTAATTGTGTCCAATAGTTTTAATAAAGTGAAAAATACAAGAAGAACTAATAATAAATAATTTTGGGACAAATAATTAAAAGTTTAAAATGGTAACTCAAGAAATATGTAGCAGAAGATAATCAAAAGTGGTGTCAAAATAATCAGTGTTTCATCAGAAGATCAAAGAAACTAATAAAGTGAAGATCAAAGATCTTATAAAAAAGTTATAACAGTTTAAAGAAAATGAAAGATAAAATATTAGAAGTTTGTTTATGTTGATGCTAAGATAGCACCATAGTAACATAAAATGTTACATTAGATACCAATAAAAGCTGAGATAGGCCTTAGCAACTAAAATTTTATAATAAATGAAATAAAGAGTTGATTATTGGATCTGAACGAGAAAGGCTGACATTAAAATAAGAGTGACTAATCTAACAAATTGTAATTTTTCTATCAGTGAACATAAAACTAAATTAAATAATACTGCTAGACAAAATAAATAGAAGAAAGAAGTACCACACTATTCTGAAGAAGTAAACCAAGGAATCTCTGAAGAAATACCATCAACCTATCCAGGAAGAGAAGTATTTTTTGATAAATTATTAAACTGAACAATTTTCTTCAAAGGCCTAGGCCAAACTTCTCAAAGACATTGTTTACACTTGTAATTAAAACAATTTTGAACTGTCACTGTGAAAATAATTTATGAATAACATTATTTTCATTATAAAAAACTATTAATACAGAGGAATACTCTCATCTAAAGTGAACTAGGTCTTAAAAACATTTAACTCAACATAACCTAAACACTGAACATTGTAAAACTATTAATATAATCTTGTTAAGGCACTTTGTAATTATTTATAATCCCATGTATTTTGGTACTTTTCCTAACATATCTGTCATTTATATCATAGTCAAAAGGACGTAACTTAACACATTCTATTTGTATTTTATTTAATAAATATAAAAATATAAATGTGGGCCTTGAGATATAAGAATTATTACTGCTACTGCTGCCATACTGAGCATATGTAAAGAACAGCCGGTTAGATTTTGTTAATGATTATATTTGTTATTTAAAAACAATTTAAAGAAAATAATAAAAGGTTTCGTTTCTTTATTTAATGAATACAAAAATGTGTATGATATTATAAACACTATATCAGGGACTGTGAATTTTTTGCTTCATCAACTAGATTAAGTTGTCAACACTCTTCATTTGGAAATATGGCAGCCTATTTGAATCTGCTTTGCGGAGTTTTAGTTATCACAAATGGCTATTAAATAAAAGATTAAAAGAGATCGAATTATAGCTGAAATAGAAACCTTTATAATATTTTAAAAAGATAATACTTACTATTTTTACAAATAAATTTTATTTGCAACCTTTGATTGAAAATTGGCGCTCAACAAATATTACCCTGATAAAATACTCATCCTTTAAAACATTAACAAAGTACACTTATTAAGACCATATAGAGTCGTCTCGTTACAATATATAAGTTATATATAAAATAAGTCTCAAATGCAAGGCATATTCAGAAAAGTGTACAATTAATTTTTCACATCTGTACAACATTTGATAGCTCTCTCTCTCTCTCTCTCTCTCTCTCTCTCTCTCTCTCTCTCTCTCTCTCTCTCTCTCTCTCTCTCTCTCTCTCTCTTCAATTGTTATACAGTTGTTATTTGTAGTATTTAGTAAACTGATTATTTGAAAAACATAGTAAGTTTACCGAACACGTACATATTTACTAAAACTTTAAATATTGTTCTTTGTTAAAGTTCTGTTACACTTCTGTAAATTTGTTTAACAAAATATATTCGAAATGACACATTTAAAATAATTAAAGAGTTCTAAATACAATATACAGTATATGCTCAAACCAATCTGCTTCTAAATCAACTAATACAGCAATGCTGAGAGCCAAACTTTGGGCAGATGCTGTGAAACTGAATCCATACACACACTCTATTAAATAATTTTAGTAGAGTTTTTAATTTGAAAACTACTGAAATGTATTTATTTGACCAGTACAATATAGAAATAATATGAATTTGTGTAATAGGACATCAAATGACACATTTTCTCTAAGGAATGAATGGATTCTTCTCTAAAGTTTCCAAAGGAGGTACAAGGATTCTCTAAATGCATGTCAATGTCCATTGGTCCTAAAGTTATAATACAATTGTGAAGTACAACACTGATAATTAATGTGTGTATTATTGTACAGGATGTAATGATGGACAGCACTTTGGAAGAACTGATGATGGGCATGGCTTCACAGCTTGCCGAAAAGGAAGATACAGTGCTCTGTTCAGATGTAAGAGACAAACTGTTTGGACCTAACGAGTTCTCTCGCAGGGATCTAGGGGCTTTGAATATTATGCGAGGACGAGACAATGGTCTACCTGATTACAACACAGTGAGTCAATGTGATTTTTGAAAAACACTGACATCCTATAAGTAATTATGCTACAGCAAAGAAATATTGCTCAGACCATAATAAATTAATACCCATAAAATTAGTGTTAAAACAAAATTTTAAAATGAGAGTGTGTGCATGTGTGGGTGTGGGTGTGTGAGTGTGTGCATGCTAACGTAAATGTAAATCTCTATACAAAGTAAAAATAACAGTATGCTTTTCTCAGGTCCGAGCAAGTTACCGCCTTCCACGGAAAAAGACATGGCGTGATATAAACCCTGAATTGTTTGATGAAAAACCGGAATTGTTGAAGAAAATTTCCGAAGCATATGGTGACAACGTAGATAACATAGACTTGTACCTCGGTGGTATGTTAGAGTCTCAAGATGGGCCTGGTGAACTGTTTTCGAATGTAATTATAGAGCAGTTTGTTAGATTACGAGAAGCAGACAGATTCTGGTTCGAGAACACTGACAATGGGTATGTACAAAGACAACCCATTAGTGTAGTAGATAATAATAATAAATTTATTCGTAATAAATTATTCAAAAAATTGTATCGCCTATTACATATGAAATGTAATTCTTTTACAAAGTATTACAAAAAATAAAATAACTTATTTTGTGTAGCACACAGAAAGTTTTATGTAACTTCCTTGTTTTATAGTATTTTCACCTTCATCATTTTGTCAAGTTTGACGGAACAGATGTGGTTCTGTCTGGTTGTCTCTTGTTCACATTGAGGATACATTTAAACAGTTTGTTATTTCCAGTTGATCTGATGTGCCATCCTATAAAAGACAATTCTAACCTAAAGCTTTTATAAATTGGCAGGAGAAAGTTCATGTTCTAATTTAGATCATGAAATGTACTGAATATCATGATTATTTTTTGTTGAAAAAAGTACAGTTAAGAGATTATTACAAGAAACTGATTTAACATGTTTTCAAAAATGAAATTTGTATATAATAATTCTCATTAAAAAAAGTGTCAGAATGCAATAAGATTTGGATACTTTAAGATTAAAGTTTATACTGAGAAATTATTCAAGATGACATTATTTTTTTGTTCAGGGTATAGCAACATATGAACAATATATTTAAAATAAATTTAAAAAATAGAAATAACTTGATGTAGGACAAAATTGTTAATAAAAAGATGTATATTGTGGGTAGAATGTTTACAGAAGAAGAAATAGCGGAGATTAGAAAAGTGACGATGTGGGACATCATTGTGAACTCCACAGACATACTACCACATGAAATACAGAGAGACGTATTCATATTTTCAGAAGGAGACCCATGTCCGCAGCCTGCACAACTCAATACTTCTCAACTTGAACCGTGCTCCTATCTCAAGGGATATGACTATTTTGAGGTAATCCCTTAATATGTATCATGTTGTTGACATAAAAACTTACTCCGTTTATCTCATCTGCTCAAGTTGGTGCTAACTGTGATGTCTTTGTAAAGTTATTAATAGTTGCCAGTGGTGAATCTAGAATTTGCTGGGGATCGAATCGGGTTCATACAAAAGAAAAAACAAGCTACTAAAACTAATCATATTACAATCTTTAAAGTGGCTGAGAAAGTGTAATAACATACTGAAATCAATCCCATTAAAGTGATAACACAATAAAAAATAAGCGCTATTGAAACATTGTTTATAAGATACTTTCTGACTTAATTGATTTTCCTATATTTCGTATTTCAAATGTACACACAAATGCTGTGTAATAAACTTTTTTGTAGACCTGTATTTAAAAAAGGGTTAGTAATGTATTAGCATACACAGCTGAGAAATTAATAAAACAGCTTAAAAGTTAAGAGAGTAACAAAATTTCTTATCAACGTTTGACCCTCTGGGGAGGTCTGGTCCTGTTTGTCCCCCCCCCTTAAATACACCCCTGATAGTTGCATTGAAGCTAGGAAATCTTTGCTCTTCCCTCATTAATGCTATTCAATGCATGTTTGTACAACTTCTGAGTCGATATTCACTGTATTAAGATTGTACTTTTTGTCACTGCAGTGATGTACAGAGTGATCAAAATGTTGGCAAAGACAAATCTCAAAATATTGTAATTATGAAGATTTTTATTTGTTCATAAATTGGACTAAAAAGTTAAAAACAAATTAACAGGTATAAAGAAAACATATTGAAAAGTTTGCAGCAGGTATTGAAAATGTCCACCAATGCTCGTCAATGCATGCAGTAACAAGTTTTTAATGTTGGTTGCAATTTCTGTAGCATAATTGACTTTAAAATTCAGTCTTCAGTATTACTTTTATGTTCATTGAAAATTATACAAGTTGTCTAAGCACACATTATGTTTTAAAAAACCTGACAAATTAAAATTGACAGGAGAAAGTTCCAGTGCTCTAATATGAAAAAGATCACAAGAAATTACTTAGTCATCAAAGAAAAACCACAAAACTTGGGTAGTTACTGCTTGCAGTTGCTCCATAATTTTGTAGCATGTAATCAAATTCATCAGCCTCTATTAAAGCTATGAACTGTGTGATCATTTCTTGTAGTGATCAGCTGTCTCTAAGAAAAAATAGGACCTACAAAAAATTCTGCTACAAAATACATTACACCACAATTCTGTAATTTTGACTGTTCACACACCTAGTGAAATGGAACCAATCTTCTTCAGAGAAAGAAAACTGTATTTGGAACAGATATATCATTTCAAATACTGGCATGATGTATCATTTATCATGATGCCGTGATATATCATTTCACCACTGACAATAATATGATTGTTTTAGCAATTCATTTCTTATCTAGTTCTTGAGTTGATGGATTACATTACTCCAGTATGACAGTAACTGTAGCAACTTTGTAGCTTTATAACTCACATAGTCCATTATTTTATGACTAAACAGTTTTCAAAGTGAGTTTTTGGCAAACAAAGTAGAGTTTTCAGATAGTGTCCACATTAGTTGAGTCAAACCACTTGTATGTCCAAAGCACTGTTGATAACACTTGTGTCTCCTGAAGAAGAGTTACTGAACAACACATAGTGAATCAGTTGTAGAAAGTGAATGGAATTTCAGCTCTAAGGATAAAAGCATGCAGTAACTGATTACAGTAATTAATAACAGTCATAAGACCATCTTAATGTTACTAATTAGTTTTTGTGTGCTGATTGCAGGGCAGCGAACTGGCGTACATATATGCCTGTGTGTTCTTGGGGTTTGTTCCTCTCATATGCGGTGGTGCTGGATACGGTGTGATCAAGTTACAGAACAGGAGAAGGAGACAGCTGCGTATGCTCCAGGAGGAAATGAAAACTGGCACCACAAAGTCGAATGCAGCTACTGTAGACAAGATGGCAGTAAAGTATGTCTAACAACAACATTTTGGCTATGTAATTTTGAACTAGTTGGATGAGTGCAGTGTGTTTTAACTCAATTGTTTGCCATTTGTCTGTCTCATTATCTGATTGATAACTTTTGAATGGCTGAACTGATTATTGTAAAATGTGGCATGTTGTCCATACTATTACCTTACATTAGAATCCAGCAAGCAATTTGGGAGGGGGGATAGTCGACTTTGGGGAATATGAAAACTTGGACCATTTTTAATGGTCTAAAGTATAAGTGATGAGTAAAAAGATAAAAGTGGTTCTTATAAAGTGATAAGAATGAGTGAAGATAAAAATATAGTGTGTTATTATTAACAATAATAACTTATTGTTAATATTACAATAAGTTTATTAATGTAAAAATATAAAATCATATCTGTGTTTGTCATTTCATTCACTTAATTTATTAATAATATTCACTTATAGTTTAAAATACACACTACTTAATTAGGTAATGTATCAAACAAAAATTAACATGGAGCTAAGGTACAATTATAATTTAAAGTAATTTTAGACTAAAACCACGAACTTACATAATGTGATATAAATTTTTTATCACACTCACAATCACATAACCATTCTACAATCATAAGATGATGAAACATTTTCATCTGAATTGACCATTTAGGAGAGAATTCTCCCCTGTGGATCTGTGCCTGCCCTACAGATCCCTATTGTGTTTTAGATTGATCCCCACAATCATTGATAGAGGGATGGAAGGTAAAAGTTTGAGGTAGCAAAGTTGTGGAAAAATTATAAAAAGCCATGCAGGGTACTAGATTAAAGAGAATTTGAAACAAAATCATAATATAGTGCACAGTTATAGACATTTAAAATTTTTAAGACACCATTTTAAAACTGAATCAAAACTGGAAAAAATTATAAAAATCCAAACAAATGTCAGACTAAAGGGAATTAAACCCACATTTCATAACTTTAGAGGCACCACAGGCCAAAAGTGGAACTCGTAATTTTAAGAAAATTGTAACGTTCTATGTGGGGGTCGGATTGTGAGGTATTTTATTCAAAATACAAACTAGTTATCTTCAGTAATTTGACTGAATTAATATCTCTCAACACTCCGTGCAAATTTTGCATCACCTTCAAAAACTTTATATCAGTTATATGTCTTTTTGAAAAGTATTAGTTATAGTTATTGGATTTTGTTGTCCATAATGTGTCCGTTGATGAACTAACTATAACACTACTGACTCGGAACACAAAGTTTTTTATTGGTAAAAATTTTACATTAAAAATTGTGTTGTGAATCAGTAGTGTTATAATTATTAGATATAGGCCTACATATTTATATCTATGGAACAATACAGACACTTAAAAACTACAACTGAATAAATTATTTGTTATTATGATTATAAATATCACTAAAAAACTAATGCAGTATTTTGGAGTGTTCAATGTGTAGATATTTAAGATGGTCTGCTTTACAATAATTGTTATTTTATTTTACAAAAAAGTAGAGAAATCATTGTTTTTGTAATTTCTCTGATAATTTAAAAATTATCTAATATTGAAATGTACCTAATAATAAATGTATTTCATTCAGAATAGTGAGCGAGTTCTGCAGCTCGAGAAGTTTCCTAATTATAGGTTATTTAATTAGGTTATGCTAGTAACAGTTGTACTTGTAGACTATTGTCTTCTCTCATATAGACAACTGATACATACAGATTAACTAGAATCAGCTAATTAAATCTTATTTTTACTTCCATGTTCCATAAGGAAATGGACGTATGGTCATGCTGAAAAAAATCGTGTTCAAGATAACGGCAGATTCTGATTGTACTACCATCAAAACATGAAAAAAGTCATTTTTCAAAAAGTGTCTGTGTGTAGAATTTTTTCTATGGCAAACGATAACAGCCGCAAATTCAAACAGGATCAAATAATTTTTTGCATACAGCCATGAATTGTAGAGGACTCAAGGTCTATTGTTTTTGGTGAAGATCGGTTAAGGGAAAGGGGTAGTGTACCTGCAACATTTTACGTTTTAACAAGAGTAAAGTGCTTAATTTTGATAAATAAAGTATCCTGAAAAGAAGGTCATAATAATCCACTGTAGAAAGGTAAATGAAATATCTATAAATGAAAAGGGTAGTTGAAGGGGGGAGGGGCATAATTTTTTTTATAATTTAAAATGGTAGTTGATGATCGAGGAGGTAAATTTTTTATAAGTTTTATATGTGTACTACATTATTGACAACAAAGAAGTAGTTTCTATAGAAACATTTCATTTAACTTTTAACAAAATTCTATATTTTTTCATTTTAATTTAAAATGAGAAAATATATCGTTCGTGGCAGGCAAGCATATCTCAATTATGTAATGTTTATGTTTCGATTTTACTATTATGATTACCGCAATAAAAAGGCAGGCAAGACACACACACACACACACACACACACACACACACACACACACACACACACACACACAATTCGCATTATTTCTGGCCTCATTCATGTTTATTTTCTTACATTTGCACGCTTTTTAAATGGAAAGTGCCGAAATCCACACCAACACAACGCGTGCAAGCTGAAAAAGTGTCCAGCGTGGATAGCGATTTGCTTCCTGTGGATCACTGGGCAGTGTAACTGCACGTGTTTACAGTGGAACGGTTCATAGACAGACTTTTCGTCTTTAGGGAATGAACCCTCTGCAAGATGCTCAGGGTCCATGAGTGACTTCGGAGCGCTTCGGAGGAGGGATGATTATCTGCGTAGTTCGGTTTCTTTATATGAATAAAGTAAGCCTACCTAATTTTTATGGTAAAGTGACTGAAAATAACGTTATATTAAACGACTACCCCATAATAACAAAAATATCTATAAATAGTGAAATTAGTTTGAGGGTGGGCGATATGTTTTTAGAAATTACTGAACCGAATTCAAGTAAATTATTTTAAACATAAATCTTACAACATGGAAGTCATGTATGGTTCTCCATACCGATTTGTTCAAATTACCCTTGTTATTGTCAATTGTTATTTTATCAACAGGTAATGAAACAATTACCACTGTGTTAATGAAACAATAATTACTGGACTCAAACACTTTTAATTTTGTTTGACACTTTTCTTTAAAATATTTGTGAGGTAGAGTCCTCTTTATTTTTATTAATTTATGTTTAGTAATCATAAATTATATTTACTGTATATTGTACACATAAATTATATACATTCTTTAACTTCTGTTCACAACTCTGACACAAATGTTTTCAACAATAATAACTATCAATTATGATAATTCAATAATATCAATTACTATCAATAATAAAGATAATTATGATAACCAGTAAACTATTTTTCTTATATGATTTATTGTAAAGTTAAATATAAACTCTTTACTAAGTATAATAAAATCACTTAGTTTTTACCCATAAAAACAAAAACATTGTGTTCTGAGTCGGTAGTGATTTAATTATACTTAGTTAATTAATGGACACGTCATGGACAACGAAATCCAAGAATAAATTCTTTGTCATGAACTGAGCACAAAATTGTGATATAACAAGTTTTTTCATAACAAAGCTTAGAAATGGAAGTCACAGATTGTATATTGAAATATTACTCTTAGTGTTAACAACAAAACACTAGAAAGTAAAAAAAAAAAAAACACTTGAGTGTACTTTAAGGAATACAAAATGAAATAACAGAAAAGAATAAATTGTTGTCATCTGTTTCAGAGAATGGTTACATGCCAACCACAGGCGTATTGTTAAGGTTCGCTTTGGGCCTGAAGCGAATCTTCATACGGTTGACAGGAAAGGTGAGAAGCTTCGCAGTGTAAGCTTCAAGAATGGGGATACAATAACAGTTGAAGAATCACAAGTGAGTTTTTTAGAGCTCTGTTACTTGACTTCTGCTTATGGATTTACAAAAGTAAACTGAGGACGATAAACTAGAAACAACAAATTGTAACTTCATTCACCTAATTAACTTAACTAAATTTTTATCGTGATTAAAAATGTAATTTAAGTAACATCAAGAATATAGCACAGTTCATTTTTATTTTTATTTACCACAATTACATTTTTTGTATAAAGAAATTTTTGCCTATCCTGTGATGAATGTATTAATTTGATTCAATACATATTTCTGTACATATTTACACTGATGCAAAAGTCCTGTATATTTTCACTTTGACCTCACTTGGTAGACTAAGACCAAGAACCTTCTCCATCTTCAAAATAACCAAAGAACATAAAGCTAACTATCACTGCCAACATAAAGTCCAGCACTGAGTCAAGAATTACCACTGAACAAATGTGGAATGATTAATTTAGCATTGAGATTTTGAGCGAAAATCAGTTTTAACTGAGAAACAGAACATTTTATTTTCCATTACATTTATTTAAAACAAATTTTAAAATTTGGTTAGTTCTGAATTTCCAAATACTCAAACAGTCTTTTACCATGAGTTTTCATTTATAATCACTTTCCTAACATTTTTGTCAAATCATACTTGTTCATTGCTCAATTAAATTGTGTCCCAATATTTTACAAATTTAGGTTGTCAGTTTTGACAATGTAACTAGTTGTGCTGATCAGTTGGCTCAAGACATTTCTACAGATGTGACAGAAATATCTGACGGTTACTGAAATGAAATAACACGGTAGTTACAAAGAGTTAATTTTTACTCATTTTCTCCTCATAAACACGTACTTTTCCCATTATTTTTGCTACCACAAGGCAAACTGGATGTTCTGCAGAAAAGAACATCATGTAACTGTTATCTGTTTTTATCAGCAAAGTGCTGGAGAAAGTCTATGAAACTTCTCATCACAGACTAGAGCCTGTTTTTTGGTATGGCAATTGTCTCACATTGAATTGCTGCCCTTAGTTCTGGTAGTGAATGTGGTTTGTCTATGTAAACTTTCGGTTTCAGGTAACCCCACAGGAAAAATCACTAACTCAAAAAATTATAGGCCAATCACCCCAAAACTTGCCACCCCAGACCAATAATGGTAGGTCTGATTATTAACAAAATCCAGCAGATGAAAGTGAGCTTTATCACTCAAAAGACTAAAGTCATCTGTTATCTTGTCATCTTTTCTGTCATCATCTCTGCAAAAACTCGATGTTGTTCCCATTCATGAGGGATTAATTTATGGATGACCATCATTTTGTGTGGATGGAAGTATAAATATGAACACAGAAGTCTTCTGACAGTTCAGTTAGAGATGTTTAAAGTGGAGGAATGATGATACACTGTACAGAGAAGGTTAGCCTCAATGACCTGCCTTACTTCTTCAGTGTTTTCATTGGTTAATACAGATTGTGGCCTTCCCATTGGTTTTCATTTTGTTGCTGCTGCTGGGTGAAATTTTCCACCCACAACAATATCATGTTCTGAACAGACACCCGACCATGACAGCCAACATTAAAATGTTGATGAAATCTTCTCTAAGTGAGCATCAACTGACCCCACTTTCCCTGTTGGTTTCAACAGGGACATTGGGGTGCGCCAACAACCCAACCATCTCATGACCTCATCACATGAGACAATTACAAAATGAAATCTGTTAGCTATTTCTGCCACCCTGGTATTTTAGTTGTAGTGAGATAAATTCAGACTATTTTAATTCTAGAAAATTTATTCAACAAAAGCCTTAATTCTTTCAATTTTGATTTGAAATCCTTCATACAGACATAAGTATGAATTTTCAATCAAGGTCAGATGGCCAATATTTAGGTCTAATTACGCCACCCCCATCCCACCCGATTTTGGGTCATCACTTTTGATGTTTTGAAACTAATTTGGAATAATGGTGAGTATTTTTAAATTTCTGATACCAAACTAGAAAGCAAAGCCTTGCCTATTACCACACAATTAAAAGACACTCTATTTTGTTTATTTTTCTACATATAATGACATAAAAGCAACTATTACAGACATTATGATGGTGACTAGAACTAGAACTGTACCTCCCCTCCCTTTAAGATAATAGCTACCTTCATATTCTGTGATTAAATGAAAGTGGGCTGGCTTACAGTCCATAACTGAAGTCCTCTTGGCTTCCGATTGGGTGCCCCAAAAGTATGTAGCAACCTGAAAAAGGAATATTTTTTTTAGAGGGGGAAAATGCTTTATGCAACATCAGAGGAGACCGTGCTTCTTCTGGTGTGTGGGCTTCTCACCCACTAAAAAAAAAACATCTCTAGTTCAGCCATTCATATCCATCCTGGAACTACTTAGCGTACTTACTTCAGGTGTAGCCTATTGCACCCTTATTGGGCTCCTTCTAGTTGTTCCTCACCTTCTACTGTCCATTGGGAAAAAATGAATAATAATAGTAATAATAGTACTTTGACACTGCCAGTTGTTTAGGGGAACAAAATCATAATAATGCAAAAATTAATTGCTTTCTTATGAAATGCAGATTTTTATGTATATGTTTGATTGTAGTAAATACATAAACAATGGAATTGCTTGGGCATATGTCTGCAGTGTCATATGTCCATGTAGAGTGGATAAATTAATTTAATTTAAAACATTTTTTTTTAAATCTTAATTTTAATTTAATTAATTTAAATTTAAAAAAATAATTTTTTTCTGTTTTGAATTTTGAGTGTATACTTAAAAAAGATTGTTTTGTTTCACATTTTTCAGTATCAAATCTTTTGTTTCATAGTTTCTTGTCAGATACATTTCAGTTTGTTTTCTTTAATGTATAGATTGTACCAAATAAATTCAAAGAAGTTTGTAGCAACAAAATCACTAAGAATTTTTGTTTTAAGCTTGATATATTGATATATTTTTTTTTTACTTTAAACAGGTACCAGAGAGAGGTAAGAAGAAGAAACCTTTGGTTTTAGTCCATGTGCCAAGAGATCATGATCTTGTCCTTGAGTTTGATTCTGTGTCATCAAGGCGAAAGTTTATGACAAAACTAGAGTCTTTCCTGGGATCACACAAGAAGCATCTGGTCACACTGCAGGTAACAAATTACATGTTGGTTATTCAGACAATATTAAACTTAATATATGGAAAACAACACATTCTCATATAATAAGAAATGAGAATAAGTTTTCTTAAATATTAAATATTTCTTAATAATAAATAGTTACAACTTTGGTACAAATTTAATTTCACTAACCTCTTCTAGTTCATCATCATTCCTATTATGGGTTAGTTTAGGGTGACCAGACGTCCCGTTTTTAACGGGATTGTCCCTTTTTTTCATTATGTATCCCGTTGTCCCGGCAAATTATTAACGGGACGTCAAATGTCCTGTTTTTCCGTACTTGCAATAATGGATAACCTAATCTTTTATCTTCGCTTCGTTTTGAGTTTTTATTTATTTTTGTGTCATTTTGGTCTCGTTCGTTTAAACTTTCTTACTGAGGTCAAGACGGGTCTCGAATGGTTAAGGGAACGCAATCGCGAAAAGAAATGATGATCTCTGGTTTCCGCCAGAGTGCGTCAAGGGAGAGTGAGGCAATCAAGGTAAACTTTTTTTGTTTGGTTAGTTTTAACGCTTGGCGTGGCGAGCTTGCTCCATTGTCTGTTGTTCGCTTGGTTCGAGATACACGTGCATATTAATATGGGGAAAAGAAAGTGTACTTTCTCCAAAACCCTGAAAGAAGAGTTTCCTTTCTTGAAGGATGACACCACATCTACAAAGGTAGAATGTACTTTATGTCGTTCAGTTTTTTCCATTGAACATGGAGGACATGCCGATATTACACAGCACATTAAGAAAAAGAAACACATGTTGGCAGTTTCCGCGAGAACTTCCAGTAGTATAACTTCCTTTGTAAGTAGGAATGGACTACAAACTGAGGAAGATAAACGTATCGCTGCTGAAGAAGGGCTGTTTGCATTTCATACTGCAAAACACGACCATTCTTTCCGTTCAATGGACTGCACATCTCTTATCATCAGAGAACTATTTGAGAAGAAATTCACGTGTTCCAGGACAAAGTGCGAGTTGATTTTAGTGAACGTTTTATCGCCGTATGCAATGCATGAAGTGCAATCAGAACTTGAAGATGCTAAGTATAAGTCTGTGATGGTTGATGCATCAAATCACAAAAGCTTAAAATTAGTGCCGATTCTAGTTAGGTATTTCATTCCTACCAAAGGTGTTCAGTGCAAAGTAATCTGTTTTCAGAACATTGGTGGAGAAACAGCAGAATTATTAGCTAATCATGTTCTGGACATCTTAAAGAAACATCATTTAGTTGACAAGATCATCGCGTTTTGTGCAGATAACTGTAACACTAACTTTGGTGGGTACAAGAGGGCCAGAACAAACAACGTTTTTTCTAAATTGAACAGTGTGCTCAAAATGAATATTCAAGGCATTGGTTGTGCAGCTCATGTGGTACACAATGGTGTACAAACAAGTGCAGACATTCTTCCTATCGACATAGAAACAGTAGTGAATAAAATATTTCAATATTTTCACATTTATACCGTGCGTGTGGAGGAATTGAAATTATTTTGTGATTTTGTTGCTACAGAATAAAAGCAGGTTCTGGGTAGTGTTAAAACTAGATGGTTGTCATTGTTGCCAGGAGTTACAAGGGTTATTGATATTTATGAACCTCTAAACTCTTATTTCATGTCTCAGGATAGGTGTCCTACATTGCTAAAACAATTTTTTGAGAACCCACAGTCACTTCTTTGGCTTCATTTCATACAAAGCCAACTGAAAATGTTTTCAAATTCAATCCAAAAGTTGGAAAGAACCAACATTTCAGCCACTGAAGTAGCTGAAGAATTAGAATTGCTTACAGAAAAAGTCAATAACAGGAAATGTAGTAAGTTTCAAACTTCAGTTGTTTCTTCAATTTTAATTAACTTAGAAAATGAAGGTCTTTTCACCCAATCAAAATATGAAACGATTACCAATTTATTTTATGACACTTTTTTAAGTTATTTAAACAAGTGGGTCTCTCCATATCAGCCTCTGAAATCATTTCATTGGATAACATTGAAAAATTCTGTATCTTGGGATGAGGTTTTAAAAAGTCTGAAAATTCTTAAGACAGTAGATTCATGTTCAACAATTCAGGTACATGAAGATGAATTATTTGATGAGATAGGACATGTGAACAAAGTTTTATCCAGAAAATTTGAGGAATGGGAAAAAGTTAATGTGGAGATTGATAAGAAATGGTGTGATGTCTTCCACATACTTAAAAGTATAGGCATTCCATGTAAAAACATAGAGGTGGTTGTGAGTTTTGCTCTGGCTGTACCAGGCACAAATGCTGTTGTGGAAAGAGTCTTTTCGAACTCCCTTTGGATTGATGAAAGAAACCGTTTTACTACCAAAACTATTCAAGCAATTGTAATTTTAAAAACTCATTTTCAAGACCTTAGCTTTAAGGAATTCTACAACCTGCTATTAAGTAATTCAAAGCTCTTGCGAGATATCAGGTCTTGTGATAAGTACAAAGTTAACAGTGATGTTCCTGATTCAGAAGCCACAAGTTCATGTTCAGCAGGTTGTTGATATCTATGAATCACATCCATGTAATTTTATAGTTGTTAAGAATTTGAATATTTATATTTGAATAATTATAATTTTATAATTCTTGAAAAAACTTGATCAATTATAATATGATCCAGTGCCATGATAAGTATGTTTTTAAGTTGGTTATTAAAATATATGTCTTTTTATGAGTAAAAAGTAGTTTTTATTTGTCTTAGTGAAGCAGTGCAGTCATGCAGTCATATATGAAGCACATTTTCTTTGTAACTCGTGTCCTGTTTTGTCCTGTTTTTTTATTTTCATATTTCAGAAATGTCCTGTTTTACGTCATAAAAAATCTGGTCACCCTAGGTTAGTTTAACGACTTATAACAACTTTATAGACTACCATAATTTCTTCTGCCAATAGGAAGGTGACAAAAACTTTGCTTAGAAGTTTGTTCATTCACCCTACAAAGAAACTTAATTTGTATGTGTATCCATTCAACTGAGTCATAGAGAGAAATGCATCTAAATGAAAACCAATAACTAGACTTTAAAATATAGAGATAAAAACTTCTAGATGTTTATTTTTTGTGTTTTGAAAACTTACTTTTCTCAATTTTGTCTAAAATTAACATATAATAAACATACAATTAATACTCTTGTTACTCTGTAGGCACCAAGAGACTTAATGCTTGCTAAAGCGGAAACACGGGAGAGACGTCAAAAGCGGTTGGAACACTTCTTCAGAGAAGCTTATGCGTTAACATTTGGACTGAAACCTGGTGAGAAAAGAAGGCGTGACGATGAAGGAGGCGAAGTTGTGATGCGAACATCATTGTCTAAAGCAGAGTTTGCAAGTGCCTTAGGAATGAAACCTGATGCTGTGTTTGTGCGCATGATGTTCAATATCGTTGACAAGGATGGAGACGGTCGCATATCATTCCAGGCTAGTGTATTAGTAGTAAACTCTAATGATACAGTAGTGATAACTCACTCAGACTCGAACTTACTAAATTAATTTTTGTGACTACTGCCATCAGTCATTCAGGAGTCTGTACTTCTATAAATTGCATTATTACTAACTAGTCACTTAATTATTGTAATCCCGAACTTTTAAAACATATAATTTATCTAAATACAATTATTTCACTACCGACTCAGAACACAAAACTTTTTATGGGTAAAAACGTAAAAGTTTTACCTTATAACCTGAACCGGTTTTCGCTTTTAAAAAGCTTCTTCAGAGGTTGCCACTGGTAGCACTTTCCGTCTTGTTGTTGGCGACAGAATCGATTTTCAAAAGATCGATTCTATCGCCAACAACAAGACGGACAGTGCTACCAGCGGCAACCTCTGAAGAAGCTTTTTAAAAGCGAAAACCGGTTCAGGTTATAAGGTAAAACTTTTACGTTTTTACCCATGAAAAGTTTTGTGTTCCGAGTCGGTAGTGAAATAATTGTATTTAGTTAAGTAACGGACACATCATGGACAACGAAATCCAAGAATATAATTTATGTTCAGTGTATAAAAAATATAAAATGAATAAAAACAGTAGGCAGTTATTAGATAATTAACTAGTGAAACACCATTACTCTGGTACAATTTTGGTACCCTGGTACAATGTAGAAACAATTTTTAGAAATTAGTATATTGTAGGATTCATGTGAAATTTATGGACTACTTTCGAGAAAATTAACTAATAATTTCACTGAGAAACCTCATAGTGTTTATTGGACAAAATGTTTTCTAAAATTAGTACTCTTCTCTTATGGCCTCATTCTTTATATGGTCAAGTTTAGACCACCTTTTAACTCCTCTTAAGAATGCCATTTCCAAGGCTTGCATTTTACTGTCTTCTTCCTTGGTTGTTGTCCACAATTAACACCCATAGGACAGTACAGGGATTACCATTACTTTGTAGGACTTTAATTTTGTAAACGTTATCTCCTACACCTGAATTCTCTGTACCTGCTTCTCAGTTTGTATCCATATCTTGCTACTGTATACAAGCATTGATACTACAAACAATAATGTACAAAATTTCATCTCCATTGCTTTCTGGCCCTTATTATTTGAAGTCCTAATTACTGTTTCACATTTATACTGCTAATTCTCTTCAACTTCTGTTGAAGACTATTGTCATAGACAAGTCATGTCCAAGTATGAAAAATCTTGTTTCCTAATTTTATTATTAAAGACTATCTTGACGGGTAATTCTATAAAAACAATAACTTTTGATTTCTCGACTGAAATTATTATATTTTTTACAGACCTGTTTGTAATTTACCTTCATCTTCAACAATTATTGGAACTCTAGACCTCATGTTTCTATCTAGATAACAAACATTAAAATAAACTAACTGGATAAAATGTCTCAGTTGGAGAACTTGTGGCAAGTCACAAACCAGATATCTGCAGAATCTTGAGACAGTCAAGAAAGTGCTAGGTACCATAACAAGTGAAGTGCAGAAAAATAAGAACTACACATTAAAATAATCTAGCAACGTCTTTAAATCCTGATGAGGTTGATACATTAAAAAAATATATACTTTCACTTTCACAAAACATGACGCTTAATATGTATCGAATGTTGCATATCATACATTTTATGTGTGTTACTATCTTTGTTTTGTTTTTTGTATTAATGTTTTTGTATATGTAAATTTTAGGAATTCTTAGATACAGTGGTTCTCTTCTCACGAGGCAAAACTGAAGATAAGTTGCGAATTATTTTTGACATGTGTGATAATGATAGAAATGGTGTAATAGACAAAGGAGAACTGTCTGAAATGTTGCGTTCTCTGGTGGAAATTGCAAGAACTACAAGTCTTTCTGATGCTCACGTCACCGAACTGATTGATGGCATGTTCCAAGTAAGTACTATTTTGTAGTACCGCCAGTATATTTTGCCTGCGCGCGCGCGCGTGTGTGTGTGTGAAGAGAGAGAGAGAGAGAAGGCTTATTACATATATATTATGTACATGTGTCACAATTCTGTCCAAAATATGCTCATCAGCTGCTAACATAATCACATTTCAAGCTACAAGGCTTTGGCTTTCCTTACTTTATTAAACTTCGAGATCATCATTTACAGAAGACCACACTCTACAAAATAGTTTCCAGAATTTTCTTAATAACTTTGAGCTCAGTAGTCATCATCCTCTTCATATAAGATTGTTTTATCAGCTTGGTAAACTCACATTGTTCTCATTGTTTCCATGTGACATTTACGTCTGAAGTAACCAAGCTACCATGAAAAGCACTAGACTTAACCAAGTCTGTCAACCACTACCTCAAGTCTTGTATTTACACAAACCTTTTCCATTGTTTATCTTCATTTTTATTTTGAAAGTTCCTTCAGCTTGTATAGCAAAATTGAAAGTTAAGGGCATGGAAATGCGCGAAATGCTTACGGTCAGAGGGGAAAGGCGATGTGGTGGGAGTACCTGTGAGATGTGAGAAGAGAATTGTTGGTATCAGCGACAGTGCAGCCAACCTATGAATATTGTTTCTAATAGTAGCAAAAACAAAAACTCGCGACTTTTAAGGTTGTTTGTAAATGTGTCACTATGAATCTCTATATCTGCACATGCGTGCGTGCGTGCGTGCGTGCGTGCGTGCGTGCGTGCGTGTGTGTGTGTGTGTGTGTGTGTGTGTGTGTGTGTGTGCCTACAGTCACACAGCTGGCTTTAAAAAAAGAATTATACGTTTAGTGTTTCCGATGTAAATCAAATAATAATAATAATATTGTAATTGTATTACTATACAAATCAAGCAAATGATTTTATGTACTGTTCACACGTATCGGAATTTGTTGCTGTTACATATCAGAATGTTTTATAAACATATCTGAGTATTGTTTGGTTCTATCATTGTGTACTGCTGAGAGTAAAAAACTACAGCCGTTCTGACCATTCTTATCGCAATGGAATTTGCAAACTGAACACTTCCACTCCTTAATTACACTCGACTATCTCTACAGTTTATCATTACATAAAGTTCTTCGTATTAATTTAATTGCAAGAATCTTTTTAATTCTGGGCAACAAAAAACTGTATATTATTACTTCCCATGCTTGACTATGAATACCTTTCCTGTCTTTGCTAGTTGAAGGAGAAATATCCATTTTATCAAATCTCGTTACTGGATGATAACACAAATAATTATGATAATACGTAATTACAGAATAAAAGCTACCAATACAAATTAACTAAAAAATTAAATAACTACGAAAAATGAGTGACTGTAAATCAATGATACAATTAATAATAAATTGAAATAATAATAACAAATGCAAGACTGAGATAGTACGTCACACAGTAACTAACAATGTACAGGTAACTAAAACATCACACGCAAGTTGGCAATACCTTCACTTGCTTACCAGACGATTCTCCTTACCCTCCCGCCATTCACAATTTCAAAGTGGACTCTCCTCCATCCATAAATTGGTTTCTGCACATATGCCCTAACTTTCAATTTTACTGTATTTGAATTTTTCAAAACCTTTGAAAATCTGCCAATCTTAAACAGTAGCTTATTAAATTCTTAGATTTCATTGTCCATGATGTGTCTGTAGATTAATTAAATATAATATACCACTACCGACTTGGAACACAAAGTTTTTTATTTATTCAAACACACACACACAAAGCACAAATCAAATCTGATCTACCTGGTGTTTACAAACTAAATTGCTCAGATTGCAACAAATTCTATATAGGCCAGACAGGATGTAGTTTCAAACAAAGATACATTGAACGCACAAAGGCACTACACTCCACTACCGAATCCATCTTTGCAAACCACCTCATTGAAGCAAACCACACATACACAAACATTGACAACAACATGTGAACGTACCCGCTTTTATTTTCTAAGTTTAGTAATTTTTTTTTTTTGAATTTTATTTAATTTTATTTTTATTAAGTTTTTTTTTTGTAAAAGGGGAGAGACATCATATTTAGAACTAGGTAAAGAGAAACCTAGAGGAAGCAAAAGTGTGCAAGGCCCAAATACAATTACAGACATGTCCCCCCAGGTGAATGACAGGACTTGCAAATGAAAAAACTCTTTTAACCAACAAGCGTGTGCTTTATTCAACCTGTAAGATTTTACATAAATAACAAGTTCGTAATTGTGTGAGCACACCATTAAAGGCAGACTTATATATATCTATGTATTTCCATTAATTCATAATGTCACAAAGTAAGTGAATTGATATTACTAATTGCAAAAATTTCTGCCTGATCATGTATGAGTCAAAGTTGGTAATAATCTCATTTATTAAGCAATACTAATCCATCAGTGTTGTATAATATCAATTAGGCTAGCCTGTTGTCTCAGCGAGCACATTTATGGTTATTCTCTTGTTTTAAATCAGTTACATATTCCCCAAAAATATATCTATATATATATAGTAAAATTACACACACAAACACATATACGACATGAATAACAAAACATCCCTCATTTCAACACTAACCTCCTCATAAACCCTTTCCCACAGCAGTAAATAAATGAACTCTAATATGTATAGCTAGGTACAAATATAAATGATAACGTAAATGGAATATCTCAGCTCCTAAGCATAGATTCGCCAGCATATTCACAAGCATAGTTCACACCAGAGAATGTAAGTGACCGCCCCGAAACTCAAACAGCCAAACGAACCCTTAGCTTAATCATTAAGCATTAAGTATTTGTGTGAAAGAAAATCGTTTCTCATCAACAGCATCAGACAACCCCCAGCTACGTTATTAAACTCTGCCATGACCAGATGACTTGATAGCACGAGATAATTAACTCCCTAATGGTCTTAATTAGATGAAAGTTAGATCTTACAGTAAACTGCGGATGTGTGTGTATGTGTGTAACTTCTTACACATTATACAGTTATAAGATACTTCATTAGGTGTACTGTGGTAATGTTCACACATGCAATAACATGATGATCACACATAATTGAACATGAGAGTTTGTGCTAGAGTCTAATTTTCAGAACTTCACGAGTGAGCTTCTGGCGGCTTCTGTGCATTCACATGTTGTAGAGAGAGAGAAATAGATAAACAGAATTTTCCCACCTGGATAGTCCGGTGTACTTAGTTCATATAGGCGAGGATCAGTGATGTCACAGTCATATCACCCGTCCCTGGTGCAGCTTAGCGTTGGAAAAGTTCTTGGTTCAGCTTAGCATCGAAAAGTCCTCGACTGACGGCATTGTGGCTAAAGATCGTCTCTGCTATTAGGGGGAACAGATGTTCGTTCGCCCCTGACACCCATCTCGTCCTTGGTCGAGCACCTGGAGCACACTTTATCTAGCCTATCATAGTGATAGGTACGGAAGTCCTGGTTAGAAGTTCGCCGCCAGCCGAGACCAGATGAACAGCTTGGAGGATGAAGCAGAAATGAGAGCGAATCAACGTTTCGCTCCAGCCAAGTAACCTCCGAAAGCAGGAATGTACAGACACACAGCTGGCCGGCAGCGCCAGCTGTATTGCGTAGCGACACAACCTTTTGTGTGTATAACTGACCGGCAACAAACAATCGTAACAGAGTGGCAGTGCGTGACGTCAGCGGCGCTCGTTTTTAAAATACTAATAATCTAATACGTTGCCGAAGCCAGTTCGGCACACATGGATATTCTACATGTACACACAAAAGGCCAAAAACTAGACACTCTTGAACAATTGGAAATATACAAAAACATAAAAACGACATCCTAAACAAACAGACACAATTCAAATCACACGCATTATTCGAACATATCACACCCCCACACACACACAACATTGATCCTTCAAAAGTCAACGCCATCACCATGAACAAGACGGACAGCGCTCCAAGTGGCAGCCTCTGACGAAGCTTATAATAAGCGAAAACTGGTTCAGGCTATAAGGTAAAACTTTCACGTTTTGCCAATAAAAAACTGTGTTCTGAGTCGGTAGTGGTATAATTATATTTAATAGCTTATTAATATTTATTACTGCTTTTATTTCGACACTTAAATATTGAAGAAGCATATCAAGAGCCTATAGACCTGATTTACACCCCATATAAGAGTAGAAAAAATGTATATTGTAAAATTTGTACACTTTCAGAATCTGTTAAAAAAGCAGTTGTAAATATCTATTACATACACATGTATATATCATGCTCACGTACACAAAACACAGATGCTCAGAGTATGTCAGATTCTCAACTCGTATGCATAAGTTGGATATTGACTAATACTGAATAATCCGAAAAGCATGTAATTTTTATGTCATTGCTTATGGCAAATACCATTATTAAATTTACACATACATTTACTTAACACCATTATACTTAGCTGAAATCCAACCCCTGGGATTAATTACTTTAACGCAACAGTCATATTTTTCAGAATGCAGGTCTGGAACGAAAGGACTTCCTGACATACTCAGATTTTAAACTGATGATGAAGGAATACAAAGGTGATTTTGTTGCGATTGGCCTTGACTGTAAAGGTGCCAAACAGAACTTCCTTGATACATCAACAAATGTTGCCAGGTAAGAAGTAAAACTTGTGTTCAATGTAAATATTTACTAATCTTGCATACAGTTGCAAGTACCCTGTTTTCTATTCTAGTAAATAATTATTTAGTTATGTGTACGCTAATTTAATATTATGTTATCTCAAAACATTTTATACTTTACATATATTGAAGATAAACTGTGTAATGCAGAAAATATCTTCACATTTATAATATAAACAATCTACAAACTGCATATTAAAACAATCCACCCAGCCTGTATTTAGATATCCTGCTGCTCTAGGGAAAAAAACAATTGCTGCCCTCATGTAGTAAGGACTACTTAATTTTTACATCACTCTCTCACCCTATATGTGTGCGTTTTTGTTTTGTTTTAAGTACACAGAAAAACTGGTTTTCTCAAAATTTTCTTAAACTAAAAATGACAGATGACATTAGTGTTAAATATGAAATACAGAATTCAGAAATGTTAGTGAATTGTTTATTTTATACTATATAACATTTTTCTAACCTCCAATTTTCCTCCCCATAAAATCTGCCACCCTGGACAAATGCCCTAAACACAAGCCTGGATCTACCCAAGATAGACGCAGTCCTTCAAAATACCACCATTAAAATGGCTGAAGTTTCTTCATTTGTATTGATATTAACCCTTTCAGTGCTACTGACGCATTAATGTGTCATTGACAGTATTTAATTTATATAAACGTATTACTAAAAGGGTTCATATCTGTTTTAATTGTCATGCTTG
Organism: Magicicada septendecula; assembly: GCA_034769895.1. Lineage (NCBI taxonomy): Eukaryota > Metazoa > Arthropoda > Insecta > Hemiptera > Cicadidae > Magicicada > Magicicada septendecula. The sequence goes on along the minus strand of CM068374.1, from coordinate 398,670,492 downwards.
ACATCATACAACAGTGTATAGAAAACTTACCAACATATTAATTTCAGCCTTAAGTCTGATTGTATTATTGGCTGCAATGGAGTTTGTGTACAGGCTGGTGGCCTCTAATGTCATAAAAAAGTAAATCTGTTTGTAACTTCCAAAGTATTCATGAAGTATAATTTTTGGTATGACAAATCTTGTATTTTGTTTGACCAATAAAATATCAGTGTTCAGTTATAACAAATTGTACCTTGTCTGTGTTCCAGGATGACCAGTTTTCATATTGACCCAACACTGGACAACGAGAAAAGTTGGTTCATGAGGCATGTCGATTGTGTCACCACATTTCTTGAAGAGAATAGACAGAACATCTTCTACCTGTTTGTGTTCTATGTCATTACTATCGCTCTGTTCGTTGAGAGGTTCATACGTAAGTTCACTTATAGAAAGCTTTATGAAGACGTAATTAACTATATGACTTTAATTTATTTACACAATTTCACTATACAGTTGTTATGATGACTCTTTTTTATATAAAAGAAAGTTTTTGCAAGTGTAAATTATATTTTTATGTTGGTGTAACACAAACACTGCATAACAAATAGTTAAGTATTGTGGAGCAAAAATACTTAAAAATTATTTCTGTTCATCACATATGATATATACTCATTGCAATCACAATATAATATAAACACAAATGATTCTGTTTAATTTTATTTGAGATATCATAAATATCAATATGTTTTTATATTATACGTATATTAAGCTATATATGTGCAATGTGTGTGTGTGTGTGTGTGTGTGTGTGTGTGTGTGTGTGTGTGTGTGTGTGTGTGTGTGTGTGTGTGTGTGTGTGTGTGTGTGTGTGTTAAGTAAAACAAAAAATGTATAAATTATTTTGTCGTTGTGTTAAACATTTCTAAATAAGTAATAAAACACTCCAATATTTTATTTCCTGATAATAATAATTTCTGTCTTAAATATGCATGTCTCTTTTCAGCCCTCCATATTTTTTCTTTTTCTTTCTAGAATTCTGGTACATTTGTCTAGTACAAATACATGGATACATCCATGTATAATCATAATTAGAAGAAATTTGAAAATATACAAGCTACACTTTTTATAATTTTTGTAATTTTCTCTTCTTTGTAAATGTCCCCACCACTCAGTCTGTACAGTCAAGTGTAGCTTGTATTTTCAAATTTCTTCTAATTCAGTTTTAAATTTGGAATAGAATTTCAGTTGTGTTAAATACTTTTATACTTTTGACATTCTGTGTACCAATTTGTTCAGTATTACAACAGTTGTTGCTCAAGTCAGATTGGGTAGGAACTGAAATCAGGGAGTTCAGATATTTATACAGCATCATTCATCGGATGGAAGGTGTTGAGGGAATTTAATTCAAGAATTGCTCAAGCAAAATAGAGAGTGAAGTTATGTTGCATCCAAGTTTGTGTCCCGTGAAGTTTGGAACCAACCTGCAAAACATTTTATCTGGAGTGTTGTGTAGGACATGGCTCAGAAACCCTGAAAAAGCCAGAAGTTGCAAAATTAAAAGCTTTTGAAATATGGTGTCATCCATCGTGTTCTCCAAATATCACAGACCAGGACAGAAACAAATTGTAGAATTCTATGGTAAGTTGCCGTTTGCTGCAATTTGCCATTAATTGGGCATTTCTGGAATACTGTGCCTAGTGCACCATGGTCATTGAAGGTAAGATGCCGGGAGGAGCAATGTTAAGAGGAAGGCCTTGAGCTCAGTTCATCTATGCTATTAAAAAATGGATACCAATTTCATCAAATTAAAGAGCAGATGGTGTTGCAGAGGGAATATATAGGAGATCTGTAGAAGACCTCTTGCACCCCACCAACCTTAGGGTCAAGAAGAAGTGGCAAGAACAACCAGTGTTAGTAATCAGCTAAACAACCGTTATATTATTTAGCAGTGGCGGCCCGTGCTTAGGTTGCACGGTTGCACAACCCCCATTAAATCCCCAATTGTATTTTAAATTATAGAATTATGAATAAAACAATATCTAATAATGGTGTTTTCATGGTAAATAATCATAATTAATCATTTGGCGATTGAAAAGCGCAGAGCAATACTATAAACCATACACTCTCTTGCCGCGGTGACATGGCAAGTATACACCAACTGTGATGTGCATTGTATATGGGAAAATACACTGGAGTAGTGCTGTGCCTGATAACTGGAGAGGGATTACCCTCCTTTCGATACCAAGTAAGGTACTCTCACGAGTAATTCTTGAAAGGATAAAACAGCGAGTTAACTCAAGGTTGAGGAAAGTACAAGCAGGATTTAGAGAAGGTTATTCCTGTACGGACCAGATCAATACACTGCGTATAATTATAGAACAATCCACGGAGCTGCAGTCGTCACTATATATACTATTTGTAGACTTTGAAAAGGCGTTTGATAGTGTAATGAGAAAGAAGATGTGGAAAGCCATGAAAGAGTTTGGGATTCCAAAGAAAATTATTAAGTTAACTCAAGAAATGTATGAGAACTACACATACATTTCCGACACCAGGGGATGTTGTCCGAGCCCATCCCAGTAAATAAAGGAGTGAAGCAAGGATGTTTGGTGTCACCAATATTATTTATTATGGTGCTGGATCTCATGATGAAGAAGGCAATGAATCGCCGAAGAGGAATTCAGTGGGGACTGACAGATACGTTGGAGGACTTGGACTTCGCGGATGACCTGTACTTGCTAACCAACAGTTTTAAGGATATGGAAGCAAAGCTGAACGATTTAAAAACCGAAGCATCAGAGGTGGGATTGAAGATTAATGGAAAGAAAACCAAGGAGATGCGTTATAATAACTGCAATAAGGCACTATTATTTTTAGGAAACTAAGAGATCGAACAAGTCAAACAGTTTTGTTACCTGGGAAGTATGATCACCACGGAGGGAGGAACCATAGAGGATATAGGAAATAGAATAAATAAGGCTAAAGGAGCATTTGCAATGCTGAGACCAATCTAGAAATCAAGGGAACTTAACACCAATACCAAACTACGCATCTTCAATACAAATGTCAAGTCGGTACTGCTCTATGGGTGTGAAACTTGGAAGACTAACAAACAACTGATTAGCAGACTCCAAACATTCGTGAACAGAAGTTTGCGGAATATCCTGAGGATATGGTGGCCACAAGTTATCTCCAATGAAGAGCTGTGGAGAAGAACCCATCAAACACCCATTGACATTGAGATGCGTCGTAGGAAATGGAAGTGGATTGGGCATACATTACGATGAGATGGAGACAACATAGCAAGACAAGCCCTGGAATGGAACCCACAAGGTAGCAGGAGAAGAGGCAGACCAAGGAACACATAGAGGAGGAGTGTAATAGCGGAAGGGATGGAGAAAGGAGGGAAGACCTGGCCCGAGATCAAGATGATGGCGCGGAACAGAGTCCGGTGGCGGAAGTTCATTGATGCCCTATGCTCCACTTAGGAGATGCAGGAATAATGATGATGAGTGCTGTGCCTGGCTAGACTCAGGTGCTCCTATTGCAACAATATAGGCTCGCTTGGTGTGATTAGGGACTGCAAACCACAAGGAATTGGTAAGTTTATGTTGTTATGCTACTAGAGTTAGTTAGTGTCGGTCAAATTTTTTGTGAATTTTGTTGTTAGTGTCAGTCCAATTCATCATTAAATGTAAATAGTAGTATATATAAAGGATTAAGGTGTCATAGTGTAATATATTTATTATATTTAACTGGTAGGACGCAATGAATTCTGTTGTAAAATTAACGAAAATGCTGTTCAGTTTACGTCATATTGAGAAAAAAAAAATTAAATTACATAGGTAGGCTACACCAGATCTTTCAGATTTAAACAAAATGTAAAATAAGGTAACAGCATATTTAATTGTAAATTTAAAAAAGATTTATACAATAAATATTCGTGGTTATGTGGGTGACACTAAAATTGCATTATTTTGTTTTCTTTATTGTATTGTTTGGACGGGAGGAGACTTGGACATTTTCTGTTCAGATAATAAAACAATTTAATACCATCCTACCCAACTGCAACCCCCAAATTTTTCAACCACTGCCGCCACTGTTATTTAGTAATTAGTGTACAATTTTATCAGTAGTTAAAAAAAAGAGAATATATAAAAGATATAAAAGTCGTTATATGTGAACGTACAAAGACATTTATGAGCTCAGTTTTGTAACCTCAATGGAGAAATTGTTTGCAATTGACTGAAGAAAATTTTTGAACAAAACTGATTGGGCAGTATTTCTATTGAACAAACAAAGTATTGCTAAGAAAATTACATAACGCCCTTGAAAATTCAAGACCATCACTCTACACGTTACTCGACTAGCCCAGGCTAGTGTCAGTCGGGCACTCGTGTAGGCTCCAGACTGTTCGAGCTCTTGTATCTATGCAGATTATGTTGCACCCCACCAGGAATCAGGAAAATTACTCTGGAAGCACTGCAGGATCTGTATAAGCAACAGCAGCCTGCTTAAACAGTCAGTTACATCTGGCGATATTGCAGAGAACGGATCAAGTCATTGTTGTATAATTAGTATGGAACTCTAATAGTTGACATTATTATTGCTTGTGGACAAATTTAACTTGAATTGTTGTATGAGAGTACCTTGTTAATTTCAAATTGTTATTTGTGACTAATTAAAGCTGGTATTTTAAGTGACTTCATTGGTGTCTTGTATTTTGTTTCCACTGTACAATACGACAATTTGTGAGACCATCATAACAGTATCTTCAGATAAGGGGGAAATCTTGCAGTGATAATGTCTCAGTAGCAAAGCCACTAATTTAGAAAATAAAAAATCACAATACATAAACATACAGTGATAAAGTTTTTCTTTTAATGCCTTGTGGAGCATTCTTGACAGAAGTGCTGCACAAGTGCATTTTGTATGTTAACCATCACAATATTATTTACTATTGTCACGAAAAGTTCTTATCATGGAAATGTTTATGTTGTTTTGTATACTGCTTACTTTTCTGCATTATTTAGCTAATGAGTTTTGGTATCTAGTTACTGAAATTAAGTTGTTCCATCTTGAATGTTCCAGTTTAAGACAAATTAATTGCTTCATCTATTTTTCTTTTTTTAATTTTGTTTATACAATACTCTATGCTTTGGGAGTTTGAAAATAATTGTTCAAATATTTTGTCTCGTCCTGTTTTACACATATAGCCAAATTTATGAGATGCTGTATACATTTTTCAGCATTGACAAGGATTAATTGTAAATATTGCCACATGCATAAGGTAAGAATGCTTAAAAAAAAGGTAATTTTTTTAATTGAAGGCCAGACTTTTTTAAATTATTAAAGGTATGAAAATAACAATTTGCTTAGGGTCAAGCATTTGTGTCAGTAGAGAATACTAATCATGAGGACATTGTAAGATTTGTAAAGGCTCAACTAATACAGTGGGTAGGTCACCTAGAGCGGATGGATGATCAGCGTATACTAAAGAAAATCTTGACTGCACGAGTCTATAAAAGCAGAAAGAGGGACCAACCTAGGACAGGATGGTTGGATGATGTACTGGAAGATCTAAGAAGAATTAATGTAAGGGGTTACTCTGAGATGGCAATGGGCAGGAGACATTGGAGAAGGTTGGTGTTGGAAGTCAGTGCTCATGTTGGGCTATAGTGCTGAAGAAGAAGAAGAGGAAGAAGAAGAAGAGAATATAAATTAAAGTGTCCATGAATATCACAATATGTAAAAATACCTGTTCTCTAATAAAATTTGAAAATTTCAAAATTTTTAGTTTTTGATAGCCTACCCAATATCTTACATCTGAATCTTAAAAATTTTACTTAACAAGTATGTCATTCTCTGTACATACCTGCAGAAATTCAATCCCTCTATATCACCATGACTCCAATTCAATCCCTCTATATCACCATGACTCCAATTCAATCCCTCTATATCACCATGACTCCAATGCAATCCCTCTATATCACCATGACTCCAATGCAATCCCTCTATATCACCATGACTCCAATGCAATCCCTCTATATCACCATGACTCCAATTCAATCCCTCTATATCACCATGACTCCAATCCAATCCCTCTATATCACCATGACTCCAATTCTACTCTGAATGTTTTAATTTTTAATTCTAAAACACACACACACATACACACATACACACACAAACATTGCTTAATATATGTATAGTATAAAAACATATTACATTGGTATTAATGATATCTCAAATAAAATGAAACATAATCATTTGTGATTATAAATTGTTTTTGTTACACAATACTATATTTTGTTATCATATGTCATTATCAAAATTTACAAGAAAGCACGTAATTTATACTATAAATTATATCTTAGTAATACACAGTTGCTTGTTGCAGATTATTCATTTCTGGCTGAGCACACGGATTTACGTCATATCATGGGCGTTGGCATCGCCATTACCCGAGGATCAGCAGCTTCACTGTCGTTTTGCTACAGTCTACTGTTGCTGACTATGTCTCGCAATCTGCTGACCAAACTAAAAGAGTTCTCCATTCAGCAGTATATACCGCTTGACTCACACATTCAGTTCCACAAAATTGCAGCATGTACAGCGTTATTCTTTTCTGTACTTCACACTGTCGGACACATCATCAATTTCTACCATGTTTCAACTCAGCCGCTGGAACACATTCACTGTTTAACAAGCGAAGTTCACTTTCCATCTGATTACAAACCAGGAATTACTTTCTGGCTCTTCCAGACAATCACAGGTGTTACAGTTTACTTTGCTACATAAATTTGATTATTAATATACAATTTTGTGAGGACAGATTTGATATTTTATTTGGCGGTACGTCAGTTATTTTTAAAAATTCTAAGTCTATTTCCCTAAAGTAGTTTATGACAGTAACAGATTTCCACAAAATAATTGTTCAGTTATACAAAATCCAAGAATTCAATGAATGTCAATTTAATACCAATAGATAATGCACTCAGTGGTTTATTTGTACTCTGAACACCCATGTCACAGGTTTGTCTAAAAATTATTGAGACCAATTTTCTGTATGAAATGCCTACACTTTGAGATCAAAATTTAACAGCTATGATAGCTATAAAGCTATATAGCTATATATCTATACCTATATGGACAAGTATTTGGCTAAAGTAAGGTATTGGTACCCTAGTACATAGCCCCCCCACTTCTCTGTATGATAGCCCATAACCCACATACAATATATGGGTGGCCTGTATGGTCATGTGACCAGTATCTCGGGAGGAGATTGGCTGGATGTGTAGTTGTCCGCTTTTGATGAGACCCAACATTGCAGATGTCCACTTTTGAAATGAACCACTATATTTTTGTTCCTATTCCTCATATTTGCATCTGTTTTTGTAAGAAACTAACAGCACAATTGAAAAGAGTATCAAACTGTTACCTAAAATTCATAAAAAATAACAGATGTCCGCTTTCAAAAGTAACCTACTATTATTTTCTGTTTCTAAAATCCAAAGCTAAATATTTGCTTACATCCTGCTAATATCCTGGGCTGCTATTTAAAAAGTATGAGAACATTCAAAAAATTGTGCAAAAAACCAACTAAAGAAATTGACAATTTAAGACTCCCAGTTCTATTTTGATCAGTAGGATCAATGTGTTCTGTCAGAATATTATTCCGTTCTGCCCTGTTTGGCCCTAATCATCTCGTGTGTTCAGTCATTCACTTCACTATTTTAATGTCTTCCATGACATAATCATTCACACCTGGAGCTATATGATCTCCACTGTACAATTCTTTGACCCACTTTTCTTATTTACTCTTTCCAGACGTTCAATCCGTGCTATTACCTATGTGTTAGTGAATGCCATTATGCCAATTCCAACAGTTAGTTGATCTAATTCATGCTTCATGTTCTTCTCAACAGTACGTTGTTATCTTGCGTAGGTCCATAGTCCTGTTACAATAATTTTCTCGTTGTCCTGTAATGAACAGCCCATGCCTCACAAGTATAAGTTGCTATTAATGTTATAATATGTACACATTTTAATTCAGATTGCCAAACATTTGTTGTCTTCACTGAGTATTTTGGTATAAACCTCTCCAGTAATATTATTCATATCTAAATCCAAGGTACATGAACCTATGCACGCATTCAAGTTTGTAGTTCTTAAATGCTAAATTACTTGGTTCATGGTTTTGACAATGATAACCTTAAGGAAACCTTTTACAAAAAATAATATTGAGACAGATTTAGATATCCCATTATCATTAGGAAAATTAAGGATTAAAATCTTAACTATGTTATTATACATTTTATTTACGAGAGCTGAATGCCGATAGCAATGTTGCCAGACTGCATGGGAATTAGACATATACATGCTCCCTCATGCTCTCTGTCATCTCTGCAGTAGTTCTCTCATTAAATATGTCTAATAAAAACAAAAATTTCTGTCTCTGCTGTCTCCATTGCACTAAAGAAATTCTCAGACATCTAAAATAACTGTCTGATAAATTATTGAAAAGTACTTGCTGACACATCTAAAAAGAATTGATTTTAACAATATTAGTGAATGGCTTATAACTGTATGGTGTTTTGGCAACACTGCAATGACTAGAGCAATACTGTCAAAGCTATCAGTGGAGATAACTGCACTTCCCAACACTGGCATTCATTTGTTTAAAATAAAGGTATAATAGACATGACATTCTCTCTCTCCCTCTCCTAGGTTAGCAGCCCATAGGCTGGTTGGCAGCAGCTCGCCATTCTTCACGCTTCTCTGCTTTTCTTTTCAACTCTCAATATGATGTGCAGTTCATATCGACCATAAGCTGTTTCATGTCGTCTGTGATTCTTCCCTTCAGTTGTTCCTTCTATTATTCTCTTAACCAACCCATTGTGTCGTAGTATATGCCCTATAAACTTAGCTCTGCTGCATTTTAAATTTCGTAGAAAGCTCTTCTCCTCCTGAGCTCTTCTAAAGACTTCCTCATTCATTATCTTCTCCCTCCAGCTTATCTTCAATATTCTTCTGTAGCACCAGGTCTCAAATGCTTGGGGTCTTTTCTTGTCACTTTCTCCAGTTTTCCATGATTCACTCCCATATAGGGCAACACTCCACATGTATGTCTTTACTAGATTCTTCCTTATTTTTAGGCTGATAGTGTTTGAGGTGACAAGGTTTTTCTGTTTGTTGAAAGCAATTTTAGCCTGGTTAATTCTGCTTATAATTTCCTCTGCTTATAATTTCCTTACTGCTACGTCCATCACTTGTGATTTTACTTCCTAGACATGGATCATATACCATAGGCTACTTATTATTTAGGAACACGTGGGTTGTATAACCAAAAATTCACCTTGTTTCCATTTTAATCATGAAAATGTATTTATTACAGTAGCATGAACACAATGAGAAATTAAAATCTGTAAAGAGAATATTACAAAAGACCCATACTTTATTTAACCAAATCAAATCAAATCACTAAGAACAAAAGTTTTTCAAATAATTTTCATGTCCATTATTAAGTTCTGAAAATTTTTGTTTACTCAAACCTCATTTTTCTGGCTTTTACCATTCCAAATTGATGAACTATTTTGCTAAAAGAAATGCTGAAATGCTTTGTGATTAAAAGAAATTTTGTGCTTGAAGTGATATGATTTCAGCAATAGTATAATGAAAATATGTACATTGGTAACACAATTTTTTTATTGTTTTGTTCTCTTTAAGTTTTTGACACATGACATTCATTTGTATAATATTCTTGTCCACCTTACAGGCATAACAGGAGTGATGTTGTTCTGTGTAATGGTGATTATTTTTGTATTTGCTCATCCACTCATACGTAAAAAAGCATACAAGTTTTTCTGGTCAACTCACAAACTGTACATTGTATTGTATCTGCTGTGTTTGATTCACGGTCTCGCCAGGATAACTGGTCCACCGAGATTCTGGATGTTCTTTATTATTCCTGGAATCATTTACACACTGGATAAGGTAAGATGTTACTATATTGATTTGTTCTGATGTATTTCTGATATTGATGTTGAGTAGATTCTTAATCAAAAAGAATACTTGCAGCATAATGCATACAACCAAATTAGGTAGTAGTCAGTATGTATGTACTCTATTGTAATTACTAATTCTAAGTTTCTGTAACAGAAATGATCTAAATATAAGTATATCACTACAAACTCGAAACACAAAGTGTTTTATTGGTAAAAACATAAAAGTTTTACCTTATAGCCTGAACCAGTTTTTACTTATTATAAGCTTTTTCAGAGGGGAGCTTATTATAACACTTATTATGAGCCTCTGACGAAGCTTATAATAAGCGAAAACTGGTTCAGGCTGTAAGGTAAAACTTTTACGTTTTTAACAATAAAACACTTTGTGTTCTAAGTTGGTAGTGATATACTTATATTTAGATAACCAACGGACACGACATGGACAACAAAATCCAAGAAGAAAGTATCTCATTACGTATTCGTAAAGCCATTTTTTTTATTTATTTCCAAAGTTGTATTTAATTATGTTTGTAGCTGATTTACATATGTAGATATAATTTTACTCAACTTCTATTGTTTCTGCTGTCACTTATGACTATACAAGTGCATACCGCTCCAAATTGTATAAAAAAAAATATGGCTACCTCTCAAAATTATGTCAAAAAAATGTACTGGCCACTCTAAAGTTATTTATGATTGCTCCAATATTAATTGTATTTTAAAATATTATTTACTTTAAAATGCTAGTATGAATTTATAATCTTATAATGATGGTACAGTATTGGTTTTAAACAAGCATTTACGCTTACTATAATGTGAGACGTATCAATATAAGCTTTGAGGTGACTGCGGTATTGCCATGTCGCTTCACTCTCCGCCCTCCCCGCTTTTGCCTACACATAACCAAGTGTAACGTGCGACAATGCTGGAGGGCGAGGGGCAGGGAAGAGCTGTTACTATTGCGTAACCTCGAAGCTTACAATGCTAAGTCCCGTACTATAACAAACTTAAGTTCTGTTAGGGCAATGATTACACTATATATTGTGTAACCTATCTTCGTTGTGTGGCTCTCCCGTGTTATTCTGCCACACGTTGGATGCGTCAATTTGTAACCAGACGAACGTCCGTCTAATCTTAAACGTGTATAAGTATAATGGGTGTAACATGTCTTCTCTATCCGTCGTCGCTTTAGAACGTAACTTACGCAGATTTCGTCCATTGCGAACGTACGAATAACCAGGTCTCGATGTTCTTACCTGTTGTTCACTAGGGGTGTGAAAATCCCGGGTGGTGCCAAATTGTTTTATTAAAACAATTTAAAAAATTTTAAGTTTGTATGACAAGCGCAGCTCAGACGGTGTGAAGAATTCGATTGTTCCCGCCTCGCCTTGGCCGTCTGGATTGGGCCAGTAGTTCGTTGCATTGGCTGTGCGATCGCTCGTTGTCAATACCTATTTGCTAAAATGTACACAAGTTTTTATCCACCTCCTAATGAAATTATAACACAGTGGTTATACTCAGTACTTATTTATTTTCGGTTAACGATTAATTATTCAGTTAATACAACTTATGTTTTCTTTTGTAATACATTTGCCCCGGTAAATTATATGAGACACATCTCTGGGGTTAGACAAATCGATCTTTGAACTTAACAACAGATATTCAGTAATGGCGTCTGTTGGAATTGTACACAAAATTATTATTGTTCGATTGTCGCGGATTCTTGAGATTACGTTAAAAGGATTATTAATGATTACAACAATAAAAATACACACCCTTACATCAGTTAAACTTAAATAATATACTGTGTAGTTATAATTTGTTTATTGGAGTGTAGTAAAAGTGTTACAAAATATCGCTAACTAATGACAGGTTAACTTTGCCAGTTGATAAATTTTCAGTGTCTTAGTTTTTTAATTTAATCTTTGAAAGTAATTATGTGCAATTTAGTGAGAGTTCAGCTTTCAGTGAGAAATAATTAACGTGAGTTTATTCGGAAATTTGGGTAATTTAATAAATACTTAACACTTCAGTAGACTGGATGAACTCAGTTGATCTGGTAATAATGAATTAGGCTGCAATCATATTTAATTTTCAATTGTTCGGGGCTTCGGGCATCTTTTTCATGTTAATCAGCAATATATTATTTTCTTTTTTCTTTAATTCGGCTTCAACATCAGTTAAATGGTTTCAGCCATCGTCTGCTTCCTTGGTGTTCACTGGCTAGTAATTTCGTTTGATATTTTGATGTTTTAATTAACAATTTTGATCGTTCAAGAACTGGCGTCTATTCAACAAGAGCGTCAAATTACGAGTAAAGAAATCTAACGGTAAATTAGTAACCAAATGACTGTTGTCATAGTAACCAATCAATCCTGATTGGTTAATTCTGATTTATGACCATTGTTATCAAATTTGAATTTTTATTCAAAATAGCTGTATATCTTCTTATTGATTATATTCTTCTGTCATCTTCCCTACATATTAAATATTATCACCACTGTTATTATTTCCTTTCAAAGATTAATTTGGTACCACATAATGTATGGTTTTATGAAATATCAATGTTAGTACATTTATGTTAATATTTGGTATTTACATTTCTCCTTTAAATTAAGTTCTTATTCTAATATTTTTCCTTTAAACTGATTTACAAATTATTCTCGGCTATTTACTCGCCGTGAATTTATTAACTTCCTGGTTGTTTTTATACAATTTGCAATTATTTGTTATTGACAGTTATACATTTCCTAGGCCTAAGTAGCCATTGATTATTTTTACTTATTATATTCTAATTATATTTCATTTTATTACAAAGTGTTTTGTTCTGTTGTTATAATTGATTCATTTAGTGGTTGTTGTGTCTTGAATTTGTTTGTGTTCTGATTATGTGTCAAGATTACTTTCTATATCTTAATACCTAAAATATAACAATTAGGCCTATGGACTGTAAGCTTCCTTCAGCCATATCCTATTCATAAAATTAAAATGAACAATTCTTTACAAGTTATTAGTTACTGTTGAATTAACATACATTTCATTCTTTTACTATTATTTTGAGTGAGAAACATCATCACTTCCTTCAAACTTACTTAATTTATTTTCCCTTATAACATAGGGTGTTTATTAATTACATTCTTAATTTCTTAAATCTTTACTAATCCCTTTCTCCATTCCATGTTAACACAAACTGTTTATCTTACATGGGCTTTCTCCCCTGAATAATATCGTATCCTTTATCTATCTCTACTCTAAATACTATTTCTAATTACCCTTAACTATATAATTTTTATAAGCTCACTCTTAAATCATTTATTGTTTCATCATTGATTTATTAAATGTTTTCTTATCTATTACTATCTTTTTAATCATACTATCATTTACAATATCTTTTTTCACCCATCACTTTCACCTTTAATTAATTGGTGTTTATCACTGATACACTCATTATTTTGGGGTATTTACACTTTCACTATTATCACTTTTTAGACTTTTTATTTTAAGCGTTTATTGGTGGGTAATCCCTATTATGATTTTTCTTTGTCACTTAGTTACTTTCATTATATTTCTCACTATCTCACTATCTTTACGAATTTTATTTATATCTAATAAGTTCATGTCTTTTTCTAGATTTCTTACTTACATATACTACTAATTCGTGGGTTAGTGTATTTTTATTTAACGGTGTTTTATTTATCATGAATTACATTTGTCACTTAGACAATACTAATATTTCTTTTTTATATTGGTTACTCATTGGTTTCGTTTCCTTTATGATATTTGATGGTATCATCTCCCCCTTCCCTATTCTACACTATTTGTCTGTGTTTTATCACCTTGGTTCACTTTATTTTCTTTATAGTTGGTTTGTTCCATTTTTAATTTCATTTTTCTTCTCCTTCACTTCCATCTTGTTTCACTTTATTTTGGTTATTATCTGGCCAGTCTCTGGGGTTGAGTCAATGTCATTTGTCTGTCAGTCTAGTTTGTAATTTTATTTAATAATCACCTTTGGTTTACTATTCTTCCTCCTTCTTTCTTAATTACATTTACTATTTTTGTTCTCTTTATTATTTATTTATTAAAATATATTATTTCTTAGCATTTCTTACATACTTATAGATCTGATCTGATGATAGAATATGATCTGAATTTGGCGATGTTATAATTGTAACATCATGTGCCTAATGGAGAAGTGCCTAATCTCTCCATTTATAAACAGAGGCCTCAATGTTTTTAAAACAAAGTTAATATGTTCTCTTACTTGGAATTGAGTCTGCATTCTTCCTCTTCATATCTTGAGAATAACAAATTGTAATTTACTTGTGATAGCAAATCTTGTGATTTGGTTTTTAGTGATTTGTAGTCCTTTCAGAGTACACAACTGAAACTAACTAGTAAACGCCATGAGGTGCAGAATTCACTCACTGCTTTGAAAGAAATACTAAATGAAATATTTAGATCAATTTTAATTTCAAGTAATTTTTCAGTTATCATAAAAATTACAAAGACCCAAATATATATTCTTTTTAGTAAAATAGCAGTTATATAGCAGACAATCAAAAAGTAAATATTAAAAATTCCAAACTACTGCATTGTGTTTTTTTTACCTAAATTTGTAACTATAATGCCTAAATGACAAATAATTTAGTCATAGCTTTCAAGTTAATTTTGTTTTCTCATAACTTGATACCCCCTACAGATTTTTACAAATGTCTTTAAATGTTTACCCTAAATTTTCAGAGTAAACACTTTTTGGGCCATGTATCCTAAATTTTGGAAAATTTGATATCTCACACAGACCCTTTAGACTTTTTTTAAAATTATGACTGCTGACATTTTTGCAATCTTAGGCTTATATTTTTGTTGGGGGGGGGGGGTCAATCACAGAAACAATAGGAGTTGGTGGGGTATGCATGCCTAGTTTTAAACTGGGCAATGCATTCAAAAGTTATTGTGAGACATATACATATCCCAGATAGCTAGATAGACAGATAAATGCCAAATCATTGAGTTAAAACTGAGAACTCTGCTCTTTCAAAAATTTTGCACAGTTACTATCATGTTACTATCCAAATAATTCATATTTAAAATTAATGACTTAAAAACAGCCAACAATGCACAAGGGGACATTCTATTTTAAGTTACTCATATCTAAAATGATAATTTTCCATGTTAAGTTTATTTCTGTATAGTTAATTTCATTTGTACTAATTGAAACATTCTAGGATGGACACATGAAAATGCCTGCTATATTTGTTTTTATTTATAACTTTAATAAGCTATATTTTTAATAATTCAGTTAAAGAAAACAATAACAAAATAAATTAAATGCTATCTGATTTTCATATAACAAAATGTAGTAGGCTTGGTAAAAGACATAATTAGGTATAAAGTAGATAATCTTTTGCTAAAATCTACAGAAATAGAGAAGAAACATTCTATTATTCTGTTATTTCATAACTTGCTAATCATCAGAGTTCCTGAAGAAACCATAGAAATGCTGATGGATAATTTTGTTAACACATCCATAACAATTAGTTATTTCCTCTCTCACTTGTCCAGACAAAAAATATATATTTTATAATTGGAGCAGGAGCTTTGGTAGCAAAAAGTAGATATCATAGTTTTCCAGTTTCTACAAAACTGAATTTGACTGTTTAGCCAAGTAGACAAGTTGTTTGTCCACCCACAGCTAACATGATCATGGTTTTCTTTGCAGGTTGTCAGTCTGCGTACCAAGTATATGGCACTGGACATATTAGAAACAGAACTGCTGCCATCAGACGTGATTAAGATAAAGTTCTACAGACCACCGAACTTTAAATACCTGTCAGGACAGTGGATACGTTTGTCTTGCACAGCATTTCACACATCTGAGTTCCACAGTTTCACACTAACATCAGCGCCACACGAAAACTTTCTTTCGTGTCACATAAAAGCACAAGGTCCGTGGACGTGGAAGCTTAGAAATTACTTTGATCCTTGTAATTTTAACCCGGATGAAGATCACCCAAAGGTACTAATTCAATAAAAAGTAATTTTTAACATACACATTATAAAAATAAAACTATTTTTAAAAATAAATTACAGTAATAAATGAAGACAGTGGAATTATGTAAGGAGTGGTCCTGACTTAAGGTTTCAGCGCCCCAGGCTGATGAATTTTTTGCCCCCCCCCCCAACAAACAACCTCTCAAACAACGAGTATTATGTATGATTTACTCATGTATCATGGGCTACTTATTATTTAGGAACATGTTGGTTGTATAAACAAAAATTCACCTTGTTTCCATTTTAATCACGTAAATTTATTTATTACAGTAGTGTGAACACACTGAGAAATTAAAATGAGCAAAGAGAATATTATAAAGGACCTATACTTTATTTAACCAAATCAAATCAAAACGCTAAGAACAAAAGTTTTTCAAATAATTTTCATGTCCATTATTAATTTCTGAATATTTGTTGTTTACGCAAACCTTATTTTTCTGGCTTTTACCATTCCAAATTGATGAAATATTTCACTAAAAGAAATGCTTTGTGATTAAAACAGATTTTGCGCTTGAAGTGACATGATTTCAGCAACGATATGATGAAAATATGTACATTGGCAACATAAGTTTTTTATTGTTTTGTTCTCTTAAGTTTTTGCACCCCCCCCCCCAAGTTTACACCCTAGGCTACAGCCTACTCAGCCTAGTGGTAAATCAGGCCCTGACTACATGGATATATTTTACAGACATGGAAAACACTTTGTACATAGATAAAACAAACTTAAGAACGCAAGTACTGTAGGTCCTAATCAAAAGAAAGTAGAATACTTTTACTGTACTAGTCATATGGGGAACTTATATGGGGAAACAATATAATTTCCTTATCACCCCCTCCACTTTTTAACTTGTTATAAAAATTGTACATCTGTTTTGAATATAGTAGAGAATATGTAGAGTGCACTCATCATTTAATGAGACAACATATTCTGGATTCCAAACAAAAATTTAATATGTAAGCTTATACAAGATCTTACTGAAAACTACACAAAACTTTTCTTTCTTTGGAAAATTATAACTGATTGATCTATATTTATATATTCCTCTTCAAAGAAATATTCATTTGATATAATACAGTTTTACAGATGTTTTTCTGTCTTTAAAATATTTTTTAAGTGCGCTATATGGAAAAGGCTGGAGTTGACTAAACGATGTTTATTTTGTCTCTACAGCAGGATGAATGTTTCATTCATTGTTGAAAAGGGAAACAATCACATGGGGACATATGTAATGAATACAACAGATATGGTAACATTACATTGTTTTGTTAGTTAATATTCTTGAACAAGCAGTAAAGTGTGTGCTGGTTTCATTGTCATGGTGCATTTTCTATAAATTGTTCTTCCAGAAATGTAGCATTTGCTACTAATACTTGCGCACAAGTGACATAAAACGCCTAAAGAGAACGCTCATTATGCAACTTGTGATAAAAATTCACTGTGGAATACAATACCACAATTTTCACCTTACTGTCATGATCTTCAATTTAAAACTGACTTGAGGTTTTTGTGTCACTTTCAAATTTCTCATTCATGTATATCAGACTTTTCAACCGCTTTCTTCATCAACACTTCCACTATATTAGAGAAGTTCATACCATTCTTTAGACAAAATTAAATATAAGTTCTTCAGTCTTGTATCGTAGAATGTTAAAAATTCACCCAACGCATTAAATATAAATTACTTAAATAGGTGTTAAATCTAAACTATGTATGCAGTTTTTTATGTAAACTATGTATTTAGCCAGCTCTCAAAGACCAGCACACCAATCTCACAAAAAAACATACATTAAAAATTATACAAACTTTTCTACCAAACCTCTATAATGTGTATATAAACATAAATATATATTTTGTATTGATCTGTGTAGATTAGGCTGGAAGGACCGTTTGGTGGTGGAAACCAGGACTGGTACAAGTTTGAAGTTGCTGTAATGGTGGGAGGTGGAATTGGTGTAACACCGTATGCATCCATACTTAATGACCTAGTGTTTGGTACATCTACAAACAGATACTCTGGCGTAGCCTGTAAAAAGGTATGTCAGACACTGTCTATACAATACAGTAGAGTATCAATTATCTGAACATCCATTAACCGAACGATCTATTATTACCAAACTCAGTAAAAAGTACAATTGTGTACTGTACTGTACAGTAATGTATTGGTCACATGTAGGCATATTGGATATTTATTGAATATAAAAAATTGTATATTATAAATTATTACAGTACTATACAGTAATAAATAAATGCTGTAGCTATACAGCCTTACAATCGATAAACAAATAATTGGCTAAAGGTGGATGAAGCTGATCCCGGTTTTCATTTATTAACTGATGAAGAGATAGTTGAGACATTAAATGAATGTAATGAAAACAAAACCAATTCAGATGAAGAAGGCGAGAATGCTACTAATACAAAACCACTGATGGCAGCAAAAGCTTTTGACGTGCTTGAGACTATTCTAAAGTGGGCCAAGACAGAAGACAAGACAGATTGTATTCAGCTTATGAATCTTAAAAGACTTCACTCTTTAGCAGCGAGAAAATGGGGTATTGGTTTGAACCAGACAGTGATAGAACAATTCTTCAAAAAGTGTAAATCCTTTGTAATGCATGTTTTTTTGTTTTTTTAATTTTTAGTTAATTTTATAGTACAGTGGTTGTCATTAAACTATATTGTTTAAATTATTAATTAATAATTTGGTTTTTATTAATTATGCTCAGTTTTAATTCAGTGACTTTTAGCCTTAGTAATACATTACAGTGCAGTATACAGGTTGCTGTAATCATATAACAGTATGTTAGATGAATCTTTAGATAAAGTTACTTACAAAATGAAGATGAATCATAAATTTATACCTTGTTTTCACTTTGGTCCATTCTTACTAATGTTTTGTATTTATACAAGGTTTACTATACCCCAGACTGTACTCACATACATTGCACCACATAAACCAGTCATGTTTCTGTAGTTCTCTGTTTGCCATTGCTTCTTGAATTTGACTATTCAGGGATCTTCTCTTTCACTTCTTCTCGGGTATCAATTTGCAGCTATCTTTTAACATCCATTTACAGAAAACAACCGTACCAAATAAGTTTATTTTTTGTCAATTCTGAAATATTTACCTTAGCCTGTACAAGTCCTCAAACTTCTTGGTTTAACAATGTCCTGTTCTCAGAATTCCAGGAGGATTTTTCCAGTAGTCCATGTTCTACCGTTTTTGTTGAATTTATGCAATTCTCAATTTAAAGCACGTAGTAGTAATTCTTTCAAAATGACTTTGTTGTATGATGGTTTTGTTTCTTTATGAATCTGGTCTTGCTAAAAACTGAAAAATTTAATATAGAGTTTATAACTCTTCCTATTAACAATTTTAATTGACACAGCTATATTTCTCATTTGTGTTTTTGTCAAAATTAAATGTTACATTTTAATCCGACCTTTCAATCAGACTTTCAGCTTACTCACCAAATGCCCAAAATTTTTGAGACTAGATTTATATATTGGCACCAGACGTGTAACCATGGGAGGGATCAGGGATTCAATCCCCACTCCACAAAGTTATTAAATATTTTAGTGAAATTCCTAATCACTTAACAAAATCCTATTTCTAAGCCAGTTGCCAGTGTTAAAATAAGGCTTGTAAATAACTGTAGAAACAAGAAGAATTTCAAATTATTATTTAAAAAATTTACAATTTACTACTTACAATTTATTATTTGTAAAGTAATAAAAAAAATTCGAGTTTTCTTAATAATCACTCAACATTTGGTAAATAATGTACGTAGCCTTATATATAGTTTATAATACTATATAGAAAAAACCCTGAATTTCTCATTTCTCCTGTGAAAAATAGGAGGGGGTGTCCAGTCTTCAATCTAATCTCACCTCGCCCAGAAGCTAGTCTCATCTCCACAAGAGCAACTCCTAGTTACGCAACTGATTGGTTCTAATAACAGAATGTCATAACTAATATATAATCATGAAATAATAATAGTATTACCTAATAAAGTAGTCATTCTTACAAGAACAGAACACAGATGTTTCCCAATTCCAGCTCATTGTAATTTGTATTCTGTTTCAGGTGTATTTCCTGTGGATATGTCCATCTCATAAACATTTTGAATGGTTCATTGATGTGCTGAGAGATGTAGAAAAGAAAGATGTTACCAATGTATTAGAAATTCATATCTTCATCACTCAGTTCTTTCATAAATTTGATCTCCGTACAACGATGTTGGTAAGTTGTAATGTTAAAGACTCATTGTGTAAATGTTGTGAAGAAGAAATACAGAGTTACTTTAAAAATGTTGACTCTTCTTATTAACAACATAATTTTAGTCATTAACATGATTATGTAATAAAATTGTTCTGGTACTGAAGTATATTAAATTAATAAAGATGAAAACCATCATTAAATTTGTAGAATCTATTCTGCAAAAGTAATATAACCAAATTCAAACATTAAAATATTTTAAAAAACAAAATAGTCAAAATTAGATTTATCCTTCTTCTTCTTCACATGTTAGCCTTATTTTCCTTTTATAACACCCACCCGATTTGTGCCTTCTTTCATGCTGTATCCAATACATGTATAACTGAATACTTTTACTTGTACAGATATCCTTTGTATATTCTTATAGTTTACCCCCATACATCTTATTTTATGTTAATCATTCATTCAGTTTATTTAGTGTATTTCCAATATAAATCTGAATGTATTATTCATCAGTTTACTTTTGTTACAGTTGATCAGCAATAAATCAACTCTCTAATACATCAAAATTTTTCTTTAACTTTTCCCCAAAACATTTCCTGTTACACTAATTTAAACATTGTTTTTGTATATGAGAAAAGCTAATTACATTTGTTTCCTTTGTTTTCATGACAATACAATCTCCAAGTTTTAATTTATACATAATTTACTAAATTTCAGACAAATCTTCCAGTTAAAAAAATATGAGAAATTTAATAAAACAGCCAAGCTACATCAGTTTCCTACACTAACACTTTGATGCCGGGACCTTAACATAGTGGTCCTTCGCCCATGCCGGGCCATTTTTGCTTATACAGGGTCCGCCAGTGAAGCGGGAAATTTTGAAAGTCCAATAGTTCATTTTCTGCTCACGAGAGGGCGTGGAGGTTTTCGATTGTTGTTTTACTTTTAATGCCATTTGTTAAACATGGAGCAGTGGTCCGGTGCACAGCGTGCTTTCTGCGTAAAATCGTTTTATAAGAATGGTGACTGTGCCTTCTGTACAACGATTGTTTCGTAATCATTTCAATATTCCATGACATGGAAGAGTGCCGTCCGCTCATGCAATTATGTCATGGGTGAAAAAGTTTGAAGAAACTGGTTCCACTTAAATTTAAAGCATAGAGGAGCAACAAGGTCTGTAAGAACACATTGAAACATTGAAAGAGTTCGAGTAGCATTGACGCGTAGTCCACAATGTTCTGCAATGAAACATGCATCCGCACTAAACATTAGTGACACATCGTTACGACGAATTGTGCAGAAAGACTTATCTTTTCATCCTTACAAAATTCAAGTAATCCAGGAGTTGACAGATGGCGATATGCTGGCTCGCAGGATTTTCAGCGAAGAAATATTGCGACGTGTAAATGATGATGAAAACTTTATTCACCGAATGTTTATGTCAGATGAAGCACATTTTCATTTTAATGGATATGTAAACAAACAAAATAGTCGATACTGGAATGTTGAAAACTCAGGTGAGTTGGATGAAAAGCCATTACATAGTCCGAAAGTTACGGTGTGGTGTGCAGTTTCATCATCTGGCATTATTGGGCCATATTTTTTCTAAGACAATAGAGGAAACACCACAACTGTCAATGCAGACCGCTACACACACATGGTCAGAACATTTTTGATGCAACAGCTCCCTAGGTTTCCGGAAATTAATTTTTTCCAGCAGGATGGTGCCACAAGTCACTGCTCGTGTGTCCATGGCTGCTTTAAGAGAACTCTTCCCGGACGGACTCATATCCAGATATGGCGACATCTCATGGCCTGCAAGATCTCTAGATTTGTCCGCATGCGACTTTTTTCTTTGGAGATTTCTGAAGAGCAGGGTGTACATTGATAGACCACACACCATACCGGAATTAAAAACGAATATCAGATAAGAAATTGCACGGATTCAACCTGACCTGCTTCGTCGAGTGATGGAAAATTTTCGGTCAAGATTAGAAGAATGTTTACACAGAAATGGCTCTCACTTGAGCGGCTTTATTTTAAAAAAGTAAAATAATGGCATACTTTACTCAACTCAAATATGTAAAAAAAAATTCTGATAATAAATGTTTCATGAAAAAATTGGGTACTTTTAATTTTCCCGCTTCACTGGCGGACCCTGTATTTAAAATGGTGTATCTTCTAAACTATGTGGTAAAAAAATATGATACCTATGTTTTTATGAAGATCTAAGTGTCTTCTTTAAAATGGTGTATACTGTAAGTCATTGTTTTGACTATTTTCCCTGAAATTGCTTTTCAAAAAAGTTATGTTTTTGGAAGAAAAAAAATTGCCCAAAAAATATTGTTACTAGAAACTCGCAATTTTATTTTTACTTGTTAGAAATGGATTAAACAATACATTACATAATGTTTATAATATATATTGGTTTATAAAGGTGTACTTTTGTAATTTTTTTTACGAGAAACGCTTGTCTCAATTTTGACACGTACATGGTGTTTTGCCAACTAACGTAACAGTTTGCCGTGTGATGTTTCATGGCAACTGTACTACAAAAGTGGACGCATATGCGATCTAGCAGATGATTTGGGTACTACAAGGCCTGACATCATTTCAAAACAGCTCCAAGGACGTCTTTATACATATGGAATCATGAAAAACACATTGAAACTTCAGGATGTCAATTGAAGTCCATCGGCATTCTTGGAAGTTTTCAAAGGACGTCAACTGACGTCCTTCGGCGTCAAAGTGCTAAATGTTGAGGCCCATAATTAAAAACATAAAACTTTAAAACAATATTGTGTTTGTTAATTGTACAAATTTATGTTATAAACAAAAATTTCAAAAGCTCTTAAAATATCATGTTATGATCATTAGTCCATGAATAAGCATCTTATTCATAAATAACTATTTGCTATTTGAAATAAGCAACAGGTTATTAAAATTATAAAAAATGTGAAAGTAAAGTTCTAAAATAAAGTAAAATTATAAAATCTGTACTTTGCAGTTCAGATTCTATTTGTCAGCACATCAGTTACTCATTAAAACTTTATTTTTCCTTCAGAATTTATGGTAGACTTTTATACAGTAGACCATCGATTATACGAACATCCATTACTGAATGATCTATTAACCGAACTCAATAAAAAGTACAATTATGTGGTGTACTGTGCAGTAATGTATTGGACACGTGTAGGCATATTGGATATTTATTGAACATAAAAAATTGTATACTATAAATTATTACAGTACTGTACAGTAATTAATTTGCTGTAGCTCTACAGCCTTACAATCATCGATAAACAAAGAATTGGCTAAAGTTGGATGAAGCCGATCCCGTTTTTCAGTTATTAACCAATGAAGAGATAGTTGAGTCATTAAATGAACGTAATGAAAATGAAACGATTCAGATGAAGACAGCGAAAATGTTACTAATACAAAACCACCGACGGCAGCAAAAGCTTTTGACACACTTGAGACTATTCTAAAGTAGGCCAAGACAGAAGACAAGATAGATTGTATTCAGCTTATGAATCTTAAAAGACTTCACTCTTTAGCAGCGAGAAAATGGGGTATTGGTTTGAAGCAGACAGTGATAGAACAATTCTTCAAAAAGTGTAAATCCTTTGTACTGCATGTTTTTTTTTTAATTTTTAGTTAATTTTATAGTACAGTGGTTGTCATTAAACTATATTGTTTAAATTATTAATTAATAATTTGGTTTTTATTAATTATGCTCAGTTTTAATTCAGTGACTTTTAGCCTTAGTAATACATTACAGTGCAGTATACAGGTTGCTGTAATCGTATAACAGTATGTTAGAAATGATTTTGTACTAAAAATCTTTGTTTTTGTAAAGAGAAATAATGTTTTTAAGTTACGATCTATTATCCGAAATATCAATTATCCGAACGGGCCCTTGTCCCAAGAGGTTTGGATAATTGATGCTCTACTGTACAGTTCAGGGTAAATAAGATGAGGATGATACCCCACAACAAAAATGTATCCACATTAACAGGTGTTCTGTTCTGTGCTTCACATTCTACAGGGGTACTATTCAATTTTGAATAATTTTACTCTGATCTGCAAACATATATACCCAATTATAACCAGTTTAATGTACAGGGTAAGTCAAAAAGTAAAGGCAAATTTTATTTTCCCTGCTGCAATGGATGGCAGCACTGACTGAACAATGACATATCATAACCTCAAAGTTTTTTTGTTCTTTAGCTGTGTTGTTTTAGTGCTCAGCTCCATTCGTAGTGATTTCAGGGCATTTTATTATGAGTGCCCCGTTGTCCGTGTGCACCAAGGAAGAAATGAGGGAAGTGGTACGTTTTCTGCACTCTGAAGGGACTAAACCTGCGGAGATTATTCGCAGAATGCAGCAGCAGTACGGTGAGAGCTGTCTTAGTGAACACAAATTTTATGAGTGGATAAATCGCTTTAAAAATGGTCGTGTATCTATCTGCGATGAAGAGCGTTCAGGTAGGCCATCCACTTCGAAGACGGACAAGAACATCGAGACAGTTGAGCGAATGATTCATGATGATCGTCGTGTCAAAATTGATGATATTGCGCATGCATTGAACATTAGCCATGGTTCAGCAGTTGCAATCATCCAGGAATCACTAAATTATCGCAAAGTGTGTGCTCGTTGGTTACCACATCGACTGACAGACCAGCACAAACAGAAACGTTTGGAAATTTTGAAATCACATTTAAGGCGTTTAGAAGAGGAAGGAGAAGAGTTTCTCAGTCGCATAGTAACCGTTGATGAGACATGCGTCCATCACTTCGAACCATAGAGTAAGCGGCAGAGTATGGTGTGGAAACATCCATCCTCGCCTACAGCAAAAATGTTCAAAAGACAAGTTTCTGCAGGAAAGTTGATGATGACAGTGTTTTGGGATATGAAAGGTCCACTTCTAATTCATTACACTCCTAAAGGTCAAACAGTGAATAGTGACAGCTACTGTGAGCTACTGCGAGATCTGAAACACAAAATCAAAACAAAGAGGCGAAGAAATCTTTCAAAAGGTGTGCTTTGGCTTCAGGACAATGCCCGTCCTCATACTGCGGGGAAAACGATCCAATGCATTCAAGATCTTGGTTTTGAGCTGCTGGAGCATCCGCCGTACAGTCCTGACCTAGCTCCAAGTGATTTTCACCTTTTTGGTCCGATGAAGGAGCACCTGCGTGAATCCAAGTTTTCGTCGGATGACGAGGTTGTGGAGGCAGTGCGCGAGTGGCTGTGCACGTTGCCACAAATCTTCTTCCAGGACGGAATTACGAAGCTTGTCAAGAGATGGACTAAGTGCATAGAAGTGGAGGGAGATTATGTAGAGAAATTATGTTACTTGTCATCTTGTTTTCACAATAAAAAGGTGCCTTTACTTTTTGACTTACCCTCGTATGTAATAAGAAATAATTATTTTTATTTGCATAGTTGAAAATATTTTACAACATAAATGCTGTCTTTTTGTTTACAGTACATCTGTGAAAATCACTTCCAGCGACTGTCAAAGACAAGTATGTTCACAGGATTGAAAGCCATAAACCACTTTGGTCGACCAGATATGTCGTCTTTCCTTAAATTTGTACAGAAAAAACATAGTTATGTAAGTACAGACAGAACTTTTACTACACACAAATGTAGAGACAATTTTTCTTTATCTTCCATGTTTTTACAACTGGAGTATAATCTTAACTTAACTTTGTTTTGGTTTTCCAAATGGTGTCCATTATTGGAAGTTTTATGGAATATATTTATCTCTTGAGAGAGAGAGAGAGAGAGAGAGAGAGAGAGAGAGAGAGAGAGAGAGAGAGAGAGAGAGAGAGAGAGAGAGAGAGAGAGAGAGAGAGAGAGAGAGAGAGAGAGTTGACAATTTGTTCTGAAGGCAGTACACCTACTTTCATGGAACTTTGTGGTGTGTAGCTTGGTACATGTTCTGCTAACATGTAATTTCTCTCCACTTCTTTCTGTCCTCCCTGTATTCTTATCCTATTTGTATCCATCACTACTTAGCCATGACATTGTCTATCCTTCATCCTTACACTACATTTTTTTTCAATCGATAATTTTCTTAATCTGTTAATAATTTTTGTATGTTACTAACTTTGCTATATTCTCTTCCTTTTATTATTTGATGTAATATTCATTAAAGAATTTTTCTTTGTTTATTTTCTTTGGCCTATATATTCTTCTTACTATTCTTCTTTCTTCTTCTCCTTTTCCTCAATTGTTTCTGCTACATCACCACTGGCTTATTATACATTTAAAGACTTTTATTTTAGTTAACATTATGTGTAAAACCCAGAGTTTTATTGTATTATTTTTATCACCGACAGGTGAGTAAGATCGGTGTGTTCAGCTGCGGACCGCGTCCATTAACAAAGAGTATAATGTCTGCGTGTGAGGAAGTCAACAAAGGCCGCAAACTACCCTACTTTATACACCATTTTGAAAATTTTGGATAATCTAGTAAAAATTGTTTAGTATTGTTTTTAATCTAAATTAAATTTACAATTTGTTACAAAATTTGTCACCATTAAGTAATGCTTGTATTGATATTTTTCAAAAGAACAAAAATCACAGTTTTCTGCCATCATGTTTAATTCAGAAATGTTGTTAAAACAAAAATATATTTTGTTCCAGTATGACTGGTATATTACCATAGTTAAAATTATTTAATTATTTTAAAGAATTATAATTGTTATCATTTTGTATGCTAATTCATTACATTATCAAATCGGTATATTGTAAATATTGTTTATTCATGTTGGCATTTGTCATAATTTCATTGTTCACACTGTGTACATATTTGTCATTTGTACTATGTTTGTTGTTAGTGTTTAAAAACTTCTGAAATTGAAACAAGAACAGTTTCATTGTTTCAATTTCAGTAATGCAATGTTTTTCAACCTCAAATGCATTCGCATAAGTGTGAGATTACAAGTTTTGTATATAGGTATGTTATTCATTGAAGAAAGCGTTCTCCAAAATGGATGTTTAATGTACAAACATACATGGTGAAATTGTATGAGACATAGTTTTTATTATGCATATACAGTTTGCATGTACTGGTAGTTATACAAAATCAGAAATTATAAAGTAATATGATTACTGAAATTATCGAGAATTTGAATTTTATATGTGTATGTACATAATGTATAGGCATATTGTTGGTACTTGCAGTATCAATATCTGTATAATAGACATATATTTCTCCATTTTATTTATATTGTTACGTCTAAAAACTAGATATATTATGTTGTGATATTAAAAAAAACTCAATGTTTATAACATAATACATGTAATTATAAGATGTAAAAAAAAAAAACTATTTTATTGTGAGTACTCTTCACATTCAGTCTTATTCATGCTGGTTTTATTAATCTTGTTTAGTAAGAAGTTACATAAGCAAGGATTACCATGGAAAAGTGAAACAAGTATGCCTTCTATTCTCCAAACTAAAAACATCTTTTTGTTATTACTTGTGGAAAAGATTTTCTATTTCCTCTTATAATTTCACTTAATATTTAAGTTCTAGCTTGTTCTGTTGCTCATGCTGTGTGACAAACTTTGATGAACGTTTTCATTCTGTGTACCATAAATATGATATTATTAATACTATTCAGATAATGTCAAGAATGATCAGTTAAGAAAGTAGATTCAAAAAGAAGATAATGTTCAAAACAATATGAAACAGTAATCAGATTAAAGATATGCTACTGTCTGTCGAAAACTGTCAATACAGAAACAATGAGAAGTATATGAATCAGTGCCTTGATAAACATAGATGATACTTTTCTGATATTTGGAAATGCAGTACATACTATAATATGACTTTCAGGTGATGAATTATAGAATATGGCAAAGAAGTAATGAATTGTTGAAGTTCTAAAGCAATTATAATAATACCCACATGTATACCATGTGCCAATCAATGGTCAGCAAATTTATGCCTACTAAACTAATTGAACTGGTCAGAATAATAGTAGATTACTCAAATCTGAAATAATTTTAAAGAAAAGCCTCAAAGATTTCTGCTTTAAAAATTGCTACTTTGCAAAATGCAATTGAGGTAATGTTTTGTGTTAGTTAAAATGTTTATATTATATGATTATTGTAAACCTTATTTTTAATCCAAACATACAGATACCTTCTGTCATTTAGAATTAAAATTATGAAAGTCTTTTAAAATGTTATCATAGCCCAGAATGCCATCATCATGATTTTATCATCATTACAATTATTGCAGCTCAACTCTTTTCAAAGGCATCTACAAATCAAATGGTACATGAGAAATACATACTTTAGAAAGTCCTGACTATCTTTTAATTTGCAGAAGGAATTGTATATTTCAAATATATTTTTTGCTCTTCAACAAAAATGAAATACCCAAGTTAGTTTTTGTGTAACTTTATTTGATTCTTATGTCAGTTATTTCCTCATAGTTCAGTGTTTCACTACATGTGTTGAGTACATGAACCTAAAAATTCTTTTCCCTTTAGAAATAAATAAACCAAAACTCATAACACACAATGTTACTCTTCATGTGGAATAGACTTCTGAGTCATAATATAGAGAGCAATATATACGTAATCTATTGAAGCATTTATCATTTTAATAATATGTGGATAGTCTACTATTACACTGAATCTCTTCAATTTATTAAAAAAACAAATATGCATCATGTTATGTACAAAAATAACAGCTACTTACTTGGCCTGATAACTACATTCAATTTGTCTGTGTAAAAACAGCTTTAACAGGACTATACTAGCTTGACGCTGAATATAGTAATTAAAGTGCAAGCAGAAGTTATAGTGCTAGTATTTTTTTTTACAAAGCAGATGCTCGACTTATATATGATCTATGTTAATATCATATATTACAGACTTTGCAAAACAACCATAATGAACATTTATTAAATATAGAAAACTAAGTAAATTATGTTCCACAACAAATTATATTCATTCAATCATTCATTAATGTATTTATTTGTTTATTCATGTATGTGATTAATGTTTATAATAACAAATCACACCTAAGTTACATACTATAAATTTGTACATAATTCGAAAGTATTACAGTATTATGTGCAGTATCTCAAATAATATTTGAATATTTATATTCAAATTATGTGATGTTAAATCATGTAAATTTTACGAGTGTACTTTTGTAAGAAACATTGTTGTTACCATATTTAATTTGATTTTATGTATTGTACTCAATAATATTACACTTTGATGTTATTATTATTTACTCCAGTACAAGTTATCTGAAGAAAACAGACAAAAAAAGCACACAATGTGTCTATAAAGTGATTATTAAATACACTCAGCTGTCTGTTACCTGTGGAATTGGGTGAACCAGATGCAGAAAAACAAAATGTATAGGTGACTTTTTGATGTTCTGAAAATTATCAATCCCAATATATCTTGAAAAATTTGTTTTTTTATTCCTTATTACTGTACAAACATGGTGTCAATTTGTGTAGGCAGATGTCAATACAAACTTCACTTTGCTAACTGATCTTATCTGTTCATTTGTTTGTCCATGCTTTATAAAAATTATTTTCATAAAAGTGTTGGAATATCGCTATTTTTCATTTCGGCATCTTGCAATGCAAATTATAAACATTTATTTTCTAACCACCATCAGTTTTCTCTTTGATAATATATTCTTTTGCTTTGGCATTTTATTCTCTTTACTTACTACGTATATGCACAGTTTGTACATTTATTCATTCACTACTCTACTAAGGTTTGCTTTCCTGGAAAGTCTCATTTATATATTTAAGCAGGCAATTCCTCCATACCGTGTCATTAGAGTTCCAAGGCCACCAACCTAATGAATTATATGAATACTTTTTATTGTTCATATGACAAAAAATTGTTTTCATCAATAAAAAGTCATTGATTGTCAGTTTTAAGCCATTTATATTGGTAAATTCTGTACTTGTAACTTCCAATGTTATCTGTCTGTGACTGCTTAAACTATATCATGTTTCTAAACCATTTTATAGGTAACAGAATGTTGACTGTGATTTGCCTATTTTCATCTGTCACAGAGTTCTTATGACACTCATCACATACAGATTAACTGTCAGTTGCTTTTAAACTTCTATCAACTGTTATGGAGATTTACACATATTCTAGCTTCTGGAGATTTACTCGTCATTTTTTAACTGACTGTGTCGTGCGTGACAATGATGCTCTTAGTTGTAAGTGTAAATGAAGGTTGTAGTATTTATTGAACGAATTAATTTTTTTTTATTTGTGATTTGTAAAATGTGTTGTTTTCAAGTTTTTCGTAAATAAATATATATTTTCGTAACAATGAAATGTGATATAAGCAAAATTACTTTTGTAAAAATAGATACTAACAAAGTGATGTAACAAGGTGTATAAAGAACACATCACGAATCAGTAAAAAGTAAGTAATACTGCCTCAGCCAAAAGGATGACAGTTGGAAGCCTCTGATGTAATAATGTGTTCTTAAAAGTGTGACAATTCGTAACACAGTCTCTGTGAACCAATGAGATGAGATTACCGTTCAGAGTCCACGTTGACATGAGGTTGCAACAATTAGTATTCATCAGTCACAGGTTCATCACCTTCAATTAAGCCATCCCAAACATGTTGTTGTTGTACTGTCGGTATAGCTCAGTGGTTCCCAAAGTGGGGTCCGCGGACCCCTGGGGGTCTGCAACAATGTTTCAGGGGTCCACAGAGACATTTAAGAAAAATTATAATATACCGTAATTTTCTCTGATTTTTATACTCTAAAATCTAAATTTTAGAATCTTAAAACAATTAGTAAAAGATTCCAGTATATATATATATATATATATTTTTTTTTAAACAAATTGTAAAGGTAAAAGTAATTTCAGACTAAATGCTTTCATTGTGTCTTTAAAACATGTCGTGTAGCAGATTTGTTTGTCAGTCGAACTGACTAGACCTCTCTCTTACACTACAAGAAGAAGATTCATTGGCAGAACTTTCAATTAACAGTTCATTTAAATTACAGTTTTTGTAATTACAGCTAACTGACTGCTGGTTATATATAATGACTGACTATCCTGACCTCGCAAAGAAAGCTTTGAAGTGTTTAACTGCGTTTCCCTCTACTTATTTGTGTGAAACCGCATTCTCCCTGCTCACGTACTTGAAGTCAAATTTAAGAAATAAACTTGATGTCGAGAGTGGCTTAATATTGAAATTATCAGACATTAAACCCAATAGTGCAGAGCTAATTGTTCAAAAACAATGTTTGATATCATTAATCTTATAATTTTGCAAGTTAAGAGAATGATTTTAATTAAAATATAAGAGTTTCTATCATATTTCCTGTTTGTTTTATTTTAGAACTCAGACGGGGTCTGTGAATTTTTAAATTATTTTGGGGGTCTGCGGACTGAAATGTTTGGGACCACTGGTATAGCCTTTGTTTAATGATGTGCAGAAACATGTCAACAATGTAACTACAATTTGATTCGAGATACAAAATTAATTACAACTAACAACAGTAGCTTTGATGCCAATGGGTATTGGTTTAAATGAGGGAACTATACTAGAAATACAAATTATGTATGATACTGATATTACAAATCAACATCATATAACCATGAGAGGTTAGAGAAGTTGACAATCAGTGGGAGACCGACTGAATTGTTTTCTTTTCATGTGGATACTACAAGACATATGAAATCTTTGTGGGAGGCTAATAATTGCTTCATAACCCTCATTACATAGTTGTCTACACTACACCAAATACTCACAATACAGAGCTGTGAAACAAATCATCATATCATATACTTAAGATACAAGTACTGATATTATATTCATATACTACATACCATATTATCGCTGGGTGTACATACTATGTTTCAAACTTTATGTAACTCATAATCAGCTTACATTTATGGAAATCAACTTAAATTTGCGTAATTTAAATAATCTTAATTCATAGCAAAAATGTATAACATGAGTGCACACTCGCGTGTGCGCACGCACTCGCACACACACACACACACACACACACACACACACACACACACACACACACACACATTGAGTCATGAGAGTATTGTGCAGTGTATGCTGCAATAGTAGTATGTGACTGCACTGCAGCTGTGAATAAGGAGGTGTGGTGTGTGGACAAGCTACTAAGAAGTCAGTGGCATACCAGTGAGATGCCTACATCTCATTCTTTACAGAGTGAGAGCATTAGCCTGAGACTTACCTCCATAAAGTTATACCCACAGTAGTTCCAGGAGGGTAGCATAATTAGGATCTATTAACATGAGTAGGAACGTTTTAGTGGGCAGAAACCAATATCTGGATAGTGCCACACTTTGGGGCTAGAAGTACAGGCTTCTTGTGCATGCACAAAGCATTCCTCCCTTGAACAAAAAACAGACACATACACATTACTATAAGGTGTATGCATCTTAGTGGTCTTGTGGCCCTAAGCTGCAGAAAAGTTTAACAAAATTTAAGAAAAACCTATTGTCATCCATGTTAGAACCTAAAGTACCAACATCAAGCTACACAAGACAATAAAAATTAACAAACACTGAAAAGATTCAACAGGAACAAAGAAAAACATACAAGTATAAAATGAGTAAAAAAAAACACACAAACCCAATAATAAAATGAAACAATAGGTTTTTTTCATATCTAGACTTCTCATTTCAGAAACAAAATTCTTCAAGTGCTAACGTTTTCAAAATAATATTTATATTCTTAATCTGCCTTGAACTAATAGACTGAGCAATTTTGTAACTATATAAAAACTCATTTAACAAAAAAATTACAATGTCCAATCGTTTTGTAGCAACTTTTAGAACGAGCGAGACAAATAACTGAACACTTCAGCAACCATCTACGTAGCAGTCTATAGGCTATGATTACTCAACGAATTATTGTTAAGAATAATAACATAACAGCAGAACATATGCAGTGGCAGATAAGCTATAGCTCAGGGCGGCAGATTTTTGAAAAATACAAAAAACAACCATACATACACAAATTAAATACACAAATAAACAAAAACCTTAGCCAAATAACCCTTTTAGTTCGGGAGTCGCGGTCCGCGACTTTCCATATATATCTGCGAATACCACGAGCCTCGGAGCGCGACTCACTATGGTTAAGCGAGAATTGCCAGCGTCGCATAGCGAGAGCGAGACTCTCGGCATTTTGTACAGTACACAATAATGGTTTCGTTATAATGGTTGGCAACCAACCAGAAGCATTAATGGAGAAATGAACTCCAGCTACCGGCCCGTTTTGTTGGAAATATACAATGAAAAACTTTTCAGTAAACATTAGTATGGCGAATGTTTAAAAATTACTAGATATTTCAGTAAACATGATCTGAGTGATGAGCATGAAAATTTTTACTGCACACCTAGTAAAATGTACCACTTTTCAGTACATTTCTACCTTACCTACCTTCAACTGAGCATTAGTTTGTATAAATGGATATATTTAATTTATGTTTAAATGAGAAAATTTATATCATATAAAGCAATTTAAATAATGAATTAGAATAATGATAAAAATGGAGAAAATCTTGCTAAATACTTGTGTATTATAAAACCTAACCTACAAACTGCCCGATTCCAATAATGCTCAGTTGACGATAGGTAAGGTAGAAATGTACCAAAAAGCAGTACATTTTACTAGGTGTGCTGTAAAAATTTTCACGCTTGTCACTCGGACCATGTTTACTAAAATACCTAGTAATTTTTAAACACTCACCGTACTAATTTTTACTGAAAAATTTTTCAGAGTATGCATACGACCGACCCGTGACTGATAGAAAAATATACTACAGCCTACCGTTTACTCTATGTAGCCCGCTGTCTTGTGTGGTTCCGCGGCGCGCATTGTTTACACATTTTGTTTTGTGTATTATTTGTTACTGTTTTTAATAAAATAGTTGTTTTTGTTAAATGATAGTGTAATAATAGTGTTTAGTGTCTAATTCAGTAGTTGTTTGTTTTTGTTGTGAATCTGTTAGTAGTCGTGGGCTCAAAGTATCTTACTTCCCCCATATCCGAAAAATAGACTCGTCCGGGACACCGACACTTGAGTCATGAATACGAGATGTCAGTCTGTCATCTGCGGGTGTGTTGACATCATGACACGATATGATTTACTCAATCCTGTGTGTTCTTGCAAACTGTTTGTTGTTACGAATGTTCAAAATGTGTATGGATATACCGGTATTCGGTATTTATGTTCTAGTGTTAGTGAGTTAATGTGTGTTATTTGTGCCTGACGCTAA
Source organism: Magicicada septendecula (assembly GCA_034769895.1). Lineage (NCBI taxonomy): Eukaryota > Metazoa > Arthropoda > Insecta > Hemiptera > Cicadidae > Magicicada > Magicicada septendecula. The sequence goes on along the minus strand of CM068374.1, from coordinate 398,635,923 downwards.
TAGTCGTAATATTATAAAACATAAACTTACCCCTTGTAAAAAAGGCAATCTTTTTTCTATTAGATAATCAAAACGTTTTTCAGACATTTTAATGAAATAACCATGAATGACGTGAGGAAGCGCCTTAGTGGCGCTGTTTATAGAAAAGCACCATTAGCAAAGATAGAAAAAGAACAGGAAAAAATAAAGAAGACTAGAAAAATTTTCAACTTTTTTTGGAAAACCAACACTGGCCATGAATCATCTGATAGTGAAAACAAAGTGGAAATCCAAAAATCTGATCAAAGAAAAGACTCCTCTAAACGAATTAGACCCAACATAACATATCCTAATGCAGTTGAAATTGTAAATAGCAATGAAATTGAAACACCAATCAAAGAACAACAGGAGGATGATTTCAATAATTCCAATACTGAGTGTAAGCCTAACCTTGCTGAACTGGTCAATAATGAAGATTTTTCTAATCCAGTTCCTCAGATGAGCTCAACTACCAAGGAACGATATGAAATATATGACGATAAAGATTCTAAGAATAGTAGCAACACTATGGTTTATGACCCTGCGTTATGTCCTATGAATGACAACACTCGAGAACACGTCCTAAAAAATGGAATAATTCAAGATTTATCCAAAGTAGATTTTAGCCGTTCCAAAAGATTCACTGGGAGGACAACATCACTGTCTAACTCAAACCCTGTTTAAAACTAGCTTAATCAATGGACAGGAATTAAAACAATCTTACCTAATGTACTCAGAAAGTTCTGGAAAACTTTTTTGTATACTGTGCCAACTTTTTGGAGGAATTTCAGTATTAGCAAAAGAAGGCTTTGATGATTGGAAGCACGGCAACGAGTTTTTAAAAAGCCATGAGAATTCATCAGACCAAAAGTCATCCACTTTAATAATGAAGAAAAGATTGACCATAGCAGAAAGAATTGATTCTCAGCTTTTGATCCAGGCTCAGGATGAAGAAAAATATTGGCGAAATGTGTTGGAATGAGTTGTTGGTGTTGTTATGTGCCTAGCTGCTGCTAAGAGGGCACTTCGAGAGATTTGGGTTATTTCAGAATTGTGGAAATTTTATTGTGTGTATAGAGTTAATATCCGAGTTTGATCCCTTTTTAGCGAACCACATTGCCAAGTACAGCAATCCAGGTCAAGGCCATACTTCATACTTGTCATCTTCTACTTACTAGGAATTCCTCAAATTAAGGAGCCATAAAGTCACAGAAGAAATTTTAACAGAGATAAAAGCTGCAAAGTATTTTTCTCTGGTAGTCAACTCAACGCCAGACATTTCCCATGTGGATTAACTGGCTGTAATAATAAGATATGTTACCGAAAACGGAATTCCCATAGAAAGATTCCTTTGCTTTCTACCGAATGTAGGCCACAAAGCAGAAGGGTTGTTCAACGGTGTTGCAGCTGTGCTAAATAAATATGGCATTGACATAAAAAACTGCATGAGGCAGTCATAACACAATAATGCCTCCAACATGTCTGGGGAGTACACTGTGCTACAAGCCAGAATACAAGAAATAACACTGACGGCAATGTACTCCCCTTGCAGTGCTCATTTACTGAATTTAGTCTGTCAGCATTCAACTAGCAGTTGCAAGGAAAGTCGTGATTTTCATGCTTCTTAATAATCTTTCTTAACTTTTTCTCATCGTCTACCAAAAGATGGGAAGTAATCACGGATGTCTAAGTAAAAAAGAAAACCTAACCTTAAAAGCATTATCCAAAACATGTTGGTCTGCACGGGATGATGCTTCTAGGGCATTAAAAAAATATTACGATGAAGTAATAGAAGCACTCGCAATTATTTCGAATGACAAAATAGAAAAGGCAGTTACAAGAAGTGAAGCATTTCAGCTTCCTCCATCAACTTGGTTGTTGGAAGTGGATGGGGGGGGGGGGGGTGACAAGTTGCCGGTAGCCCCTAGGGGGCAAAAGTATAAATCTGCCTCTGAGCATATGACAAATTTCTTGAGCTAGCTGTTTGCAGATTGATATCTAATTTAAATTGCTGCCGGTGGCTCTTGTAGGAGCTGAAAATTCAATCAACATTAGACCAGAGCTGTGTAGGCTGGTAGCTTTAATTACAAGAAGTATTTTTCTAGTTCTTGTAATTGCACACACACACACACACAAATGTTTGAAGTTATTTCTGTATAATTGTACTATATTACTGTCACTCCACTGTTTTTACGGTCTAGTAAGAAAGCACAATCATATTAAAAATCCAAATATGAAGGCATTGCATGTGGTATATTTGAGTAGTAGGAACAGTACAAAGTGCAAAGGATTAAAATAAAGCTATGCTGACAATCTTTGAAATAAATCAGTTTTTACTTTATTTTAAAAATATCTACTTACACACTAACATAATATTACAAAAAAAAATAAATCTATAAATAAAGAAAACTATTTATTGTTTTATTAAAGTGTAATACAAAAATAAACTGCCTTCTCTTTTTAATGTAAATCTTGTTTTCTTAAATGCACAAAATACATTCACATCTTTAACATACAAAAAACTAATTCCATTATACGCATACTGGTTATACAAATAGCAGTAAATATAATGCTTTGTTTATTATATTCTTACAACTTATATTTTGTATTATAGACTTTTTTAAACAATCAACAAATAATATATTTATTTGGTATTGTATTTGGTCAATCTGTATATTGTACTATTATTAATTTAATAATTCAAGGATAATTTTGTTATCCAAAGAGTATGCTGTTACAAACAAAAATCACGGATAATAAATAAGGTTATTTGTATTATTATTAATTATTAATGAAACAACACGTCTGCAACAATGTAATGTAAAATAATGTAAGATTTATTTTACATTAATAATTAATTGTTAATTATATTAACAACAAATAATGTAAAATTTGTTTGCTTTGTGATATGCCACGATTTCAGTTATTTGTCTGATATAAGCACATTTTTAGCACACACAACACAGTTAACTTTTTATGGTGATCATAAAAGTATTGTTGATTACAATTGTGTGGCTAACGTCATAAGATACAGTACAATTGTTATTTATAGATACCTATTATAGTTACTATTGTTATTACAGTATTAGTTCTCTTGTTTGATGCCATAATTGTTTTGTATTCCGCTGGCCACATATTACTTTCTAGCAACTAAAGTTGTTGTCAGTAGTGAAATCAATACTACTATAAGCCTAACTAGACCACGTTTGTAATCAGACAAATCAGAATTTTTCTCAGCTTTCTGGAAAAACAAAGACGTTATAAGCAAAACCAACAATTCGGTTGGAGATTTTTAAGTCTTTTGTTATAGGAGACACAATATTTTGCTTATGAAATTACGTTTTTCAGTATTAAACACTGAAGAATTACAGTTTTACTTCAGTAACCTGACAGAGGTAATTGGGCTCAGAGTTGTATTTTATAAAGCTTTGATATGCATCAGCTGGGCTAATTATCCCATTGTGTTCCTGTCTGTGACTGCAAAATCATAGGGTAACACAAAACCATGGTTATAAAATACAATATGATTGTGAGCAACTAAATTTTAGTGCTAGTTTCCAAGTATTCCCAGCAATAGTTTAACTGAATGATATTTTGTTATGCAGTTACTTAATTACCAGTGTCAGGGCAAACTAAGATGAAATTCACCTCATTTCTTTTACCATAAAATTCGTACAACCAAAAAGTACTGTACATGTATTGACTACACTTAGTACTATTACACACAACGTCATTTTAACTTATATTTCAACACACACACACGACTGAACCAATATGACTACATTAACTATGTTAAATACAATACCTTCAGTTTTACAAACACGATTGCTAAGGGACGAACCTAGGATTTTATTTCGGGGGGGGGGGGGATTTTTTCAACCACATATTTTCTTAGAGTATTTTTTCACATTATAATGAAAATCGTACCAAAAAATTAAAACCAATGGGTAAATAATGGCTGTAATTCACTAATTTCATAAAAATCAATTAATAACATACAGTTTGACTTGACTTGGAAGCCTAATAATACCTTTCTGTGGAATATAAATACTTTAAAGAGAACGTTTAAATTAAGAAAGTAAAATTTGTATGTGTATGTGTGTTTATGTTGTAGGGTTAACACATGCAAGAACAGGAAAAATTTTTAATGAACATATGTTAAATTTTACGATATTTTGTTTCTAAGAGTTAGGTAGAGTCTATTACAGCAACCCATGTCCATTATGAAAAATAATGTTAAGAAATTAAAACTCATTCATATTATGTGCTTTCTGATTGAAGTTATCAACGTGTAACATTGAGTTAAAATATAAAAAGATATCTCCCCATTTATCGTAATAAGCACAAAAATGTACTGTGTCCTACTTTCTTTCAAGCCGACTTCTTTTCATTTTTCACCATTTCTTTCAACATCTGTTATGTTTATTATTGAGTATAAAGCCTATTATTGTAGATTATTTATTTTGACCCAAATAATAATTTTTTTAAATTGACAAAACCTGGAAGTCAGTTAATTACATTTCAAAAAACAACCAGTTTTAAATTTTTTGCTCTAAAATTATTTTAATTTTTTCGGATTTTGAGGGGGGATGTATCCCCCATATCCCCCGTAGGTTCGCCCCTGACAGATATATATATATATATATATATAACTAGAGATATCAATTTTTGTATACTTCAGACTACATAATATAAACACATATTACAAGAATTTATTTGTTTTTACTCAATGTCTATGTAAAGTTGAATAGGTGCATAGTGTCCTGAGAGACTGCCAGTAAATAACAAATTAGTTGTAATTATGTTTTCAGATTCCATAAAATTACTCATCATTTGAACTGAATAAGATATGTTTGTTGTAAAATATTTTACACTTGGTGTCATAAATCGTACATTAACATTGATTTACTTTTGTACTGTGTTATTCCTATGGGTTCATGCTTCCTCTTTGATTTCTTCTTTTGACTAATAATGGTGTTTGTAATGCATTTGTACAATCCAAAAAGTGGAGTAATACCCTGTAAACATTCAACATGGTATTGATACTGTCAACAGATTAACATACTACCCAAATATCTATAACTCTAAATTTCAAGTTTACAGATTAACCACATCCAAAGGTTATTATATAATTGAGGGCCACCCACAAAATAAAGCCACGGTGGATGGATAGTACCAAATGACAGACAATACCGTACCAAATGACAGACAATACCGCTGCTCAAGAAGAGGATGTGCATTAACTGGAAAGTCATTAGGTCAAGGTCACAGCTGAAAAAGGTGCATTAAAGAGGAAGCATATTAGAGAATATTAAATATCAATGTATGATGAGTGACAAGGAATGCCTGCAATGTAAAACTATAGATTGTGGCTTATACACATTTATGCTTATCTCTTATTTAGTATTGTTATAACGATGATTTTAAAAATTTAATTCTCTTGATAATTATAAAAAAAAACAAATACACTGACATACATATACAAAAATGAAAATATTTTTAAATATTTTTGTTTACTTACATTGAACAAAATTAATTATACTTTTGTAGAGAATACACTTAAACCTGGTGGAAACTGATAAAAATGCAAATAATCATAATGACATTGATGATGACACCAACTAAGAAGGCAATGGCTCTTGTCGGCTGCCTGATGACGTACACAGCATACACGATGGTGTGGATGATGCGTGCTAATGTGTATAGTCTGAACAGCATCAACGCGAACACAAGATCGGGATCTGATAGCACGAAGATCACTCCAGTCAGCAGAAATATTGGAATGTTCTCGAGGTCATTCAGATGAGCCCTAGAACACGCAGCAACAGGTACGTTATGAAATACAATAATTAAAATGTGTGTGTGTGTGTGTGTGTGTGTGTGTGTGTGTGTGTGTGTGTGTGTGTGTGTGTGTGTGTGACAGACAGACAGAGGATGGAAGTGTGTGCTTGTATATTCAGCGTCAAAGTTCAATTTGATAAGTACATAGTTTGTATGAATTAGTTTAGTATCCTTTATCTCATCTATGGCATAAACTCTCTTTGGTTTCAATAGAAAAACCGGAAGTTGTAACATAGCTGTAGAAGGGCTGCTAGATACAGGTGATACAATGTTTTAACAAAACATCGTGTGTGAGTCACCAGCTGCAGAACTTTCTTTCTAATGTATCCCTCCACTGGTAATTTGATGTCACCATAGCCTGTTGCATCCTCTGGCCAGCGTACAGCTCAAATTACACCAATGTCAGAGAGAAACCCTGTCCAGCTGTGTGTTTACATGTATTGACTGAGGTCCACTTATCTCAGCGACATTGCCTCAACAGTAGACAGACGGGGTGGATTGGCTTGACCTCAACCAAACCTTCAGCAATGCCATGCAAGAGCTCTCTTCCTGTCTGCAAGTTAATGTACTGTTCCTTATTTATAATCTGGACTGTAGAAGCATATTCATGGTGGACAACACCTTTGTGGTAAAAATATCAACATCACACTATCTTGTTACATTACTCTGACTTTGCCTTGCCTTCTTCGGTTATCAAGCAACTTCCTTTGGAAGACTACGTTTTTGCTTCAACAAGCAGATTATATGTAGACCCATCTGGTTATGACCTTCTTGAGGAAATGTTTGAAAGCAAATCCAATGCAACACTAGCATGACATTCCTACTGTTTTTGTAACAGGTATCATGGAACACAATGTCGCTACGATGAATTGAAACATCTATAGAAATGGAATACTACAAAACAATGTAATTTTTGTTTGATCTAACTGAATGTAATACATAATAAAAAAAATGTTATGCACACATTTCACATGTATATATTCATAATTATGTAGCTTTTTTACATTTTTAAGCAGAGAAAACTTAAGTGCAAACTAAGTGTAAGTTTTTTAAGTTGAGAACACTAACAGATTATGTTCTACCATCTAACAAGGTTTGTGCAGGTTTGTCTCTGGCTAAGCATACCATTCTTTTTTTTTAATCCTCCTTTGCTTCTTGACTCCTCGGTTCTTCAGTGTCAGTGTACTCAGGAGAATTTGCAGATATTGATTTATTTAAACTGATATAATGCTGACATTGCTGCTTATTTACTGAATGTGGTTTGTAATACAGATTTAACATATGACCAGATTTGTTTTTGGCAGCAATCAGTGTGCTATGTCCATTTGCAACTGTTGTTTGAACTACCTTTGTTCACCATCACTGCTATGCCTTGTTACTGTAACCATTTGCTTCTTGTTTATACTAGTCTTTTGGAAGTTGCTCTCGCATCCTTTTTTTTTCTGAACATTTCCACATACATTTTCCTAGGTCTTCTTTCCCCTTTCCTTTCCAAAAAATATTGACTTTAAGAATGTTTGTCATTATTTCATGTTTCTTCCCCTCCAGACTTCCCAAAGTCCAACTCTCACTTCACTAAAACAAGGTTCTCCATAGCAAATAATTTACGAAAGTTTTCTTTATCATATTTTGATGTGTTTTATTGTTAACAAATGTTTCCACTTTGTAAATATTTGTTTTGTGAAGATTCTTATTTTCACTTCTCTGTTTGCTCTTCAGTAATTATACTTCCTAGGTAACAGAATTGTTTTATCTGCCTCATTTCTTTATCATCTACCTTGCTTTGTTTTGACATTTTCCCTGTTCTCTATTGCAACAGATAAACGTGAATTGCAGTGGCGGCTCATGCTTAGGTTGCACAGTTGCACAACCCCCAATAATGCTTGAATTGTATTTTAAATTATAGAATTATAACTAAAACCATAACTAATAATAGTGTTTTGAAGCTAAATCATCGTAATTAATCATCTACCAATTGAAAAGCGCAAAGCAATTACTAAAACTGTACATGGTCTTGCCACGGTGTATGCACCAACTGTGACCAGCTTTGTATATGGGGAAATACAATGGAGTAGTGCTCTGGTTGGCTAGACTCAGTTGTTCCTATTACGACGGTATAGGCTCGCTTGGTGTGATTAGGGACTGCAAACCCCGCTTGTACATCATGGTGCCACCAGTTTGTTTGTTGGTAAGTAACACGTGGTGTGCCAGGTTGGAATTTGTAAGTTCGTTGTTAATGTCAATCCAATTCGTCAAATGTAAATAATAGTACATATAAAAGATTAAGGTGTCGTATTGTAAGATATTTATTATATTTAACTGGTAGGATGCAATGAATTCTGTTGAAAAACTTAACAAAAACGGTATTCAGTTTACATCCTACTGAGGAACAAATTGAAATTAAGACAGTAGGTAGGCCTACACCAGGCTTTTAAATTTTAATCAAAGTATAAAATCAGGTAACAAAATATTTAATCATAAATTTAGAAAAGATTCATACAATAAATATTTGTGTTACGTAGGTGTGACACTAAACTTGCAGTATTTTGCTTTCCTTGTGTATTGTTTGGAGGGGAGGAGACTTGGACATTTTCTATTCAGAGAATAAAACAATTTTATTCCATCCAAACCATCTGCAATCCCCAAATTTTTCAACCAACAGCTGCCACTGGTGAATTATCATCATGTTCACTTTCAGTTTCCATTTCATAGATTTATTTATTTTTCAGAATCTCTAACAACTACGATGCCATACACAAACCTAACATAGTATTCATAAAAAAAGACAAAAACAAGTGTTTATAATTGTTTATTCGGTTGACAAAATGAATTAAACTTTAATTACCTTCGGACTCTTTCTACATCGTCATCGTCTTTCTTCACATCAACTCCATGTGTTACAGCATCCTCTGGATTGGCAAATGCCTGCAACACAACAACAAATACAATAGTTAAATTACTTTTGTGTACCAGTCAAATACAGTATATGAAAAAAACCTCGGGAAATTTCCCTCAAGTTGACAAAAGAAGTGGGAAAAGAAAAGTTTATGGCACACCTTTCTAGGATGGCCTTTCACATTCGTTTGACAATGCTGAATGTTAATTTAATCCCGTATACAAAGTCCATTGCATTGTGTATTTTTTATAGGCATGTTACTTCTTTAAAATTACTAAATGTTTTCTCTTTTTTGTGAAAATATAATAATGACTAGCGCTACTGCTATTGTTACTAAAAAGAAGATTATAGCATAAAACATTAAAGTTTAAAGAAGCGATGATTATGAAAAAATGAATGGATAGGTCCAAGAAATTAGATTTTCACATTTATTTTGAATGTACAAGTTATCATTTTTAAACCTAATATAACTTAGCCATAAACTATAGTTAAATAAAAAAAAAAAATGTAAAAATAGGCAGTCATTGAGGACTGCCGACAGAAGTGAAAACTTAAAACTATGAAATAACAGTGGTTTTTTTGGATATTCAAATTAATTGTAGTATCAAAAATTAAAATTTTTTGTAAATTAAAATCTTTAACATCAGTCTGGTTTTCACATCTATCGGCACCCGAGCAACAATTATATACATTTTTATATGGTTTACTTATTAATCAAAACATATGATGGGCTGCCCAAGCCCAGTACAAAATATAAATACAACTTAATTGACATAATGATTAATATACATTTATATTATTTATACATAGTATTTGTATTTAAATGAATTTCAATGAACTTAATTTTCAACATTATTTTCATTGTTTGCATCATTATTATCATTCATTTCAACAATACTTAAGTTATTCGTACTATCAATCATTTCATTATATTCTAAAAAGGATACAATAGGCTTATGGTAACTGAAGTAAGAAACAAAAATGTTTGATTGGAATTTATGTAAATATCTTGTAATTTGTAGTGCTGAGTTTTCGATCATTGGACATAGTCAAACCTAATGCTTCATTCAAAAATTCAATTAATGGTAGATTTTTATCATCTGCAAAGTTAATATTGAAGTCTCCACTTAATATCATAGGTACATCGTCAAATTTTTTGCCAAATCTTTTTTCGAGTATTTCAGAACCTTCTTTTGTATAAATTATCAAATTTTCGAATAAAAATTGTTGTATCTGCCTCATGGATTTTCCAGGCGAAATATAAACAGCAACCATTAAAATGTATTGTCCATTTTTGGAATGGCAACGAGCAACGCATATTTCACCTATATCAGAAACATTAACGCCAATCCCTCTAGTGAATTTGGTATGTATATCCATATATGAAGTGACAATGTGTGATGTATCTTGTGTATTGTGATAAATAGCTACTCCATCAAATTTTGCAATAAAAGAAAATATTATCTGAAATGAAAATTAGAGCCTTTTTCGCAATTTTTCAACCAAAAATTTCAATAATATAAGGTAATAAACAATTATTTTGTTGTGTCAATATATATATTTTTCAACCTGAAATTTCGATAGTATATGCTAATAAACCCTAAATTTGAAATAAAAGTCAATTTGCATGTTTAGGTTTGAATTGCAAAATTTAAGGCTTTTTTTGCAAATTTTCCAATCCAAAATTTCGATAATATAAGCTAATAAGAAATAATTTTGAATTAGTAACCATATTTTCAAAATTGAACACATAAATCTAAAATTATTATAAAATTTTATAGAATTTTTAATTTTAAAATCCGCAGCAAAAATACTATCGAACAACTAGAAATTTGTTTTACCACGCTAGTAAGATAACTCCTAAGCCACTATGAAATACTCATTGCATGATGTATGGCAGAGGTCAAATATCAAAAATAAAAAATAAATAATATCAAATTTTTAAATGGAAATATTGATACGAATATTGGAAATATTTGAAAAAACATGCTTTGTTTATGTTATTCATTTTTCTATATAAAAATATTAACATATTTAGTACTCACTTTTGTACTGCACAGTGATCCTACATTTGAACATTTAAAATAATGATCAAACTAAAACACAATTTAAACAATGCACAGTATACACACATTAAACTTTCCACGTAGTCAATTTAACTTTACTTATAGACATATACACAGCACTAATGTTACAATTTTACAATAATAAAAAAACTATTAAAAATACATACTTCGACATTAGACATGACGAAAAACCCTAAGTTAACAGCCAGACGGACAAATAACAATTATGTAAATATCATATAATATAGTATAAGTAATTAATAAGAATAAAAATAATGTAAAATAGGTCATAAGTATTGCGTTAATTGTTAATACGGAAAGCCAAAATCGCGCTAGGGATCGAACACGCGATAGCAAATTCGGCAGTGTAAGAAACTCCAAAATAAAGTACGTAAACGATAAAAGTGTGTTAAATAGTATAAATAATAGTATTACACACAAGTATAATCTATACTTTCACTGCTGGCCACGCGCAACACGTCATACTTATAGCTACAGATATACTGTTAACATTAGCATGTCGGTGACGCGAACTCGTAAGATTTTACCCATCCAAAAATCGCCCAACGTGCCTATAGAAGTTTTCACTTCAAAAACTGTGCAAAATCTTTGTGTTTTACCATCACAATTATTCTCTCTTTTTCTCTTGCTGCCTTCTTTAGTCTGCCCGTATGTCTCACTCTCTCCCATCTTTGCATCTGCAGTTACTAAAAAAACTACGCTTTAAAGATTATAGTCTAAAAGTTAATGAAGAATATGTATAATAACAGTCAGTAATTTTTTATTATGCTAATAAAACCGAAATAGAGTTCTAACATAAATATAACTACATATTGGTTAGTGATGTATTTCATTTCAAATTAACATAGCAGTACTTCATTAGTTTACATCATTAAAAAAACTGATAACTTACAATAATACAGACTTCAAGAAACACTTTTGAAAATGGTGAATTCAGTTACTTTATAAAACCTAACAAGTGCCAACGGTCTCTTTGGAGGGCATGAGCAGGTAGAGGTAGGCCACTTTCTTGCAAGGTGGATGAACCGCTTAGTCAATGGCATGAGGATGTAAAAGGCAAGGGGATACCACCACATTAAGGATCCATGTTGGATATCCCTAGTAGAGCAAATGGTATGGGCCCTCTATGTAAAGATATGTCCTGGACTTGTGAAATTAGATCAAGAATTGCTATAGCAAATAGGGTTGCCAGACGTACGGTTTTAGCCGGAACATTACGGAATTTTCCCGTTTTGTTCCGCGTACGGTGCGAATTTTTAACCATACGCCAAATGTTCCGATTTTGAACATGAAGCATAATGACTTGTATTTTTGAATCTAGCGGCAAATTTTACGTTGATGCAGTTTCTGTTGTTCACGCTAGGGCGATCATCGGAGCATGTGATGGCAGTTAAGTGAGACAGATGTGACGTCAGAACTGCGTTGCATGCCGCTGAGCGAGGCACGTGGCTTCGCCCATTTCGTTGGAGGCTTGGAGCGCGTGCGTGACCAACTCATTACTCAACTCTTTCACTTTATCGCAAACCATCGTTCAGCCTGACGGTTCAGGGTGTATTTTACGTTTTGAAAGTGATTCTTTTTGTAATAGTAGTGTGTTCAAAATGGATGGGAGTGAGACAAATCCCACGAAAAGAAAACTATTGAAACCAGCACAAACCAGAAGAGAAGACTGCAAGTGTATCGCCCGGTTTGGGAAAAAGATTTTCCAGAATTGCGGCCAGTTCCAGGAAATGCATATAAAGCAAAGTGTACTTTATGCATTGCAAAAGCTGGAGAGGGATTTTCCATTTCACACGGTGGCGTAACCGATGTTACTAAGGAAAATCCTGGTATAATAAAATCAAACTGCTGTGCACATATAGTCCATAATTGCTGTAAATCTGGTATGATGCTATGTCCATAGATATTGAAATGTTAGTAATTAAGACTTTCAATTATTTCTCAAATTCAGCTAAAAGAGTATCTCAATTGAAAGATTTCTTTCAATTTGTTAATATGGAATACAGTAGTTTGTTAAGACATGTGCCTACAAGGTGGTTAAGCCTAAAGCCTGCCATAGAAAGATTGTTGAAAAATCTTCCTGCAATTATATCGTACTTTGCTAGTATAGATGATTGCCCCAACTTCATTAAAAAAAACTTGATGGGTGTCTCTGATTCAGAAAAACAAATTATATTAGTGGAATTATATCTCCAGTTTTCTCTGCATTTAACTGAAATTTTTTCCACGGGTGTACTCAACTTAGAAAAAAATGAACCGACAATTTGTGAAGTATATTGTGTGATGGAGAAAATAAAAATAGAGTTAGAGAATAGGATAAATGTGATCTGTTTTTTGATTGTAAGGTGCAACAGTTGTTAGATAAATTGGAGGACCTTTTCCCAGGTGAAAAGCAAAGAGAATTGAGAGAATGTAGATATGTATATGAAGTGTGTCGGAAATATTTAAATAAGTGGTTTGATTTTGGTGATGGCAACATTTTGTCCTTAATGGACTGCATATCACTTGAAAAAAAACCCGAGTTTCAAAATATTTTAAATTTACCAGAGTCACTTTGCATTGTTGATCACTTTAGTATAGATAGTATGTATTCAGAGATCACTAGGATTTCTGATTTGTTTTGTGGGGAAGGAAATGAACAGTTGAAAGCAAAATTAACTACTATGACAATACCACAGAGATGATTGTACATTATTGAACTGATTGGTGCATCAAATCTGTGCAATGTTTTAGTTAAATTTGTTTTGAGTATATTTCTATCAAATGCATTCACAGAGAGAGTTTTCTCGATTATGAACATTAAATGGAGGGATGAGCGAAACAGATGTTCAGTTGATCTAATAAAAAATGAGTTGTATACTTACTTCAATTATGATGAAAGTTGCAGTGATTTCTATAAGAATGTACTTTCTAATGAAAAAGTGTTGAGAATTGCACGCTCAAGTGAAAAGTACTCGTGTTAATTGTGCTGAGTATAGTATATTATCCATAAAATGTGCTGTAAATAAAATCAAGAAATTCATTGTCGATACATGTGTTCCTATTTCTCATCTCTGAAATCTGGCAACCCTAACAGCAAAAGAGGCATTTAATGGGAAGAAAAGACTGCTGTGTGGCAAAATTAATAAGAATTTAAGAAAAAGGTTGGCCAAATGTTATGTGTGTTGCTTTATATGGTGCAGACATGGAGTACAGGATGAGAGAAGATTAGTAGCATTTGAGATGTGGGTTTGGCAAGCAATGGAAAAAGTGAGGTGGGTTGATAAAGTAAGGAATGATGAAGTTTTAAGAAGAATATGGGAAGAGAGAAGAATCCTGAAGGTAACAGAAAATAGGAAAAGGCATTGGTTAGGTTGGTTGGTTTACGAAGAGACTGCTTGCTTACAACTGCCATGAAAGGTATCATAGAAGGAGAAAAAAGAAGAGGGTGTTACAAAGAAACGAAAAGACTGGCATGCGATAGGACAGCTTGGAGAGCTTTTACCATTTGAAGCAATTTCTGCCTTAAGGGCAGAACACCAAAAAATAATAATAATAATAAAACATAAAAAATATGATCAGTAGGTAATGTGATATGGCTACAATACATAAAGGAGGGAGTAAGTCCTTTTCTTAAACAATGTCCTGACTTTTTTAAATGAGAGTGTGGATGCAAGCATATCCTCATTTTCAGTTTCACGGATACACCTATTATGGTTATGAGTCAGCTTTACATTAATATCAATGAACAGCTTACTGACAAAGAATAAAACACTGATCTGTAACTGTAAACCTTTAAAGTGAACTTGATCAGTAACCTCTGATTGTGAGTGTATTGAGTTTCATACAATGGGGTATGACAAAAAGGAAACCAAGATGCATTTATTTATCAGGAACACACACACATACCAGTAACGAGAGTCCTGTAACATGTAAATTGGTTTTAACCAGGGTATTAATTTTATTTTTGTTGACTCGAGTCACGGTTTCATGAATTTGAAGTGTGGTAATGTGCTGATTTCATAATATAAATATCGATATGGAGAACCATACATGACTTCCATGTTCTAAGATTTATATTTAAAATCATTTTTGAAATGAAATATATCCTGGATTTCGTTGTCCATGATGTGTCCGTTACTTAACTAGATATAATTATTTCACTACCATCTCGGAACACAAAGTTTTTTATGGGTAAAAACGTAAAAGTTTTACCTTATAACCTGAACCGGTTTTCGCTTTTTATGGAAATATTTCCATAGAAACTACTTCTTTCTTCAGCCTTAACCACAGTACTGTGGTCACTAATGTATACCACCTCACAGTGGCGCACTCGATTTTCACTGATGATGGCAGTCGATGACACTGCCGAAACGTCTGGTTTTGCAGAAAACATTGGACCACGGCCAAACAGCCTGGGAAGGAATTTTAACAACGAACTACTTCTTTGTTGCCAATAACGTAATACACACGTAAAAAATTATCCCCTTCCCCTTCAACTACCCTTTTTATTTAGAGATATTTCATCTAACTTTCTACAGTGGATTACTAAGACCTTCTTTTCAGGATACTTTATTTATCAAATTTAAGTAGCCTACTTTACTCTTGTTAAAACATAAAACGTTGCAGGTAAACTACCCCTTCCTCTTAACCGATCTTCACCAAAATCAATAGGCCTTGAGTCCTCTACAATTCAGGCACATATGCAAAAAATTATTTGATTCTGTTTGAATTTTCGGCAGTTATCGTTACCCATAGAAAAAATTCCACACACACACACACACACACACACACACACACACACACACACACACACACTTTTTGGAAAATTACTTTTCTTCATGTTTTGAGGGTAGTACAATCAGAATCAGCCCTTATCTCGAACACGATTTTTTTTCGCCATCACCATACTTCCATTTCCTTATGGAACATGGAAGTAAAAATTGTGTAGCCTTACATACAAAACAACATTAATGTACATAAACGATAGATATACACGTAATATACAGATCGGCCAAAAGTCACTACCCATTGTGAGTTACTGAGTTACCAATTGTAAACATTATGTGTTTTTCATCTTTGTCGATAAAATTGCACTCTAGTGTTTACATAAGAAACTATCAGACAGAAACCAAAGGCGCGTAATTTAAAATCGATGGGAAGATCACAACCAAAGTTATCTTAATGTTTACTATGGGTAACTCAGTAACTCACAATGGGTAGTGACTTTTGGCCCACTCTGTATATACCCACCCAGAAATATCAAGAATTTCCGGTATGCTGAGATAGAAGGACCAGGTATGCTAATTCAAGATGAAATTCATCACTAACGAATATGTAGTTATATTTACTTTAGGACTCTATTATTTCACTTTTATTAGCATATTTAAAAAAATTACTGACTGTTATTATGCATATTCTTGGTTCACTTTTTGATTATACTGCTTCTTTTCGAACCGCTGACGATCTGAGCGTCTACAGCAGCCGTTCTCAACTTGGTGCTCGCGAGCACTGTAGTGCTCGCGTAACTAAAAATGGTGCTCATCATGGATGTATAAAAAAGTGCTCGCGAGCAACAGTGACCCCTAATTTTCAATTATGAACTATATACCCGGCCGTACAGCTGTTGTCCACCAACAACTGAGTATAGCAGAATACTGTTTGGAAACCTTTGTTACTTCTAAGAGCACTACTTGCAATGGTTTCCGGAATTGTCCGTAGTTTACAAGCCGATACCGAGTCTATTGTTTGCAGCTTTAAAAGGCAGAGACAGCCTACGAGGGGTTTATTACTGTAGGCGCCAGGTTGTCTCATCTTGTAAATGGGCTGTTAAACACGTACTAAATTTAGTACCCTCAAAAGAAGCGGTTATTCAAAATATTTTAATTTTATTGCCTCTGAAATCCCTAAACTGGGCAGCTTTAAGCACGTTCTCACAGAAATAGTCACGTAGCATTTTACACTTAGCTCAACCAATCAATTTTCAGATTTTAAATAGAAATTTCAAAATTTGCCAATGAATGCTTCTGCGTGGACATTTCCACTTACACGAGCGACATTTGTGACTGGAGTGACATAGTGTAGCGGTGTACACCAGTTTTTGTGACGTATTTTGGTTGTAGTATTGCTGTTCTGTTATTTGTGAAATACGCGTAATTATTGTCAGTTTGCAATATTCCTTTCGCCTCGAAGTGTGTTGTGAACGTTCTTAAAAAAGAGACATGGATAAATTTGTAATACGAAAACGTAGTGAAGAATCGATACCCAAGTTACCTTCTTCATCAACCCAAGATTCCAACAAAAGTAGCGAAGCAAAAAGAAAGAAACTGTATTCTTTTCAAGGTAACTGGGAGACAGATTTTTTGGTGGTCACTAATGACGAGAATACCGGAGTTATTTGCGTTTTGTGTCATGCACCTTTATCGGGTTTCAGAAAAGCAAATTGTCAAAGACATTATGAAACTCATCATAGTGCGTTTTCTGATCAATATCCCACGGGATCAGATGCAAGGATACATAAAATCAAAGAGTTAAAATCACAACTCCAACGTCAACAGAAGTCTTTTCCATTTAATGTTAATAGTTCTGTTAACAAACTTTCAACCGAAGTGTCTGTATCTGTGTCTCATAAACTTGTTCAGCATGGGATGCCATTTACAAGTGGAGAAATTGTGAAGGAGTGCATAGTTTCCGCAGTGACAACTCTCGCTGAAAGTATACCTGAGAAATACAGAAGTGTTTTGATTAATGCGGCAAAAAATGTGCCACTTAGTAATGACACTGTTGCCAGGCGCGTTGACCTCATCGCGGCTCAAATTAAACAAAAAGCACCCCAGAAACTTTCTGAATGTAGTTATTTTTCTCTTGCTGTTGACGAATCAACAGACATTGCTTCTGTAGCACAATTGGCGTGCTTTGTACGTTGTATAGATAATGTGGGAATTGTAGAAGATTTCTTTTTAACAATTTTACCGCTCCCGGGTACAACTATGGGGCAAGACATTTACAACGCTGTCGCAAATTTCCTGAAACCTAATGGCATTGACTTATCAAAGCTCGTGTGTGCGGTTACTGATGGCGCACCTCCCATGGTAGGTAAAAATAAAGGATTTGTCGCTCTTCTGAAAAATGATGAACATTTTCCTCCCTTTGTTCACTATCATTGTTTAATTCACGTTGAAAACTTAGCCAGTCATTTTATATCTGTTCCTGCAATTTCAGAACAGTTAAAACTGATAGTTAAGTTGATCAACTTTTTGGTTTCTAAACCCCTGAATAAACGCTTCACCAGTCATCTTATATCTGTTCCTGAAATTTCAGAACAGTTAAAACTGATAGTTAAGTTGATCAACTTTTTGGTTTCTAAACCCCTGAATAAACGCTTAATAAAAGTCTTCTTGCATTATTTATCAGCGCCACATTCAGAACTAATCCTACATGCGGATGTTCGTTGGCTAAGTCGCGGGGAAGCAATTACAAGGGTCTGAAAAGTTTTCGAAGAAATCAAAGCATTTATTTCTGCCAACGATTATGTCACTAAGTTTCCAGAAATATTCGGGGATGATTTCAAGATCAATCTTGGTTTCATGGTAGACCTATTTCAATATCTCACCGAGCTGAACAAATGTCTTCAGGGTCAGAAAAACACAATTTGTGAATGAAAGAAATTATATTTTCCTTTCGATCAAAGTTACAAAGATTCCTCGGGACGGCAAGTAAAAATGACTTGGTTCATTTTCCTGAACTGGCACACTCTCGAGTCTTGGTCGTCCCCACTCGGAGTGTCCTAAAATTGTCGTTCTGGCAATTCAAGATCTGTTGAAAGAGTTTGCTACACGTTTCCATGTACTTGAAGAAAGTGAGCCGTTGTTTAATATGGTGCTCAATCCATTTCAATTCAATGTGGACTCTCTCAGAAAAATTCAGATTATTCAACAGCACAAACTTGCTAGCGCGGAACTTGAATTATTAGAGCTCCAGTCGTCTCAAGCCTTAAAATATCTTTTCGAAAAGGAAAGGATCACAGATTTCTGGGGTGCAAATGATACAATGAAATTTCCGACATTGCGAAATGCTTCTCTCAAATGCTTGGCGATGTTTGGGACAACCTACCTGTGTGAAAAATGTTTTCATTAATGAAATACATCAAGAACAAAGCACAGTCAAGATTAAATGACTCACATTTGGAGGACTGTTTACGTGTGGCTGCAAGCGACTTCTCCTTAGATATTAGTGAAATTCTGAGTAACATTCAGGGCCAAGGATCTCATTAGCCTGGTGAGTGTATTTATTATTATTATTATTATTAAAGTTGCATGGTGCTCTCCCACTTGCCCCGGAGTATGAAAGGTGCTCTCAATCACAAAAAGGTTGAGAACCCCTGGTCTACAGTTTAATAAGCAAAACGCCAGGCCGTCACGGGAATACTGTACGCACTCAGTGTTGACTGAAGTGTTGCATAACGTACAGGGGCAACTGTTGTAACTGTCTACAAATATTTTAATGCCGTATAAAACTAATCACGTTTCGCTTTATCTCGTTTGTCTGTTTAACTCGGTCTTTGGCATCATCTTTTCTTTCTTCTGTGTCGTGGGTATTCCTTTCTTTTAAAATATTTTGTGGATATAACCGCGTTCCACCATTCTCATGTGTACACACCATAACAGTAATTTCTCTATTCTATGATATGGCTTCCGACCAGGGTCGGATTAGAAGCGCGTGGTACCCTATGCTGCCATCAGACTGGTGTCCCCCCCCCATTCAAAATTCAACCTTTTATCCATTATTTATACTGATAAATGGCATACAAAATTTCGAAAGTTAAAAATTATTCTATTAAAGTCTCATATTGCAACAAATATTTAGCTAAATAGTAATTACAATGAGCATAGTAGTACTTAAGCTTAGAATATACTAATCGATCCATTTTTTCCTTGATTTTGTCTTAACGGAGTCTTGTATAATTTCTTCTTAATCGAGCGATTCAAGTATTTCGCTTTCAATATTCAACCTAGCCAACGAAGATAATCTCTCGTCTCCCATACTTGAACTCAACATATCTTTAATCGTTTTAATGCAGAAAATGCTCTTTCAGATTCCCAGTTAGCTATTGAAATCGTGAGGAGCAGGCGATAAGTAATGTATAAATTCGGAAATACATAAATCATTTTACAATCAATAATCTAGTTTAATACTTTAAGCGAGGAAACTGTAGTATCATGGAATATATCGTCTTCATTTGAACGAATTGGAAAAAAAACCTCTTTCTTGCAATTTTACTCGTGGCTCAAAATGCTCGATTCTATTAGAAGATCGTCGAAAAGTGTGCATACATGTTTTCATAATTTGGGATTGAGGACATCTGTTTTTTTTCCACATTTATTATCTTCAAAAAGTTTTTACTATTTAGGGCTGAATGGTGTGCCCCCTTTGATAGCTGAGGTCCTAGTCCCCGATGCTACAGTATACCCTAGCTTTATGGATAATCCCCCACTGTTTCTTATCTACAACCTGTCTCTACCAGTATCTATTCTAAGATAATCTAGCAGCGTAAGAGCTCAACACCTTCTTAAACAGTAGTTTCCCATGGTATTTATTCTTCTACCCAATATCCAAACTTCATAGTCGTACGCAGTTGTATTTTCTATTGACAATTTAAAATGATCTACATTCTTGTTGTTTCCTATACTATAATAACACAGAGTTCGGTGAATTTTTTATCAACTATATATTTTATCAATTTCAGCTATTTTCCGTACGATTTTTAACAATTATTTCAATTCTCTAGTCAGCATTACTTTCAAACAGTTAAGATCCTTTGTGCTTTTTATGATTCCTCTGTTATTAATTAAATCTTACTTTGTCACCAGTCGCCGTATTCTGAATTTTTTAGGTATTTGTTTCCGAACCCCATCTTCAAACACCTGCATTGGCCTTCCCATCATACGAGGACTGTAAATTTAGTAATAAGACTAATTCAGTACAACTTTTTTATTTACAATCAAACTATATCTAGACTCTATCGCCTTCAAAATAGTTTCCTTGGGAAGCCACACTGCGCTTTAGACGGGTTTTCTACTCTTCATAGCAGTGTTGGAATCTCCTTCAACTGGTCGGTTACATATTTTTTTTTAATGTTGTCTATCGTCCCAGAATTGTGTTCTTTGAAATGTTTTTTTAATCCGCTGAGGAACAAAAGGAATTCGTCGTAGAAGATCACGGCATACTTCCATCCTGTTGTCTTTCTGTTCAAGAGTGACGTTTTTTGGGACCCATTTCGTACAAAAATTTTCTCATCCCCAATTCGTTTGTAAAAATTTTATAAACTGTAGTGTGGTTCAAATTTAATTGTTCTTTGATGACTCTGATAGTTAATCGATGGTCAGACCACACCAATCTGATTCGATCAACATTGTCGTCAGTTCTTGACGTTGACGCTCTTCCAGAGCGTGGATCATCCTTAACTGATTCCCGGCCATCTGAAAATTCTTTAAACTATCTGAAAACCTATGGTCTTGACAAAGTTTCATCTCCATGCGCCTTTTTCAATTTTGTAAATTGTCAGCAGCATTGTGCCAGAGTTTAACATAAAACTTGATTGCACAATGTCGCTCGTAATTGATGTCACTCATTTTTATAACGCACAACAAAAACTCACTTCACGAAAAGCTTGTTTACGTTTCACGTCGCAACAATAGTCAGTAAATATTAATACTCAACATCAATCAGCTGTTTATCTAACCATCTGTGTTAATGGAAACCTTAGTGTTTCCACATTGACTGCTATATGATTAGTCTCATTACTTAATTTACAGACCTCGTATAGTATACATGTCGTCCACATCATCACAAGAACAATCTGGTTGTCGGTAGATGAAAGAATATAAATTCGTTTCTACAATAAACAAATTGATGATGTTCCAATGCAGTTCATTCAAAAAACCGTAGCGGTAACTAATGTAAACGGAAAATTTACCATACGGCATGGTCGAGTGTTCTGAAAGCTGAATACTGAATAGTATGGTGGTTGGTGCTCAGGCGACAGTAGCAAATGTACTACGTGCAGTAACACAGAAGTCAGCATCGGTCGATATTGTTCACTGAATACTGAATGCTGTAGTCTAATTATGCAATCCTACGGCAGGATAAGTGTCAAAAATCAACACTTACTCCGGATACTTTCTCGATGTTGGAACTGTTGTCATCTAATTAATAGTATATTAGAACAATAACCTACAGTTTCAGGTGTGGCCATTGAAGAAACACTTCGAAAAGAAAAAGAACGTCAGGAATGAAAAGTTAGTTTTGAGAAGGACACGAAACACGAATGGCCAAACAAGGATTGCCAAAACCAGTATTAAACCGGCAATCAAAAGACGGAAGAAAGTCGCGGCAGACCGAGGAAAAGCTATAGGGAAGTCATTAATTAAGATGAGACCTATGGAACAGCCGAGCCGAGTCGGAAACAAATGGACTTACAAACCGTTCTGTGTGTGGGAGGGGGTGATAAGTGAACCAGTGACTCGACAAATAAACAGATAAAAACAAATTTTAAGTTAGATTTTAAGTTCACGGTTCACGGGCTTAGAAATCCGGATGAAGAAAACGACGCAACTTCCAGGATATGACTTACAGAATTGTGAAGAAACAGGATGGACTGAAATAAGAGGATCCGTTCTTTAAAAGGAGTAGTTTTTTAGCTATGATAAATAATGAAGTTATTACAAATTTCAGTTCCGGTGAGGTTACGTTACAATCGCAACACCGAGTACTACCCACTTAGTACAGTCACTGAAGCCGAAAAAAAAAATAGAAATTAAAAATTAAGTTGCCTCTACGAGATTTTTTGCATAGGGCTAGATAAAAAGGTAAGAAAGAATTAAAAAAAAAGTTTACAAAAATTCAGTCGCGGGTTTTCGAAAAAAGGGAGGGGGAGGTACAAAACATTCATTTTTCGTGATTATCTTAATAAATATTACATTTATGAGAAAAATATAAAATACCAAAAAGAAAGAGCATAAAAGTCTGCATGAAAAAGGTTATTAAAATTTTTTTGTCAGGGCGATAATTTTAGTAGAAAAATTAATTCAAAGTCACCCAAATTTTTCACAAGGTGGATTTTCACATAAAATACATGTTTATTTAATAGACATGCTATTTTTTCAGGAATATAAGTTTAAAAACTCATTATTATTCATTTATGTATATATTATTGTTTAACTTTTTACTTATTTATTACGCATTATAATAAAAATGTTATTAAAAAATGCACTTTATAAATATATTCAAAAATAGTTTTTCTTCCAATCATTGAAGATTTTTGACAATAAAATAACATTTAAAACACATTTCTTATTTATAAAAATTATAAATTATTTACTTATAACTTATTATGATTTACAAAATTATTAAAATATCGTTTTTTCTTCAATTTTACGGAATTTTTCAAAATTATCAAGGTGGAAAATAACTTTTTAGTACCGGTACATTTATTATTTATTTATAAAATTTAATTATAACAATTATTTTTATAATGATAAATATATTTAAAAATCGATTTCTTCTCCAATTCCTTGAAAAGATTCAGAAGTCAAGTCTTCTATTTCTATTTCTCCCTCATCATACACGATATTTGAAAAAGTGCACAAATTAAATTCACAGTTTCCACAAGCAGATGAACAATCCACTTTTTCTGCAACTGTATAATTTTCCACATCTTTTTTGCAGTTACAGAAGATCATTTGCGCTAGAACCGCAACAAATTATAAAATATCAAAATTACTAACACAAATCTTAAAACATAAAATTGAACTTCCAGCAAAATACAATATAAAAAATAGTATCGAACTCACGGAACATTCACTATCGAACTGCGTTAATTCAATCTCTGTATGGCGCATGTACCAGCTGTCCTCGCTCTCCCTAAAATTCTTCAACTTTAAGGTCTGTTCTTTTTATGCCCATGCACGGATATAAATTCTCACTATGTAAAAGAGAAACCTCAAATATTGTAGTTTTACGTACAATAGTTACATTTTAATATTTTTTTTTTAGTTTTTAACTATTAATATTAATACGCGCAATGGACATATTTTTACATTTATTAATAAAAGTTACATTTATTTAAATTTAACTAAATTTTAACAATTCTTTTCACCACAGTCTTATAGAAGACACTTTGACCAATACGTGTTCATAATTTTGTTAAAAAATATTTATTTTGAAAATTTCTGTAGAAATTTTAAGTTAAGAAAATGATGTATACTCGCGAACTCAAAAAAATTCTAAATTTTAAAACTCGCTTATTTTATGCCAATAAATCAATACTAATTTTTATTATTTTTTTCAAAGACCTATATATGTAAAGTTTTTTTTAATGTAAAAACATTTGTAATAAATTGTTAATATGTTTATGCATTAGTTGAAAAAAATAAAAACCAAAAAAAAGTTATTACTTTATTTTAAGTATTTATATACTTTAATTATTTTCTTTTCATTTAATGTAATAGTACAAACATTTAGCTTTAAAATGCTTTTTGATTTTTGTCTCTACGACTATTATAACGGATTTTATTAAAATTTGTATGTTCCAATGTCAGAAAAAATTAGCCTTCCTGATTGTATCGGGGCGGACACTGACAAACAAATTTTTTCTAATATTTCAATTCCATTTTTCTCACAAAGTATTGGCCTGACAAAAAACATGATAAATAGCTTTTTTTGTAGAGAATTTAATGCTCTTTAATTTTTGTAATTTGTCTTCCTTTCGTAAATTTTATTTTTTAAGATAATCACAAAAATGAATTTTTTGTATTTTCCCCCTCCATTTTTTCAAAAACCCGCGACTGAATTTTTGTAAACTTTTTTTAAATTGTTTCTCACCCTTTTATCTAACCTTATGCAACAAATCTCGTAGAAGCCACTTAATTTGATATTTGTTTTCTTCTATGACTGTACTAACTTCACTTCGCTGAATTTTACAGATGTCTATACTAGGATGTTCTGTACATTTCAATTAATGAATAGCAGCTACCATAGTGGTACCACAGGTTGTCATGAAAGACCAGTCTCTTGTCTTTCAACCTGGTACATTTTTGCAAACGCGATTACAGATTTATTTTACACAATACAGTACATTTAACACGGCTATTGTAAAACATACATAGGCTATTTTAACATATTGAATAGCAGTTTAAACGCAGCTATCTTAATTTTACATCTATATTACTAGGAAGAGGTGCCCCAGACCTGAAACTTATTCCTAGTCAACGTTACGTGGATCGCGGATTCGATCTAATCAAGCTGCTCATAGGTTCAATCCCTGCAGAGACTGCTAACAATAACCTATACAAGATTTTTAAAACTTTATGACAGTGGTAATTAAATTTCAGTTTTTATTGTTTTCTATAGTGAACATTTTAATTTAGCTAATTTAAAACTTATTCACACAGGCTAATTAACTTACTGAACTTACAAAATATCTAATCGGTTTCTTGTCACTTAAATGTCTCTGCGTCCTTAATTACATTCACCATGTTCGCTGGGTCATACATAAAAAGTAATCCAGGAATTACCTTGACGGATTTTCAAGGACTGCGAATGTTTTTAATCATGGTAAATATACAGTATGTGGCAAATATAGACAAGTCGAAACTACTCGTTTGTTCACACAGAAACCAAGTTGAAATAAATCACTTTGAGTTACACTGTGTAACTGTAAAAAAAGTAAAAACAGCTTGATTATATTTTCAAACGGTCGCTTCTTATCCAAAACAACGTTTGTGATACAAAACTCTTTGTAGTCAATGACCTGAACGTTTTTGAAACGCGCGCATTGATGTGAGACCGCGACTATTTGAATTTCAATAAAGAAACCCACATCGTTTGTTGAACATCATCGATTGGTATCGAACCGTGACGCCCGGAACAGATGTTTCGAGTTTCAGAAAGTCGATTCTTCTATTCATGATTATATAAATATGTGTTCGTGCGCGCGTGCGCGTGTGTGTGTGAGATTCAATTATTATCTTTATTTATAAAGATACATATATCAGTAATTCGGTGGCACGATGTTCAAAAAGATCCTAAGTACAAACTGTGTAATTTTTAGGTGGCGGTTTCCAAAACTGGCAGTCAGCTAATGCAAATGAAACGGAAGATACCGTAATTTATAATTACGAATTTTTGTTTTGTTTCATAAAATTCTTAGATATCACAAAGCTCAAGAAGCGAATCTAGTTGAGAAAATAAGTCGGTTGTCTTCGCTAATTCCACAGTTTAATTGCATTTTCAAAGCAATTATATGAAGTAGTAACAGAGGAGTAGGGAGAGAAAGCAGGTTTCTTACACTTTAAAATTAAATGCAATTATATGGTTTATTTGTAGTTATGACATATGTGTCGGTATGAGTACAACACAGTAGATAAAAGATTATATTTTTAGAAGTATGGCAGAGTTGACTATAGATTTTATCTAAGTAGACTCACTAACACAATCCTAGACTATTTATTTCAGAGTCCTTTGTGTAGCTGCGACGATTTGAACGGAAAGTTTTTGCCATGGAAATGATCCTGACTGCATCTTTTAGAAATCTATACGGTTTTATATGTGTGTATTTGTAAGTACGAGACGTAAGCACAAATTCGTTCTTCTACATGTTCTGTTTTTACTGCTAACAATTCTCACCCCAGTCGGCTGCTATAATATAAATACCAACTAGACCATTGTAAAAATACCAGCATCCCCGTAAGGAGCATTCACCCTCAGGCAGGCAATCTCACTCCGCTCCGCTCCCCTCACACGCTGCAGGTAGACTAGACTAGACAGACCTACGACCGGCGTTTTACAAAAAAACAAAGTCGGGCTAGGCTACAACTTCGTTTCCCGCCCAAACCAAACCAGTGGCAGCAGGTAGAACTGTTTCTTTTTTTTTTCTCGTAACATTGAACGGATGCTTTCTCCGCCACTTGACTGTGTGACTGTTCGATACTACAGAGCTATATCTCGTGAAGCACTAGAGGAAGTGCTACACTTGAAACGCGCGCGCGGGCGCGCGCACACACAAGTCACAGGTTCACTTTCTGCGAAACAAGGAGCGCGTTGATAAGTTCCAGATGTTAGACACACGCTGCACACAAGTACATAACTTTACTATACCGTCCAAGAGCGCAGTTGAAGAGTGGAGAACAGGCAGCAATAACGAATACGCGATACAAAATTATAATTTATTAGTAAACGTTATAAATAGGCTATACAGATTTTAAAAAATCATTAAAATTCAAGATCGGGCATGTAGCGCAAAACTGGTCAAATTGAGCACGTGTACAATAATTTTTCGGTGAAGGGTTTGTGAGGATCGGTCAAAAATATAACACAAATTTTAATTCTTTTGATTGTTCATCATATTTTTTCACAGCACTAAACTTTATAGAATATTGAAACTTTCAACTTGTGAAACTTATTTTAACTTATTTGTGTCGACGTTTCGACAATGTTTATTGTCATCATCAGGACAACTGTTGCTGACGCCAAACACACGTTTATTTGTGTTATATTTTTGACCGATCCTCACAAACCCTTCACCGAAAAATTCATTGCTTGACGGTCACTACGAATTTAAGGTATTAATAATAATAAACTCCCAAACGTAGTTTGGATAATAACAGATAATTATCAAATAACAAATTGATTCGAAAAGTAGTAGTAATATATAAATATTTTTTTTCCGGCTGTACAATGTCTACACATTTTCCGGAACCAAAGATTACAGAAGTGATTCAATTCTCATCTTTTACTGCTGCTTGTCCATCCAAAGATTTTCCTCAATTTCTAGTTCCCTCAATATAGTCTGAATTTCTTCTATCCAGATGATAGGTGGTCTTCCTCTTTGCCTTCCTCCTGATGGGATCCATTCCATAACTCTCCTTGGGAATGTTGCCTGTGGCATACCATTGTAATTTTTTGTTTGGATAAAATCGACAATTGAATTTTAACATGATAACGTTTTTAGGCTGGGGGTCATTCCACAAAATGCGTGATGCAAAATGTGTAACGTCATCGAAAAATGTAACGCTCCAGGTGACGTTAACACTATATTTTTTCAACACTTTCGATTCCCCACAGTCTACAAATCTTATTTTTAAAGCCTAAAAAAAAAGTAGTGGAGTAATAATAAGGTAAGATTATATGTAGAGAGATTACCATGGGCATGTAACATAGTAATCTAATCTCTCCACTTGCACGAACATTCTACAGTTTTGTAAGGACAGGTATAAATTGAACAAGGATGATGTCTCTTTAAATCCACTGAATCAACTCTTAAACTTTTCGCAAAGTTTATCCAAACGTAATATTAAGAAGATAATTAGTCTTTAGCCTCTGTCTGTCGTTATGAGAGATCCCCGACCGCCTCTGAGCTGCCGTGTGACCGTCTGTAACATATATTACAGTCATTATATTCTTTTATATTCTAAGAATAACGTTTATATTCTTGTAATTAACGGTGGATTTCACAAGTAGAACCTCGATGAAAAAAATCATACTACGTAAAACAAAACTGCAGTCAGATAGGATTTCGCTACCGGTACCCAAAACAGGTCGCTCGTCTGGTTAGTAGACAGTTCGTCCCTATAGCCCTACACTAAACGTCAATTTTCCGTACGCATGCTTAAACTTCATTGGTTTTTTCTTTTTCGTATCGGCCATTTAAGGACCTCATGCGAATTTCAATTCTTTATTCTTTGTTCTTTCCTTTTTCTCCCATATTTTTTCATCTTTTCACTGTCTCTCTTCTTCCTGTCTTCAGTCCACTTTGAACCTGCGTTTTTCTCTATCCTACCCTGGACTCCCTCCATTTTTAACACTTTTGCCCGAAAAATTCTCTTTCAATTGCTTCTTCTGAATGTATATTATTTTTTTCTAAATCCTTTTGGACTTCTTTAATCCAACTTGATGTTGACTTCTTCCCCCACAGATATCTGAAGATCTGCTTTTTTAACCTATTGTCGTCCATTCTATATAAATGTCCAAAAAAATAAGAGTCTTCTGTTTTTCGTTGTTTCTGTTATATTTTTTACACTTTGATATATTTCATCATTATACTTCTTATTTTCCAACCTTCTGAAGTTTTTCGGGGGCCTAGTATTTTCCTAATAATTCGTCTTTCCCATATATCTAGTTTTAAACTTCATTGTTATTTTTTATGATTTTTATTTTATTCGCCTAGGTTATTATATTGGTGTCTTAACAAAGTTAAAACATATGGTTACTGGCATTGACTAGTTTCAGGTTACTTTTGTAACCGATTGTCCGAGACTCCTATGTCAATGGAACTATATTGTGTGTGTGTTTCTAAATGCAGAACGACCATACAGTTCGTACTGAACAGTTCCGATGGTTCACTCGCGCAGCAAGAAGAAGAAATAAATGGATTCGATCGTAAACATACGAGTTGGCATTACCATGATCAGAAGGTCAGTGCATTAGAAACATATCACATTCTGACGCGTGTGGTGTCGGGTGCCCTTCGTCAAGAGCACAAGCGATGCGTCCGTGTTGGAATCTAAACAGAACCGTCACTTGCTAGTTGTTATGTAATGCGAACGGAAATCACGGCTTTCAAGATATTTTCATTGCGAGATCTGATTTTCTCTTTGCACACAATCGTACATAAAACGTTAATAAGTATGTTTCCTTAATTAGTAATTTTCAGTGTTTTTGCTCGAGGCCAAATGAATAGAAAACGAAATTTAAGTATTTGGAATCGAGGGAAATAGAAAACAAAAACAAAGAAGTAAATAACAAAATAAATAAATATCGTATAACGAATAATAACTTTCTGGTAAAAAAAAGATACGCATACAAGGACGAAAGGTAAAATCGACTTACGCTAAGGAAGAACAACGAAAAAAACATGGAGACTCACAAACCCGAACACTTCCAGCCGAAATGAGAATTCTGTGAAAACAAAAGCAAAATGAAGGAAAGTTTAATTACAATTTAAGTTTTCAAATGACAGTTGAAGATGCAGCCGGTGACGGTGAAGGACAACTGAGAAGGATGAAGAATGGACTCAGCAGAGACACCCACAATGTAGGATACGCCTACTAATGGCAAAGGAAAACCACTGCATTGATGTTCCTTAGGATACCTTGCTTACCTCCTAAGCTGATGTGTTTAAACCTTGGGCAACAACTCATTTAGAGAAGGAAACAATCACCAACTTTGTCGTGTTTACCTGCTAAACTGCTATCTGTCATGTTCCGGACGAGGCCTTTCAGTGTTTCTACCTTTTTTAAGTCCTAAACCACGACCTCTAACATTTTTTACTTTAGTTGCTACCTCACCGTTATTATTTATCTTAATTTTCGCATAGTCTGGTATTATGTCGCTAAGCATGCATTGTTTGTTGAACCATTTTTTGCTAAGTTTTTTTTTTTTAATTTTACTTTACAATACAGATACAGCCACTAGACCACCTGGAGGCTCAATTTTATTTTAGTTTTTAAATATCGGTCTTACCTTATGTAACTTATCGCCACTTTCACGTGCAATACGATGTCATTGTTCATCTTGTTATTCGAATTAGCAGTCACTATAATTCCAACGTTTGTCGTGTAACTTTGTCATGCCCTCGTCCGGAACATGACAGATAGCAGTTTAGCAAGTAAAAACTACAAAGTTGGAATAACAGTGAGTGCTAATTCAAATGACAAGATGAAGATGGAAACACTCAAACAAGATATTATAAGGCCTTCGCAACTCCAGCGTTATGACCGTCTGGTATTAATTGTCTATCTATCTGTTTGTCTCACGATAACTTTTAAACGCATCAACAGATTTTCGTAAAACTTAGCATACGTGGCAAACGTTTACCCTACAGAATCCCATTGTTTATGAGACTGGTAGGGGAACGGGAGACAACAATGTAAGGGGAGGCAAAATTGTGAAAAAAATCGCAGAAGCCTATGTGGGATATCAAATTAAAGAGAATTTTAACCACAATCCGAGTACAGTGTTCCCTCCTGAAAATTTCAAAATTTTGGACGTCAGGCCCCCAAACAATAGAAAATATTGTTCTAAGGCTTTCACGGCCGGTGTCGGTTATATTAGCAGTATGTAGCTACCGGGCTGTTGGGCCGTGGTCCAAGGTTTACAAACAAACCAAACGTTTCAGCACCACCACTGGCTGCCACATTCAGTGGAATTCAAGTCTACCTGAACGCGGGGTGTCAAGCGTCAGGCCCACAGTACTGTGGTGAAGATGGCAACCAGTGGTGGTGCTGAAACGTTTGGTTTGTTTGTAAACCCTGGACCACGGCCAAACAGCCCGGTACATACTTCTAATATAAGTGGGTGAAAATTTTGATAAAATCGTAATTAACGTGGGGTATTAAATAAAAAAGAACTTTTCAGTAACATCTGACTGCTGTGTCAAGTTTTGGGACCCCAGGCCCAAAAAAGAGATCAAAAATTTGAAAAAATTATGAAAATCGCGTAGGGTGTCAAACTAAAGGGTGTATAACCAAAATCCGATTTAGTGATTATTGTATAATTGTGTGCTCTACAATCGTTATATTACTAAAGAAATAGTAGAGTATCGGGTGTCTTGTAATTTTTCCTATAACTGTAAAATTATTTAATACTGAAAATTAGATAATAATAAGAGTACTTAAGCGGCTGAAATGAGATTTCTCAGGAACGTGGCAGGGTATACTCTCCATCATCATAGAAGAAACACAGATATACGGCAGGAACTGAATACTATGAGTATACTCGAGAGGATCATCGCCGAGTATCGGCTGAATTGGTGGGAACATCTTTGCCGAATGGATGACTGCCGCATCCCCAAACAACTCTGGAACTATAAGCCGAGGGGACGGAGAGGTGTGGGACGTCCGAGGAAACGCTGGAGTGACCAGCTGTAATCTTTGGTTATTTGAGACCGAAACAACCATCCTCGGTTTAATCCTTGAAGAAGAAGATGATGATGATGATGAGAGTACTTCGTTCAAAATAGTGAGCGAGTTGTGGAGCTCAGGGACCGTACTAGTCTATAACTGAGGTATTCTGATCTACTCTCAGTCTATACAAAATAAGCTGCTAGGACTATATTAGAACTTGGAGATTTGGGAAGAGAAGTAAACACGAAGCAATACATATAGCGATAATAGTCGAAACCCAAGAAAAAGTTAAAAATGCTAAATAAATGACAAAATGGATTATTAACGTCGCGGATCACTAATATAAATTTTGTGGTTCTGAGGATAACAACTGAACGCATCCCGCAAATTTCCATACCCGGAAACGTCGAGTAATGCTGAGTTGATGCGGCAAGCGCGTCTTCTAATTGGTTGACTGACATACAGCACTAGAACAACATTCCTAGTGATTATCGGCTGTGAAGTACAGTACAAGCACTTGACACGCACACGCGGTCCGGGGTTATCAACCCCACACACATCCGTAAGACGATGTAGGGCACCGACGCGACGCAACGCAACACTGTCCACCTGTCTATATTAAGGTAACACACATCAATCACTGTGTGTACGCATGCGCACACGTACATACAGTACGGCTTACGTTTCCTGAACATTACACTTGAATACCGGTACTAATTTGAAAAATCATCACTGCATGGTTTACAGCATTCTCCGATCTCATTCTACACCTCTCATGGCCCCCCTCTCACGCATAGCCCCTGTCTACGGCTTCTCTGCTGTTACCACTGTCTGACTGGTCCCCATGTGCCTTTCGGTTGCCAATTCTGACGTCTGCTACGATTGAAGTTTATCTTATTCAGACGTTGGTTGTCCTTTGCCTAATTGGTATATCCTGTTTCTCGCTTTCAAACAGTCAATTCATTTGCTACTAATTAAAAACTACATACAAGAATATTTACATTGAATTTAGTACCTCATATCCAATAACAGAAGACTAGACTTGTGTATCTTCTTCTGATAGTTCCTATCCGTTTCGGATATTGGATACATACAGGATATTTTAACTTTCTGTGCTGCTGCACGGAATAAGTCAGTTGTATTCATCCCAAACCAGGTCCTTACACTTCTCAGACATGATATTCTCGGTCGCCCAACTCCTCTCTTTCCAAGTACTTTTCCTTGTAGTATGGACTGCAATAAGTAAAATCTCTGTTCATTTCTCATGAGATGTCCCAGACACTGAAGCTTTCTTATCTTCGCTGTGTTAATAACTTCCCTATCTTTCTTCATCTTTCTAAGAACTTCAACATTAGTTATATGTGCTGTCCATGAAATGCTCAGTATTCTACGGTAGAGCCACATTTCGAAAGATTCCAATTTCTTAGTTGTGGCTTCAGTCAAGGTCCAAGTTCTACACCATAGAAGAGGACCGAGCACACGTAGCAGTGTAAAAGTCTCATCTTTGTGTTTATTGTTAAATCGTGACTTTTGAATAAACTGCTCATTCTAGTGTACAATGCTCTTGCCTTTCCAATTCTGGTCTTTATTTCTTGAGAGTGGTCCCATTGTTCATTGACTATAGTACCAAGATATGTAAATTTGCTTACACGTTCAACTGCCCTTTGGTTTATATTAAGCGTGCAGTTTGTGAACTTGTTCGTTAATACAATCATTAGTTTCGTTTTATTAACACTGATGTCTAGACCATATCTACGGCTGCTTTCTGTGACTCTATTTATTAGTTGTTGCAGCCACTTTAAGCTATCTACAAATATGACGGTGTAATCCGCATAATTTATGCTATTTATTCTTTCACTGTTCAGAGAGATTCCCCCATCACATTCATCTAAAGCTACTCTAAAAATATCTTCCGAGTAGATGTTGAACAAAAGCAGAGATAGTATACATCTTTGTCTTACTCCCGCAGAATCTGTATCTCTTCAGTTTTCTCTTTCCCTACTCTGACCATTGCAGACTGGTTCCAATACAGCGTAGCAATTAGACTAAGGGACTAAGGCTATACTAATCAGTACGTGTATGTACTAATCTCCAATTGATGGCCCAAAATCGGACGCTGTGGCCGGTTGTCGCCAAAAGCGGTACCCACTTACGTCAGACTATTGTACTAGTTTTCTTTTTAATTTGTGTTGATCGTTATTCATGTTTGTCTTATGATAATTCAGCAAATTACGAAAAATTAATAATTATAATAATCGTACAGTATACTAGAACAAATAATAGTTATACATGCTACGAACAAAAAAAAACGTAAAAGCACTATAAGCAGTTGCCATAAACGGTTTACCGTAATAGCCAGTTTTACTCTACGAAGGGGACATATTATATGTGGTCCGTGTGGAAGCAAGGCCTAGACCCTAAATGCTAGAACTGTAGTCGAATCCTGTCGGCTGAGATGTGGTCTATCAGGTGAGTTCTAGGGAAAATAAGAACGGGTAGACTTGAAAATATGCCAATTAGGAAGGGCCTTGGAGTTTAAAATTTAAACAAACCGATCCAAGTGTTAAGGATGGAGGACGAATATATTCCAAAACAAATCCTACTTTACAGACCCAAAGGAACAAGAAATATTGACAGGCTGAATAAAAAAGGTAGGTTGGTTGATCAATCAATCGAAATGGATCAAACGGTCTGGTACTTGTGGAAGAAGTAGAAGCGGAAGATAAAAAAAAACTGACGAGCAATAAACGATTCTTATTGTAAGATCTTATACGATGTAAGTCGCTCGAGTGTGTGTGGATGCCCCCCCCCCCCACTTAAGCTTCATTGTCGGTCATTAGTATCCCAGCTACGATCCTGCTGTAGACAAAACAAAATGATCAATTCCTGCGTTACGAGATATACGTGGCCTTATCGGATACAGTTAAACCCTTAAGATCCATGACATGTACGCGTATATCAAATAACGCATTCAATAACACACAAATACTGATTCCGTCTGAAGCATTTTAGATAATACTTAGATAATTACACAGCAAGTCCTATAATAAGAATTCTGCTAGTTTTGAAGAAACATACTGCAATTGTAAACGACTATAGTACTTTGTTACTGTATTAAAATTTATTGAATTCTTAATCTAGTATTTCAAAATAAATTCTTTATCCTCTGTGTACCTTCTTGAGTGTAAAGGCATTAACACAGTGGAACTAGATTGTACAAGATCAATTACAAATTATTTAATGCTCAACAATAATGTAGGTTAAAACTGATTATTAATGTAAAACATATATTTTTGGCTTTTTCGAAATACAACAGGAACTTATTGGACGAATCGCCGAATTTCTAATCGGATTCTCAACACGATGCATCTACAAAGGCAGGAGACACGACGCAGTAATACTGTATACACATACTGGCCAGTAAACAAACGTATAAGGTGTGTGTGTGTGTGTGTGTGTGTGTGTGTGTGTGTGTGTGTGTGAGAGAGAGAGAGAGAGAGAGAGAGAGAGAGAGAGAGAGAGAGAGAGAGAGAGAGAGAGAGAGAGAGAGAGAGAGAGAGAGAGAGAGAGAGAGAGAGAGAGCTTCCACCAACCGAGCTGCCGATCTCAGGCCTCCCTTTTGGATCGAGTCCCGCTACACAAGAACGTTACAACGACGAATTACTAGAGGTGATTAGAAAATCGAGGAGTGAAGAAACGCGGCGTTTACGATTGATACAGAAACGAATCAAGTAACTTTTCATTGGGCAATTCAGAGTTGACGAAATTGTCCTAAACGTTATGTTCGTCAACAACACAAGAAAGGGCAGTATCAGATAGCCTTGACGGGCAACGGCGACGGGGTATACCCTGCACAAGCACTGGCGTACTACGACTTTAGCACATCTAAGTGCCGTGCGAGTCTTGATCGTCATCCAACGTTAACAGAAAACAGTTACCGACGTTTTAAAACGAAAATACGCATTATAAAACGATTGTTGCAATATATTTCGTCGCGTGTTTAACTAAAACTTGGCGGAGCGACAACTGTAGCTTAGCGGTAAAACTAAAATTTTTCGTGTGCTGCAAGATTTGTATTTTATGTGAGCTACTGTTAATTTCCAAATCTATCTATTTATTCATTGTTAAGAAGCTGTTTAAAACTGACGTGTTATGCGTGTTTTGAAAAACGACAAAATCAAACATCGTGGCGTGATTCTTTATTTAAAATTGTTTAGCGTCAACGGTCATTCAAAACGAAATTGTAAATGTATCAGGAGACGCTGCGACTTCAAAACCAACGGTTTGTATGTAGGCACTTGAGTTTAAACGTGGCCGTACGTGCATTAAACACGTGGTCGCACTGGACGCCCAAAAATGTAACAACACCAGATGCGGCAGCCATCTTGCACAACGCTTTTTCACACCAAGTTCTTGAGTTAAAGTACGATGCACACGCTCATATGAGATGCCTACGATTGCAGCAACGTCTCCACTCCTCAATCTGCGTTTCTCCTCAATCACGCCTCCTCAGCAAACGTTTCTGTATCCAACACCATATGAAATTTTTTCAATAATGCCATTTTTTGTTACACTTTTTTGGACGTCCACTGCTTGTACGACCACGTTTAAACTTGAGTGTGCCCCACTTACCGTTGTTTCTGAAGGCCCAGCATCTCCGAACACATTTACAATATTTCATTTTGAATTTCCATTGATACTAAAATGTTTTTAACAGAGAATTCATCACAGTACGATGTTTGATTTTGTGCATTTTAAAAGCACGCGTGACAGGAAAATTTCAAACCGCTGGTAAAAAGTGAATAAATTGACAGATATATCTGGAAATTAACAGGTCTTCACGCGAAATATACGTCTTGCAGCACACGAAAGATTTTAGTTCTACCACTGAGCTATAGATGTCGCTCCGCGAACTTTTCAACTGACCCTCGTAGAGGTAGGCGAAACTCTGTGCTTATTAAATTTTATGTATACTGTTATAAAATGATATAAACCGTTATAAGAAATTACGATTAACTTGCTTTTATGTTAGCCAATTCTGATGGCCTTATAGTTTTATAAGAGACTTTTATGGTGTAAAGTCAAAGTCTCTCTTATCTGCGGTTTCCGTTATTCGAGCCGACAATTACTTCGTTTAAGACAGTCCCAAAAGGAGTGAAGATGAGACTCTAATCGTTAGATAAACGTCTCGAAACGCTAAATACAACCCAATATAAATAAAAGACGACGCCACAAGAACGGATAAATTGGTAATTTTATTTTTATATATTTGCGGTGTTGATTTATTGACCGTTTCTCTGTCGCACGTCAGCGGAGTTCTTTTTAAAAATAAAACAACATTACATTAAATAAGGTGACCACGCGGAATGCCGGCCCGGAACTTGGAAGGAAGACTACTTTGCAAGAACAATATGAACCATATTACGGCCAAAGGAAGAGGATGCTTCTGTTTTTCATATTCTGCTTTGACGGTCTGTTTTCTTAAAAAATTTCACGTTCCTAAAAGCATTAATATTCTGAATTCAGAACTGCCAAGCGTGTACAGTAGAGCGTCTATTACTGTATGTAACGTTACCAATGTCGTCAGCACTTTGCCGTGTAAGAGAAATTACAAGAAAAATCCAAACAAACAAACAGTAAATGTGGAGTTATACAGGTTCGTTTCGACCAATCCATCGCTTACCGAATGTATTATTTAAATGGTTCTTCAAATCATGACAGTAGTGAGCAGATGCACCGTCATTCAAAAACCACGTCTGAACTCTATCTGCAAGTGGAATATCCAAGGGTTTCATCAGATTCGTTGCAAAAAATGTAAGTATTATCTTCCATTAAGCCTTGGTTGTAAGAAAAAACGGCCTAAGAGATTACCACACATTAAATGAAAAAGTAGGTTGATCATGTCTTATAGCAGTCTCGTGGCTGGGTTTCCGTCTGCCCAAGTGTAGGTGTTTCGCAAGTTTACAATCCCATTACGTGTAAATTGTAACACTTTTCTGACGAATTTTGGTCTGTTTTGTTTTAATTAAAGTCAAATTTCTCAAATTTGTACGTATTTTTAGCAGACATTATACACATAAATTTTCTCATAATTAAATTCTCTACAAAGTTAGTTAGAAATTTTTATTTGCTTAGTGGCAAATTGACGAAGTTATTTCATCCCAAATCTAAACATGTTTGTTTTTCGACTCTACTTTTTTGTTTTACCCAGTTTTTCTTATAAACTAATTGAGATAGAGCTCTGGGGCCTCTTTTATTCAATTGTTTAGATAAAAAATTATAAGAAACCACCAAATTAACCCTTCACTTTACACCCCACGAATTTCAGTACGGCGTCATTTTACCGTGGGAGCAGAAATCAGGGCGAACTGGTTCGCAAGCCGTAACTCCCTAACGAACCGTTTTCAGACCTATGTTTATATGAATTTTTTTCTAATTTTTAGCTATAGAATCAGATCCCGAGAGATTGCCGTACAATTCTGAATCACCGTATACAGTGTTAATCCATACTATATTAAACACTGCCCATACACAGTAACAACGCAATGTTGTACACTCTCTATCGTAACGGGCCAAATTCTCCATTTCTTTTTTATTTTGTTATAAATTGTATATTGTTGTTTCATAATACATTTATCCTTTATCACTAATATTATCCATACTGGGAGATCGTAGAAGAAGCTGTCTTCAATCGTAGAACGGAGAACCGTCTCCCTCTGAATTGAACGTTTGGCTGAAAACGTAAAAAGAATCGGCACATTATCGCGGAAAAACGGGCGAAAACTCTTCTAAGTTTCAGACAACAGTTCACTCCAATAGTCAACATTACATTTCTATAACATTACTTAATGTAATGTTATGGAAGTCCCGGGAGACTGCCAGGATAAGGAGTTCCCAACTACCATGTGCCAACGTTCTCTTCGGAGGGCGGATGAGCGGGTAGAGGTAGGGCACTTTCTTGCCCTTGGGATGGGAAACTGTCCCTAAAAGCGGATGAACCACTTGGTCAACGGCATAAGGCTGTGGAAAGCAACGAGATACCACCACATTAAGGATCTATGTTGGATATCCCTAGTAGAGCAAATGGTATGGCCCTCTATGTAAAATGTTCCGGAGGTAAAATATTCCCTATCTTGGAAGCTTGATAAGTGAAGATATGCCCTGCACTCGTGAAATTAGAGCAAGAACTGCTATAGCGAAAGAGGCATTTAATGGAAAGAAAAGACTGCTGTGTGGCAAAATTAGTAAGAATTTAAGAAAAAGGTTGGCCAAATGTTATGTGTGGAACGTTACTTTATATGGACACTGAGGAAGGAGGATGAGACAAGCTTAGAAGCATTTGAGATGTGGGTTTGGCGAGCAATGGAAAAAGTGAGTGGGTTGATAAAGTAAGGAATGATGAAGTTATAAGAAGAATAGGGGAAGAGATGAGAATCCTGAAGGTAATAGAAAATAGGAAAAGGAATCGGTCAGGTCATTGTTTAAGAAGACACTGCTTGCTTACAACTGCCATGGAGGGTGTTGCGGTTTGGAAGCTCTTGAATAATCGCGAGTTATTCCAAAGACGCTAAGCAGGAAAGGCTGGATTGCATTAGAAAGAAGTGGACTGTATTGCGAATATTGAACATGCGTTTATTGACAATTTTAATTATTAG
Organism: Magicicada septendecula; assembly: GCA_034769895.1. Lineage (NCBI taxonomy): Eukaryota > Metazoa > Arthropoda > Insecta > Hemiptera > Cicadidae > Magicicada > Magicicada septendecula. The sequence goes on along the minus strand of CM068374.1, from coordinate 398,596,547 downwards.
TTATGATCGGCACGTGCGGATGCATTTGGGGCAATAACGCCCGAAAATTAATTTTGAATGAAATCGTGGTCCATTGTAGATGGACGCAGGTAAATTGAATTAAATAGAATCTTATGAATGCATATTAAAAAATATCCAGAAGCCGCGGCTGGAAGAGAAGTGTTTAACGAGAGATGTGCTCGGAGCCTTGTTAGAAACTAAACTAAACTTGCCTGTAGCCGGCGGTGAGGACCGGCTGCAGCGTTTGATAAGCGCGTGACGTCATCCGCGCGTCTGATAAACAAGTACAAAGTTTAAACATACTGCCCGCCAAAATCGGGACGATTTTGTACATTAAACGTTAACTGGGAACAGTATATTACAAACATTATCAATGTATATATATAAACAATACATAGTACACTTAAATGCTTACGCATAAAATATGTGGAAAACAAAATTCATTAAGCTAGCACAAAGCTTAAGTCAAAACAAAACAATTTCTGTGCTAGAAAAGGTACAAAAAATAAAAAATCATGATAAAAACGAGCCTTTACATAACTAAACATGATCTCTCTTGAAGCATAACATGTGGATAAGAAATACATACATTTAAACCTTGACAAACGTAAATAACAACCTTAAATTATATAAGAGAAATCATCTTGCTCACTGCTTCATATATAGTAATAGAAATAATAGAAACATAATAATGTACACGTACATAATGCCATCATAATGTCCATTAGAAAATACAATACATATGTAGAACAATTGACACTATAAGTAACACTTGTAGTTCTCAGAATTTGAATTATATAAACATATTGACAATGCACAACATCCACAAATATTAATAGTACATATGAAACACAGTCACTGTTGCAGTAATAGCTAGCGGCACGTAAACAATATTACAATGTTTATGATACAATTGGCTTGTATGCTCGCCCGGGGAATGCCCTGGGCGTGGTCCATGTAATGTGACACGCACACACACACACACACCTCGTATGGCACGCATAGGATTAGCTTGTTGCCACCGGAAGGGGGCATAATTTGTGGATGGGTCGGCGTAAGATACCTAGCGCGGTGCGAACTTCTGCGACGCGTACTAAGGAATCTTGACCCGGAAAAACATTGGTAATTACCCCACGCTTCCATTCTAGAGGGGGGGAATTGTCATCCAAAATGAGGACAAGCTGTCTGACATTCAAATTCCTTAACGGGGTGCGCCATTTATTGCGCTGCTGCAGCTGGTGCAGATAATCCCTAGACCACCGTTTCCAGATGGTCTGCGTAAATTTTTGGAGCAGAAGCCATCTGCCCAAATGACTATTATTGCTTTGGGTATAGTCGGGTTCCGGTAGTGCCGTCAATGGAGCACCGACCAAAAAATGAGCAGGTGTTAAGGGTTCAGGGTCTCTAGCATCGTCGGACACCGCGCATAACGGGCGTGAATTAAGGCAAGCCTCAATTTGAGAAAGAAGAGTAGAATATTCCTCAAAATTCAAGATCGTACCGCCTATTACGCGACGTAAATGAAATTTAACACTCCTTACACCACTTTCCCACAAACCACCGAAATGAGGGGCTGAACCATTTGATACCGTGGAGACCGCAAAACTCCAGAGAAGATTGCTCAACTTCCTTGGAGGTTAGAAATTTGTACCAGTCATGCAAAGTGTGGTTGGCACGACGAAAATTCGTGCCATTATCCGAAAATATCTGCGCGGGAATACCTCTGCGCGAGACGAACCTTTTTAAAGCCGCTATAAAGGCGTTGGAAGTGAGATCCGACACCAATTCTAAATGGATGGCCCTAGTACACATGCATATAAATAGCGCGATGTATGCCTTGGTCGTGGACTTAGAGCGCTGCCCGCCATGGCGCAAAAGTACAGGACCGGCGTAGTCCACGGCCGACTGTGAGAATGGCCTAGAAGGCGTGACCCTTGAAGGGGGTAACTGACCTAGTAGTTGATTCGCGCCTTTAGCCCGGAAACGAAAACAAGTGACACACTTATGTATCGCTGAGCGGATATAGGATTTGTCGTGTATGATCCAATACTTTCGCCTAGGCGAAGCTTGAGTTGATTGCACTCCAGCGTGCAACAAACGGATGTGTTCGTGTTCAATTATTAATCTCGTGAGATGAGAGTGCGGGTGCAAAATTATTTGGTGTTTATTCTCATAGCTAAGTGGGAAGAATTGCAAGCGGCCTCCCACTCTTAAAATGCCCGATTCATCCAGGAATGGGTTGAGAGCAAGAATTTTACTACTGCGAGGAAGGCACCGGCGTGCCTCAAGTTCCATAACTTCTATGCCGAAATCCAACTGCTGAGATTGCCGGACAAAAATCAAGAGCGTGTCTGACAATTCCTGAGACGACAAAAAGGACGTGTCTCTATCAACAGCCGCGAGCCTAGAATTGCGAAAAAATCGACGGCAATATGCGAAGACGCGAAGAAGCCTCGTAAGTGATGAATAATTTTCAACATAACTATGTGTTGAGGATGCGACAATTAGTGAGGTTTGAACCTGCTTGCGACGTTCCTCCTCAAGGTCGGGAAAAGTACAGGGAGTATTAATGTCGAACGCGCTGACCGGCCATGAAGCTGACTCAAGCGCTAACCAGGAGGGACCATGCCACCATTGAATATGACAGTGCAAGCTACGAGGGAGGCAACCGCGCGATAAGATGTCGGCAGGGTTGTCATTTGATACTACATGACGCCAAGTACCCCTGCTGCTAACAAGACGCTGTATTTCCGCGACACGGTTGGCCACAAATACCTTCCAACGGGAAGATTGCTGATGTATCCAGAACAACGCTATCATGGAGTCCGAATAAAGATATATTCCGTCAACATTGTAATTGATGGCGTTTAAAACTTTGGACGTTAATTGCGCCAACAATAAACAAGCACAAAGCTCAAGTCGTGGTAGCGTTATCTGTTTCAGCGGAGCGACCCTAGATTTAGCACACAACAAGTTTGATGATATGGCGCCGTTCGAATAGACCGCCCGCACATAAATGCAACACGCGTAACCTTTAGCCGAAGCGTCGGCGAATCCGTGCAGCTGTAATGAACTAATTGGGTAATTGTTCGAACTCTTAACCGACCTCGTAATCTCAAAATGAGTGTCGGAGACTAATTGAGCGTATAATTCCAACCATTGATTGGCTAATGACCCAGATAGGGGTGCGTCCCAATCTGTGCCCGCCAACCACAACTGTTGCACGAAATGCTTGCAGTAAAATGTGATGGGAGCGATCAAACCTAATGGATCATAGATCCCGGCGATGATCGACAACACGCTTCTCTTGTTGAACACGGTTAAATTATTATCACTCCTAACGGTGTATAAAAAGTTATCCCTTTCAACGTTCCATTGGATTCCCAATGTACGCACGTTTTGACCTTTGCTGAAGTCACGGGTTACTTGGGCGCGAAGGGTCATAATCTTATGGTGGTTGGAGAACCACTTATGCAACGTAAAACCATACCTACTCAACAACTTCACGATCTCGCATTTCATTTCAGCTAAGCCGTTCGGATCATCCGAACCCGTTATGAGATCGTCTACGTAAAAGTCATTTGCTATGGCCTTAGCAGTTGTAGGGTAGTCGGGTTCATTTTCGTAGGCTATCTGAGCCAGACAACGTGTAGCAAGGAAGGAGGCACTAGCAGTGCCGTATGTAACCGTCCTTAACGCGTAATGTCGCAATTCCTTGTGCGGCGCATCACGCCAAACGATGCGTTGCAGGTTTGAATCCTTGGGATTAACAATGATCTGGCGATACATCTTTTCTATGTCCGCAATAAGTACGTATCGGTGGGTACGGAACCGAACCATTATCGAAAACAGATCCTGCTGGATCGTAGGACCGACCATTAAAGTATCGTTAAGGGACAAATTATTTGTGGTTTTAGCGGAGGCGTCAAATACCACGCGCAATTTAGTGGTTAAGCTAGAGTCCTTGAAGACTGCGTGATGGGGCAGATAAAAGATCTCTGACCTGTCAAGCGACAGATCGTATTCATTAAGCGGCGACATGTGGCCAAGTTTCAGGTAGTCACTCATGAACTCAATTAGTTGGAGAAAATATTGAGCGCCGATTAATATATCGACTTGCGCCGAGCAATGTAGATGAGGATCCGCCAAGAATATGCGCTTGGGTAAATTCAAAGAGGCAAGATTGAACGACTCCGCCGGTAAATTATTAGTTATACTGGGTAATACGGCACAATGTACGTTTAACGTGAAGGGTTTATAGCGTGAATGTAGCCTTACATTAGTACTGAAGTCAGCCTGGGAAAGCGAATTGTTTATACCCGTGATGGGCAGTTGCGATTTAACCAATTGGAGGCCCATTCTGCGGGCGAAATCCATTGTGCAAAAGTTCGCTTGAGAACCGGAATCCAGTAATATCCTAACGGGAAATTTTTTGCCGACCTTATTGGAGGTCATACAGACGGCGGTAGATAACAATACCGATTTATTGGTCTGTGATTTCAGTGAACATTGGTTGTTAACAGAAGTTGCGTCCCTGTTGGGGACATGAATCGTGGTGTGGTGACGCCTAGAACATTTTTTGCATGAGAATTTTGAGGGACATTTTGAGCTTTCGTGTCCCGAACGGAGGCAGTTTAGGCAAAGTTTGTTTTTTATTAACACGTCTTTTCTGTCAGGGATAGACAGCGATGTAAATTGTAGGCAGTCGCTAAGTCTATGTCCACCGTTACACAGCCTGCATAAATTGTTTCTAATATGTGAGTGGAATGCGCCCTTTGGAGTGCTTATCTGTTTAACTGCCTTGCGATAAGGAGACTTATCGCTTTTGTTCAACCTGCTCGTTGGGCTAGTCGCGTTATCGAGATTTTGCAGTAATTTTCTTCGTGAATTTATAAAATTTATAAAATTATTAAAATCAGGGAACTTATGCTCCGATAAACTCTCTTTCCACAAACGTAAAGTGTAATTATCAAGTTTTTTGGCTAAATAATTTACGACAATAATTTCGAACGTGTTGACTGGCAGTTTGAGATTATTTAAAGCGTTTATATTGGCAGAGATTTGATCAATAAATTGCGATATGCTAACTTGGGATTCTTGTTGAACTAATGGTACGTCCAGGACATTCCACACGTGATGGGCGGAAACAATTAGCTTACTGTCATATCTATTCCTCAACAGATCGATAGCCACCGCGTAATTCTCATGAGTGATTGGCAACGATTTTATTACGTTAAGAGCCTCGCCATGTAATGACGAGTGCAAATAGTGAAGTTTCTGTATATCCGTCAGATCTGTTCTGACGTGAATTAATTCGAGAAAAATATGGTAATAATGTTCCACTCAACAATACTACCCGCAAACCGTGGTAATTTTATTGGTTCCAATTGAATGGGGGGTGTTTTAGACTGTTTACTTTCAGCATTAATTACTGGTTTTTGGTTCATATGCTCAGCTTGCTCCAGCAGGTGTTGCAATTTACATTCTATATTACAGAGATCGTCCTCCGTTTGTACTCTATCACTCGTTAAAGCAACGTCCGCTTCCTCAGCTTCGATTTGTGACTGTATCTCATCATATTTGGTGGATAATTCCATCAAATGACGCAGTTTTATTTTCAGCGCATGAGGATCGCTGGTTAACAAATCGAAGTTATCCGCGAAAGTATTTACTCGGGATATTGAGGCTTTAATTGTGCCTCGTTTTTTTATTAGAGCCCTTACATCGGCCATTATTACAATTTAAGAGAAAAAAGGAAAAATATTTAGAAAGAAATTGAGCATAGAGCATGTGAACCACAAACTTAATTTTGAATGAATTTGAATACGTTTCGGTAGCTAGCGATCGTTGTTTAGAACATAAACTTACTCTCTCTAACTAATCAAGGTTTGTTGGCAATTAAATTATTTAAAATTATGAATCTAAATGGTAACAAAGTATATCTTTATCTTTAAAGTTTTAACTGATAATGAGCTGCCAACCATTTATTAATTTGTATTGTGTAATGACGGTGTTCGTTTATACAAATGTGTTAAGAAATAACCACTAAAGTGAAATATTATTAAACATCAAATATAAGTAAAGTTTATAGTCACGTGGCCGTCGATCCATTCGTGATGAAGCTGGCTTCGATCCCGTTTGGAGCTGTACACCTCCTGTCTGCTGGTCAGATGACGCCTCATGTTGTACCCTCCATGAATTAAAGCTGTGGAATCTTTTTTGATGACCTCGCAAATGCTGTCCTGCTTTGTCCCGCCGTCTCTGGTCTACTGCTTGGCCGAATCTTGTCGAGATGACTGCGACGTGATTCACAACAATGGTGTCGCTCAGGACGAGAATGATGCCCGTAGGGGGTGATTAAATTCAGATCGGTTGGTCCAGAAATGATGCGTATAAAGAAATGCTGTCGCTTGTGGACCCAAATATGAGCAATCCGTCCCGTGGTGACCAAAAACGTTTTCGTTTTTGGGCCAAAAATATGAAATCCGGCCCGGAGGACCAAAAATGTTGCGGTTTGGAAGCTCTTGAATAATCGCGAGTTATTCCAACGACGCTAAGCAGGAAAGGCTGGATTGCATTAGAAAGAAGTGGACTGTATTGCGAATATTGAACATGCGTTTATTGACAATTTTAATTATTAGTTATGATCGGCACGTGCGGATGCATTTGGGGCAATAACGCCCGAAAATTAATTTTGAATGAAATCGTGGTCCATTGTAGATGGACGCAGGTAAATTGAATTAAATAGAATCTTATGAATGCATATTAAAAAATATCCAGAAGCCGCGGCTGGAAGAGAAGTGTTTAACGAGAGATGCGCTCGGAGCCTTGTTAGAAACTAAACTAAACTTGCCTGTAGCCGGCGGTGAGGACCGGCTGCAGCGTTTGATAAGCGCGTGACGTCATCCGCGCGTGCCGCATTGCGGCGGTACACCGCGTACAGCTGATAAACAAGTACAAAGTTTAAACAGAGGGTGTCATAGAAGGCGAAAAACGAAGAGGGCGTAGAAGAATGAAGTTAACAGATAGCATTAAAATCAGAGGGTTTAACGAAGAAACTGGCATGCGACAGGACAGCTTGGAGAGCTTTTACCATTTGAAGACCTGCCTTAGGGCAGAAGTGGCATGCGATAGGACAGCTTGGAGAGCTTTTACCATTTGAAGACCTGCCTTAGGGCAGAACTGGCATGCGATAGGACAGCTTGGAGAGCTTTTACTATTTGAAGACCTGCCTTAGGGCAGAAGTGGCATGCGATAGGACAGCTTGGAGAGCTTTTACCATTTGAAGACCTGCCTTAGGGCAGAACTGGCATGCGATAGGACAGCTTGGAGAGCTTTTACCATTTGAAGACCTGCCTTAGGGCAGAACTGGCATGCGATAGGACAGCTTGGAGAGCTTTTACCATTTGAAGACCTGCCTTAGGGCAGAACACCAAATAAACTGGCATGCGATAGGACAGCTTGGAGAGCTTTTACCATTTGAAGACCTGCCTTAGGGCAGAACACTAAGTATGGAGAGAAGTCACCATTCCCAGAACATTCAATTCTCAGGTAACGAGTTTTTTTTATCCGAGAGATATGTCAGATAAGTGAGGGTTCTGTTAACAGGCTTCGCGTTATCGAAGTTCTGCTGCATTGCAATAATATAAAAAGATATAATCTGACTAAAAAAAGTCATAGCAAGGATACGGTCGAATTACAGAAAACGTGGCAAGAACTAACGTTTATGGGGATCCACTATAAAGACAGAATGTCGCTGTTGTTATTTTCAGTGCCTACATGACCAGGGGCGGATTTACCATTTTGCCGCCCGTAGGCAGTATAAATTTGCCACCCTCCCACAAATCTCTGTTGGGATGGGGGGGTGCATTTACGGGTTTAATTCAATCCTTCATATTTTCAATTACCCTAAAATTTGTTCTTAATATATTTTCTTTCCAATTTTTCTTAATACATTTGTATAGAACAATTTACATAAAGTACTAGGAAGAGTACAATAAGACATTAAATTACTGTACCCGTGTTTATTACGAAACATTTTAACTGAAGTCTGAATCAACGAACTAAAGAATAATAACTGAAGGAAAATATATTAATAAGTAAACAAACACATGAGGGGGTGGTGGTGCGGTTAAGAAAAAGTGATCAGACGACTCACACGTTATGCAGAAGTACACACCACGCCAAAAATTTACGCGGTGCCGGTTAGAGCTGAGTACGAAATTATGATACGCTCTGAGTCTGACTGTTATAGTCATGAAATTATGCCTCTTTATAGTGACATCTATCGACATTCACTCGTGTCAAATTACAGAGTCGGTAAAGGATGTTCGAAATTTGAATGTAAACGAAGTAATAATTAAATAATTAATTAATACAATGGAAGTATCGCATAGACAATGCATGTAAGTTAAATATGTTCTCTTTTTGTAATAAGCCTAGTTACTAAACAATATATATTTTTAAAAGTTGCTTATCATACTGGGACAAAATGGAACAGCATTTGAAACATCTCTTAGGTATAAAACCAACATAACGACCGTCAAATCTCACCTTTCCAAAATTTGCCGGCCGTAGGCAATTGCCTACCTTGCCTATGCATAAATCCGCCACTTTACATGACACCATTGTAACTAAAACACCTCACAGTCCGAATTAATTGTAGTCACGAAACGTTTAATATCGTTAATTAGACACATTGTCTCGATATGTAGACACAACGCGCCAACCGTAACTCACCGCTTACGTAATTATGTATGCTTATCCCTGTTATCGACTAACACGAGGCAAAGCATAAAAGCGTATTCTTAATTAATGGGACCGCCCTCCGTGATCCACATGCAACACCAACGACCGGAGTAAGTGATGCATATTCCGGAGACTGTGTGAAAATTCCAGAACATAGAAAATGTCAAGTTTCGGTAATTGAAAACCAAACACAAGACTCGATCTGGTAAAATAAGGAAAGTAACTTTAGTAGAAAAAGTAATAATAAATTACTATAATTTTCCATTAGCAAGAATAGTCAAGGCAAGAGCAGATTACACTAGAATGAGCAGTTTATTCAAAAGTCACGATTTAACAATAAACACGAAGATGAGACTTCTACGCTGCTACGAATTCTCGATCTCTTCTACGGTGTAGAATCTTGAACTTTGACTGAAGCCACAACTAAGAAACTGGAATCTTTAGAAATGTGGCTCTACCGTAGAATACTGAGCATTTCATGGACAGCACATATAACTAATGTTGAAGTTCTTAGAAAGATGAAGAAAGATAGGGAAGTTATTAACACAGTGAAGATATGAAAGCTTCAGTATCTGGGACATCTCATGAGAAATAAACAGATTTTACTTATTGCAGTCCATACTACAGGGAAAAGTACTTGGAAAGAGAAGAGTTGGGCGAGCGAGAATATCATGGCTGAGAAATTTAAGGACCTGGTTTGACATGAATACAACTGACCTATTCCGTACAGCAATGCAGAAAATTAAAATAGCCTGTATGATATACAACATCGGAAACGGATAGGAACTATCGGAAGAAGAAGAATAGTCAGAGAACTTCTCATGAGAACATATGTCAGAAACTTTGGTTTTGCAAGTGTGGAAGTCTTGGGGCCAAAACACCAACCCCTTCTTACCTTCCTAAAAAACAAATGGAGGATAAGGCAAAAAAACGAGGGAAAGAGTTAATAAATATAGGTTACAGACGAATTAAGAGGAGAGTTCCTGAGAAGAGTTCAAGACAAAGTGGAGATGCCCGTTTCGAAGTGTGATCAACATGGGGCGCAACAACAACAAACAGCAAGACAAATATTTTACCTAATTAAAGTTTAACAGGAAATGGATACATCTAGTGAACCCTGGTATGAATTATGGCAGTCCTTGTACTGTCCTACGGGTGTGAATTATGGCAGTCCTTGTACAGTCCTACGTGTGTGAATTATGGTAGTCCTTGTACTGTCCTGCGGGTATGAATTATGGCAGTCCTTGTACTGTCCTACGGGTGTGGATTATGGTGGTCCTTGTACTGTCCTACGGGTGTGAATTATGGTAGTCCTTGTACTGTCCTACGGGTGTGAATTAAGGCAGTCCTTGTACTCTCCTACGGGTGTGGATTATGGTAGTCCTTGTACTCTCCTACGGGTGTGGATTATGGCAGTCCTTGTACTGTCCTACGGGTGTGGATTATGGCAGTCCTTGTACTGTCCTACGGGTGTGAATTATGGCAGTACTTGTACTGTCCTACGTGTGTGAATTATGGCAGTCCTTGTACTCTCCTACGGGTGTGGATTATGGTAGTCCTTGTACTCTCCTACGGGTGTGGATTATGGCAGTCCTTGTACTGTCCTACGGGTGTGGATTATGGCAGTCCTTGTACTCTCCTACGGGTGTGGATTATGGCAGTCCTTGTACTGTCCTACGGGTGTGGATTATGGCAGTCCTTGTACTCTCCTACGGGTGTGGGTTATGGCAGTCCTTGTATTCTCCTACGGGTGTAGATTACGGCAGTCCTTGTACTGTCCTACGGGTGTGGATTATGGCAGTCCTTGTACACTCCTACGGGTGTGGATTATGGTAGTCCTTGTACTCTCCTACGGGTGTGGATTATGGTAGTCCTTGTACTCTCTTACGGGTGTGGATTATGGTAGTCCTTGTACTGTCCTACGGGTGTGGATTGTGGCAGTCCTTGTACTGTCCTACGGGTGTGGATTATGGTAGTCCTTGTACTGTCCTACGGGTGTGAATTATGGCAGTCCTTGTACTGTCCTACGTGTGTGAATTATGGCAGTCCTTGTACTCTCCTACGGGTGTGGATTATGGTAGTCCCTGTACTGTCCTACGGGTGCGGATTATGGTAGTCCTTGTACTCTCCTACGGGTGTGGATTATGGCAGTCCTTATACTGTCCTACGAGTGTGGATTATGGCAGTCCTTGTACTCTCCTACGGGTGTGAATTATGGACAACAACCAAGAAACAAGACAGTAAAATACAGGACTCGGAAATGGTATTCTTAAGAGGAATTAAAAGATGTTATTAACTTAGACCATATAAAGAATGAGGCCATAAGAGAAGAGTTACAGTTTTTAACTTCAATGAAAAATTAAATGATTACAATCAACGGCGGAAAGAACGCTTAGAAAGAATGTCAGATTGCAGACTGCCCAAACAAGGCCAATCCTACAGAACGCAGGTGTGTAGGATGGCTGGACGCACCTTGCCTACGCCGTGTTGTGAAGATGATGGTGAAGTTTAACAGGGGTTAGGTTAGGTTACTCCCTTGTAAAGATTTAGTACAAACATATGTACTGTACTAGTAACAAGATGTTAAGTAAATAATAATAATAATAACGTTTTAAGGAAAAACATTAATGGTAGGAATTAGATTTAAAAGGTTTATGATATTTTTAAAATTTAACTTATTTTATTTTATTCATGTTTCACATTCTGTTTCTCTCTTTAGCAAAAGAAAAAAAGTTATTATTATTATTATTCACTACTAAATTTAGATCAGATTTGTAATAAATAATCCTCTCATAAGACAAGCATGCTCATTTTCAACACCCCCCCCCCTAAACACCATCCTTTTACGTTGTGTAATAATTCACGTAATGTTTGACGATTTCTTGATACGTTTCTCGTAATTAAATTTCGGATCCGTCGTCTACATGATAGATAGCTATAAGGTGCAAGCTTAGAGTGACGGCCAATACAGCAGGGCAGTACCCGTCGCTTTCGGGTAGCAGCAAACCAACTTCTTGAGGCTTCTACCCACAGTCCCCGATGGTCTACGGACAATTCGTTGTACCCACAAGTTCTGATGTCTCATCTCTTCCGGACGCCGGAGGGTGGGTCCTACACACTGATCTCCCATACACTCTTCCACATTTCTGTTAGGTCTGGCGCCGGGAGAATGAATCGATAAGCAACAGTTACCTGGCTCCTGGGTCAAGAGCGTGAATCTGGTATTTTCATGTCCATAGCTTTGAACAAACATATTCATCTTCTCTTCACGGTCCTCGGTGGATTTTATCTAATGCCCGTCGTAACCAGGCATTATATACTTCCTCATAACTCTCAGTTTCTGTCGTCAGCGTCCAAGGTCTGAGAGTAGGGAGACTACACACACTAACTCAAGTGTATGGACTTTTTAGTATGCGCGCGCGCGCGCGCGTGTGTGTGTGTGTGTGTGTGCGCGTGCGTGTCTATATATAATTCGAGTGGAACAGGTTTCACACGATACGCCCAATTTCCACTGACAAGGGGCTCGCCGGATCCTAACTGTACACATTCCACGCATGCGTAGTAATTACGTAACCAAACACATTGCATTGCAGTCCACTGTCTGCCCAAGGAAATCCAGTATCTGCCCCTCTCTCTCTCACTCGCTGGATTTGTTCCCTAATAGACATTCCTTGTACTGTATGACCTTACACACATTACTAAGTCATACTACTTAAACACGCGCGCGCGCGCGCGCACACACACACACGCACACGCACACATTGACAACTACGATCTGCTACGTCTTTCTTGCGTAGACTATTACATATACACAAGAGTATAAGCATACAAGAATGACCTCTGCTTATCGTATATTTAGAATTCATTATTTTATTAATAAATTAAGTTTTTGTTTAAATATTTGATAAATACTTTGTTTTATTTTGGCATGAATTTTTTAATGAACTCGTAGCTAACGTTAATTTGTTGAGTTACACAGTTTGGTAGGCCTATATGCAATAGTGTGTTGGAGACATCCATACAATATTTGTGTGTGTGTGCGTGCGTAAAACTTAAAATATTAAGAACACTAAATCTTATATTCTCACCTAAAGGCTTGCGGTTTATGTGTTTTTAATTACATTTTTTGACTTTGTATGAGCACTGTAATAATCTATGAGACTGTAATTGTCTATCAGAGTTCTGTATAGACTATAGGTTATTGTTATTAGTAATTTTATTGTTAAATGTGTATACCTTGGCAAGGGATGACAATAAGACAACGCCTCAGGAAAGACAACAAAGAATAAGAAATATAAAGACAGAAGAATACAGCTAGGAGGAGCAGAATTATCGAAACTTAAAACCTTGTTAACTAACAGAAAACTGAAAATACTTGCGAATGAGACTGTAAGATCGATGTGTTCTCCCACACGCACACACAATTCAGACTGTACTGCATACGCCTATTGTGATCGGTGTAACGTTATGTTCTGATCGTCAGAAGATAACCACTCTATTGTGATGTTCTGATCTACCAGGCCACGTACTGGAGCGGTCGTGGCCTAGTTATTCCCGCCTGGGTGATCTGATTTAGATATAACCGTCCCTCACGCAAGGTAATGGCAAAACTACGAGAAATATCCTGCCTAGTATAACCCTTCCCCCGAGGTTGGAGGACTGGTGGCTGCAACCCCTGGGGGGCAACATAGGGCGAGCCTATACCGCCATTTCCCGTGGCTCGGACTTGCCCTCCCCACCTGACACCTGCCGCCTCATCGCTGGCCCGGGGGTGAACCGGCGAAGTCAGCTGAAATTGGGGCTGACAAGCCGGGCTAAGGTGGGTGTCACTTTGCGAACGGTAACCAGGGTGTCGTCCCGTCCCTGGGCAGTAGCCGGACTAGGCAACCACTCCTGCCCCAGTGGACCTATATTACATCGTGCGGTGAAATAACCGACCTAGTAGGAGACACGCTCCTGCATGGTGGGATGGGGCCATGCAGGGAAACACCGCGTTGCGGACCAAGCCCTGCCAGGTGGGCCCGGGCAAAATCCCTGTATGGTCGTGGGTTGTGCCTTACCGCTGATTACCGGTGGCTCAACTCCTTCCGAGAACCCCATCCTGGCGTACGCTGCCTTACGGGGCGCGGGCCTATCCGATTTTCGGCAGTATCAGTGCTGATAATCGGGACAAAGCGTACGTCCAGCGCTAGGGGAGCGCCGGCGAATGCGTCGGTGCGTGACCTGTGCTGTTGCGACCCTGTACCCGACTCGAGAATGGTGGCTGGCCCCTATCGCCTCGTGCCATTGGGTACCGAACCGGTCCCTCCATGAGGCCCCCGCTGGGCAACGTTGCGTTTTGTGCGGTCATTCGTGGCCTCACTCAACGTAGCGGCTAAGACCGGTAGTCTCCTCGCTCCAGACCTACTCGCGGACGTGTCCAGCGGACGGGGAGTGGTGATTTTTCTGGGCTTCCTTCCCGGGCCGTACTGGCTCTACATAGTGGATGGAAAAAAGGCTTTATGCGTTTCGTAACGGGGTCATTCCCTGTGGGTATCGCTCAGTGGCAACGCCGGCCTGACAATACATGCCTAGTATAACCCCTCCCTAGTCTAAGCCGTTCGGATACATTTCAAATGCCAGTGAGAGAATGTGCAACACACTTGCCACGGGCATATATATGCAGAGAGAATACAAACCAGTCGAAAGACCCAATAAGAAGGTCACATAGAGCTCTCAAACAAGGACTTTACGAACCAGTTAGTGAATTACACTGAAAATACCAACAGAAAAGATTTCTTGCTCAGATATTAACAGACAAAAAACGAATACTGTACATAACAGACAGAACAAAAGGAAATGGCAACAAGACTAGAGAGGACGCGAGACAACCCCAGCCAGAACCAATCACACAAGGCTGAACAAAAAGGCGGCAGTGAAGACTGTACACGGTGAAAAGATCGAGGCGAAGATCTGCACCAAACTGGTATGATGGTGGTAAGAAACAGCCAACAGTCCTGAAAAAGAACAACTGAGAACAGTTAATAAAAAAGAAGCTGAACGAGACGTACGCTCGGTCCTGGACTCTAGAGGAAGAATAACGGAAGAGAGACAACTGTAGGCTAGTTTAAATTAGTGTTTTGATTTAGGAAGATTTGTTTAGTTTCATTTTTGATTTTTTAAAAATTGATGTGATACTTTATGTATATGAAGGAAAGAGACAAAGAAAGATAAAGAGAGAGGGAGAGAAGAGAAGAGAACAGAAAAGAGAGAGAGAGAGAGTCTTAGGATTTTCATTGGGGATGATCATGGCCGGCTCTAGTAGAAGGCCGGAACATTAAACGTGGCAACGTTGCGTCTGAGGCCTTTAAGCATAGTGTAATAAAACAGCTAAAGTGAACATCTTATATTTTGATTTAATTTCATCGCATTAATAAAATCATGAGTAGGCCTATTTATAGCTAAATCTAAATTATAGGTCTGTGCACCCTTAGTACTATACGTTTAAGTCGAAGAAATTAGTGAAATTGTGTTAGGTGTAATGAATTAATTTTGTTCGAATTATTGAATTCGTATCATCAAATGAATGAGTTAATTAGTATATTTCTTAAATAATATAACAGTATTTTATATAATAAACTATTAATTTGCAAAAAGTGAAGAATTATAAAACTGCAGTTAACCGGCAATTAAAAATGACGCGATTTGATTACTGAAATACATAAATTAAGAGATCGTCTAGTAGGCCTGAAAATATCAGCCGGTTCCAGTGTTGCCACGCTTAATGTTCCGGCCTTCTACTAGAGCCGGCCATGGTATGATGTGTCCTCGTGGAAGTTCTGCTCAATTTCTAGGCAACGGTTTTTACGGTGTTCCTCCAGACTCAACTGTGAGCCATACTCAGGCTGTTGACTCCCCTCGATCTCGGAAGGACTATAGTACGGCCGGGCAGTAGCAACACGTAACTACTGTACTGATCCGGCTACAAACCGGGTTCCACTGCTAGATCAGAATGATGTAAGGAAACGCCACGAGGGACTCTCGTGCGAGCGGATTTCTACCTCGCATGTTGTCGCGGAAACGAGACGTACGCTGTTTTCGAGTTCTTTTCGTGTATTTTTAATTTGTATTCCTTATAAGGACCGAAGTACCCGCAGTACAACCAGAAGACAAACCGAAGTGATTGATATAAAGACTTGATGAGAATAATAGGAAAAACATGACGAATTACAATAACAAATCCAAATATTAGATGAACGTCCAAAATCGGATGAACGTCCAGACACAGTGGATTGGATAAAGGAACGCCAAGAAATGATACGATGGACGAACATAGATTAGTTGAAAGATAACCTTTACCTAAAAGGTATTTGAAGACTAACGATAAGATGGAGAAATTGTATCGAGCGGTAAAGTTGGTTATAAATCAAGAGCAGAACAGTAAGAAGAAGAAGCAGACAAGAAGCGAAGCAGATGATTCGGCCTTTACACTGGCTAACGCAATCGTATCGACTCTTTAAAAGTGCTCATGTGATGTTTCACAGCTAACCTCTTGCCACTGCCTTGCGAGTACACCGACATAGGCTATTATTAATAGGCCTAGATCAACAAAATAAGCCGTGGCACCGTCACCTGACCAACTTGTGCGCCTGCATAGAGAAAGTATGCAGTTATAGTTACGTAAAGATGGTTTTGAGAGGAATTAAAACTTTTAAGACAAGAATTTGTTTATTTGTAAAGAAAATAAGAAAATTTGTTTAAGAAAATAATAATTAATAAGTTTATACATATAATTAGTATCATGAGGGTTTCGGTGCGTGTTAAGCCACAGGTCTACAACGTTAATTTTGGCAGTCGTGACGGCTAGCCTATATTGCTACTGAAGTCCTCCGTTGGTGAAATATTCACGCAGATAATTGACACCTCTCAGTACACTACATTTTTGCTTATGACACACACGGGAAACGAACGTAATTATAAATATAAACACATTTACATATGTTTGTTTGGCTCTCGAGGGGAAATTTTGCTCAGTACGTTGATTATTAAAACACTTCTTTATATCCCTCTACGGAGACTTTTCGTTAGTCCTCCAATATGGAGGTAGGTTGTGCTATATTGTAATTGGGTAAATGTTATAATATTGTACGTTTAATTCAAACATTGACTGGAACATGTAATAGCAATGTAAGGATTCTATTATATCTCCATGACTTATTGATAATAGACGACTTGGAAGACAGAATGCAGTACTTCTCAGGACTGATGGACTTTACAATAGAGGTGTCGACATAGAAAATGAAAACTCTTGCATTCCATAGTGTTTATAAATCAGAACTTGAACAGTAACTCTCAATGTGTAAGCTGCGCTTACTGACAATGCGCGGGACGTGTGTGTTCAATACGGCGGAAACGCAACTAATAAGATCAATAAGTATGATTTTATGTCTTACGGCAGAGAGAACTCTTAGAGAAACTGACAAAACGAACCCAAAGGTTAAAATATAACAAGGTTATAGCAATCCCAGTTCTGCTGAATCTTGCCAGACACTGTTCGTATCCAAACAATAGAATGGAAGTTCCTGCCAATTGCCAAGGGCTGCACGAGAATACACAGAGAATGAAACGAATACATTCGAATGGTTGTTGCGACACTTCTTATTCATGAATATATATAAATGAAGATACTGTCTGAATACGACGACAAAATGGAGGATCCCCCAGACCAATTCATAACAGGGCCAATGGGTAAAACGAGATTTTGGAAAATCAATTAACTGAAATCGGAACGTATCGAGAGGAGGAGGAGGAGGAGGAGGAGGAGGAGGAGGAGGAGGAGGAGGAGGAGGAGGAGGAGGAGGAGGAGGAGGAGGAGGAGGAGGAGGAGGAGGAGGAGGAGGAGG